>JAZKJV010006395.1:0-57219 GCA_037367405.1 Ottelia alismoides
TTTGATCAATGTGTCCGTCAAGAGAATTTGGAGTCGTCTGCACTTGTTTTTCTGGGAGATACACCGGGGTGTGTCTTTTCTGAGTATCTAAGATACCTTCGACACCCAGACTTGTATCGCTTACGATGCAGGGCCCTTTTTGTGGTGTCAGCCCGACTCCTTAGTCCTAATTAGCGCTTGGTCCAAGTGGACACTTGAAAATGTTTGGGAGCGCTCGCCTTTGGTGGAAGCTCATTTGGAATTTTTGACTTTGGATTAGAGCTTTTCTTTGACATTTCATTTCTTTTGTTGGCTAGCTCCACTGCTTTTACCAAGAGATTGGCGCACACTGATCAACAAGTTCTTTTAAGTTTCATCACACCCTGGCACTTTTAGGAAAATATCAAGAGATAGCATATGAATCTTGTTCACATACTGGCTAGGGTTTTTGCTGACACTCAGGTCTTCTGAAGCCTTCATTAACTTTATCCCATCCTCGAATATCATCAGATCAGGTCTAAACTTAAATCCATGGTCCTAGTTCCTCAAGTGATATCTCATCTCACTCATCAATCATGCAGTTTTGGAAGTGACTGTGCTGATCATATTTTCTTGAAGGTAGAGATTAAGAGTGCAATATAGCACTCAAATCTTTCAAACCAGAGGAGTGTGGATATTTAAGTCAGGAAAACCCTAATGACTAAGGCATGTTAACTCAGACTCTCAAGATCCCAGAGATCCAGTGTCCTCAAAAATCCTCAAGCCTTGCGTGAGTGTGATTGTGTCAGGAATACACCAACTCCACGGGTTAAGTGAATTTTTGTGTGATTTTTATCTTTTGCAAATTTTTATGGGTTTTATAGTTTTTTTTTTGTCGGAGAGACAATGACTGACCCAGGCTCAAATAAATAAAAGTATCCATTCTCAGCCAGGTATGGGTGTAAGTGTGGGTCGAGACCCGTGATCCTTAAGGACGGTGCCATATGCGGTGTCCTTTAAACCACCCACTCTGCTAAGGGAGACCGAGGTTCCCTCACTGAAAATGTTTACTAAGCCTAGTAGTCAGAGTCAAATTCCGAAAAACATTTTTAATTTTTCATTTTTTTTTTGAAAAAGGGTTATTTACAAAGATTAATCCCTCAAAATTTTAATTTTTACAGGATTTTACTCAGTTCACTAGTTTACCAAAACCCAGCCCGAAAAATGAATTTTAAAAAGTTTTAAAAACGTGAGCTAAGGCTAAAGTAATAAACAATAATATACGGTATACCCCCCTATACTTAAAATTTGATATGTCCTCATAGCACAAGTGCATGAAGCCAAGGCTCGGTTCAAGTACAGGGTGATATAGCGGAACTGAGGAGGAGGGTCCCCCTATACTTAGGCCAAAATTGGCCTAAGTACAAGAAGACGGGACGAGGGAAGGAAGGGCAGGCAGGTCCCCCCTATACTTAGGCTACAAATAGCCTAAGTAAGGTCTGCATTAGGGGGGTTCTATGATACAAGGAGAGGGGGAGGGGGTTCGTGAAGAGTAGATATAACAGAGAGAGAGAGAGAGAGAGAAATATACAGGGGTGGGTGGGGGTGAATATGTGCAGTGTAGGTGTGTGTATGTGTGTGTGTGCGGGGGGGGATTTTTTTTTTTTTTTTACAAAATGCAATGCAAAATTTGACTGATAAAAATCTTAGAATTTCTTCACGGCTTCTTTTGCGGCCTCTTCAGCGGAAGCTCCCGACTTCGCGCCTCCATGACGATCAGGCGTCCCCGATTTTCATGGACCCTGCCACAAAAGAGAAAAGTTAGAACTCCGAGAAATTAAATCAGCAAAATAATGCAAAGAAATGATGCATGAAATTAGGACCAAGAAATTATTGAATTAATTAAAAAAAATCAAAATTCAAAAATTAAGCAAAGCCGTATCCCCGGCAACGGCGCCATTTGATGAACGCAAAATTCGCCTCTATAATAACGATGAATAAAGTTGTAGCACAGGAGGCGAATTTTATTCAACAAAACCACAGTCTTTGAATGCTGTGGAGTATTTATACTTGGCAAGTGTACCAAGGTCGAACACAGGGATACAGCTGCTTAATTATAGCTTTTGAATTTTGATTTCGTGGAAGTTCAATGTCAATTAATCTCAATTCCAGGTCCATATGCATTTTATGAAGCACTATGCTAAGTGATGATATGATGCATGTATTTTTATCGGTTTTTATGCAAATTAAAGTGATGCATGGGCAAATAAATGCAATAGAATATGCATGATGAATCAAATGCTACAATTATACCCTAAAATAAGAGCAACACAATATAGAATGAATTAGAGCCATTTTAAACACATCATTAAAAATCGGTCATGAAATCAAGCAAAACAAGCAGAGCTAGGTCCCATTTTTGGCATAAAAAAATCACTTAATTTAAAGCATTGTCAAATGAGACAAATAAGTATGCTAGATTGTAGAGGACAGAACAAGGATCAAAACTACACTAAAATCATGCAATTTGGACCTACGATGCTCAAGTTATGCTAAAAACAGTGCAAGGGCATAAATGTAATAAAAATGCAAGAAAAATAAAGGATAATTATTACATTTAGGTCCCTGGAGGACCTAAATGTAAATACCAAAAACCGCATGGGCCCTTGAGTAATTTTTCCATGTGCGCGAGGGCATTTGAGCAAATAACGAAACCAGGCAGGGCCTCCCTATAAATAACCCCAGGCGCGCACGTGAGGCACGCGCCTGGAGGACCGTAATGCAATATCTGGAATTCCTGGGTCTGAAGTGCAAATAACCCAGCACCTCACGTGCAAGGCACGTGAGGGCTAGGCTCGGGTCACAACCGTTGCTTCGGGACACGGGCATCTTCTGGAGGTCTGTCGGGAGGCTCGGACGACCCGAGCCTGTAGGTCGGAGAAGCGGCTCGGGTCCACCACGTGTCTTCATCAGGACCGCCCGATCAGGAGGATCGGACGGTGCCTGTACCTTCGTGCTCCGCCGCAAGTCACCGGAGGAGGCGGGGCTCCGGCGACCTGCCTATAGCTCCGCCGTGCCTCCCGAGGTCGTCTGAGGGGCGAGGAAGCATGCTGGAGGTCCGGCGGAGACCTTGGAGTTACTGCGAAGCTCCATGGAGGTCTGGAGCTCCCCGTCGAAGCATGGTAGTCGGAGAAGAAGCTCGGGATCGGCGGGGAGGTGCAATCTCCGGCTAGTGAAGAGAATGGACCTGCAAAGTTAGTATAGCCGAAGCGAGATAGGTGCGGGTGAGTTTGTGAGTGAGCGGAGGCCTGGAGGCGGCGAGAAGTGATGGCCCAGGTCGTCTTCTCCGGCGGAGCAGGGGAAGAGTGGTCGGAGCGGTTGGGGGTTCTGGAGAAGGGAGAAGTGGTTGCCGAGGTTGCTGGTGGTTGGGTGAAGTTCGTAGGTTGGTTAGGTGAAGATAATGTCGGATGTATGTGGAGGGAAAAATGGGAGAAAAAGAGAGAAAAGTCGGGTATCTCGCCGGAGCGAGATATAGCGGAAGAGGGGGTCTGGGCTGAGCACCGGGGGCGCTCGGGTCATGGCTCGACCTGGATGACCCCTCCAGGGAGCTTAGCTACCACCAGAGAGGTGGAGCTTACATGGCAGAGCAGCCATGGATCACACCGGGGCTTCGGCCGTCGACGCCCCCTTGCAAGGGCTCCTCCAGCTGTCACCGGAGAGCCAGGGGCTCGGGCCGAAGCTCCCAAATGGTGGATGAAGGCTATGGTGGCGGGGGAGACGGTTATATAGGTGGAGGAGAACGGCGGTTTCGTGGGTAGAAGGGGGGGTTCGATGGGGGTTTTAATGGTGGCGGAGTGATGGCTGTGGGTATTGATGGTAGCGCGGGGATGGTGGAGGAAGGGCTACAAGGAGCAGCCGTTAGAATGCGGAGAGGTGGCCGGAGTGGTTTGCTAAAAATGGAAGGGGGCGGGAGGATGAGCGAGGGGAAAACGGCTGGGGAAAGGGGGGTTACGGAGGTTGACGAAGGTGTTTGGACCGTTGGATCTTGCGATCCAACGGTCAGGGCAACGGCGCTGATGGAGGGTTGCGATCAGATCATTAGATCTGATCCGATGGCTGAGGTTGAGCGCGAAGGAGCGGTCCAGATGGATAAAGGGTGAGATCCAACGGCGAGAGTTTGAAGGGGGACGTGGCACAAGGAGAAGCGTGGATCAAACCAGGATCGGAGGGCTATGGTTAAGGAGTGACGTGGCGCGAGGCAGGCTGTAGGATCGGGCATGGATCCAATGGTCCAGGTTTAGGCGCTTATGGGCGGATGAGATAAATCTGAGGGCCAGATCGAGGAAGAGCTGCCGGTGGCGGAGCTGTCGATCGGAGCGGGGTGGCTAGCTCCGGCCATTGAAGATCTGCAGGTTAGATTATAGCCGAAGCGTGTGTGCGTGGAATGAGAGTGAGAGGTGGGTGGATGGCGGCCGTGGAGGCGTCGGGAATGGTGGCCCATATCTCTTCTTCTCCGGCGAGGTGGAGAAGAAGGTGGTCGGAGTGGATGGGGGTTCTGGAGATGAAGAAGGGGGTCGGCGAGGTTGCAGGTGGCGTGGCGAAAGTGCGGAGATGGTCGGATGGGGGTGAAGGTGGTCATGGAAGGTGGGAAAATTCGGGCAAAATCAAGAAAAAGAGAGAGCAGAGAAACCTCATCGGGGAGGGGACCTTGGCGGAGGAGTTGCTTGGGAGGAGGCTCGGAGGAGCCCCGGTCGTTGCCCAGCTGGTCAGCAAGCCAGCGAGCTCGGCGGAGCTTGGGAGCGTCCGCTACTCGGGCGGAGCACCGAGGGTCGACACCGGCAAAAAGCCATGATCGCCTCGACGTTCCGCCCCTCCGCTGTCACCGGAGGGGCGGAGGAAGCTAGGGTTTAAGCCAAAATGGTGGACGATGATCCTGGTGGCTGGGGGAGGGGCTTAAATAGGATGAGGTACCCGGCGGTTACGGTGGTGACGACGAGGGTTTCAACGGATGAAATGAAGAAGGGAGTATGGGGATAGCGTTTGATGGGGTTCGCGAGGGTGGCGGAAGATTGAGCTTTGAGAGGGAGGCGTTACGAGAGGGGTTGGGTGGCTGGGACGGTGGCTAAAAATGGAAGGGGTCGGGGGCGTGCAGGGAAAGGAGTAACGGCCGGGGCTGGAGGTTGACGATGGGTGGCAGCCGTTGGATCCTTGCGATCCAACGGCTGGGATTGAGGCGTGGACGGATGGCTGTGATCAGATCTAAAGATCTGATCGCATGGCTGAAGTTAGGGCGCGAGGGAGCGGTCAGGATCAATTGATGGAATAGATCTAACGATGGAAATTGAAAAGGTGACGTGGCAGGCTGAGGATCGTTAGATGGTGAGAGCGATCGGGCGGCTGTGGATTAGGTGCTGATGACGGGCTGAGATCGGATCTGGAGTTGGATCTGACGGTTGATAGTGAATGGGCGACGTGGCGAGCTGAGGGCGTTGGATGGTTGGCAGGATCGGAGGGCTTAGGTTTAGGCGCCAGCTTGCGGTGGAGATCTGATCTTGGAGATCAGATCGGGCGGCTGAGAGGAGATGCGGGATGAACGGTGATGATGGGGGCTGGAATGGTGTGACCAACGACCCAGAGTGGGCGCCAGGTGGCGGGAAGGAGAGCGGGCCACGTGGGCGGCCCAGAGGGCGCCACGTGGCCCAATCAGAACAATTCAAACATAAATACAAAGAAAAATATAAAAGAAATAGTTAGAGGCCGAATTTGGAAAAAGTCAAAACATGAAAGTTGCTCGTCTCGATGAGATCTACAACTTTCATGTTGGGCAAAAAGCCAAAAGAGGTCATCTGTACAAAAACTATTTTTGGGGGTATTTTTAAGGGGATAAAAACACCGATTTTGTGGTTTTGAGTTGTTTTTGTATTTTTTTAGTCTTTTTAAGGGTCAGTGATTTATAGACAACTTATCTACCTAATTTTTAGGGGTTTTTGAGTGATAAAATAATTACAGAAAAATAAGGGCAATTTAATACACAATAATTAAGGTTAAATATAGACAATATAGTACATGATAAAAATAGAGTTTTAGAGGTGATTTTTATTGGTTTGTTTAAGCAAGGGATTTTAATACAGAGTTTTAGCATGATGAAATACGAGATTCATCAACCCCTATACTTAAACCATGCTCGTCCTCGAGCATCTAAAGAATGAAGGAGTCGGATTGATTCCTGACAGTGCGCGTGAAAAATACAAGGCTTGATCTTTCGAAGACCCTTGACCTAAGTGATCCTAAAATTCTGGGTTTATCCACGCCTTAGTCAGAAGGAATCCAACTTCTCTGATTATCAGACTCTCTTTTTGTACATATAATATAAGGATATGACATTTAGTGTACTGCATTTCATGAGAGCCGAGTCGAAGCATCACCAAAGTTCCAGTCCCAAAGACTCTCCCCTAGACCTAATCCTCAATACTAGGGAAGAAGTCTACTCTTGCTTCAGTCACCATCTCTTTAGTTTGTCAGACTTTAAAATGTAGATGGGACGGCCAGATGATGGAGGTACATGGGATTGTGTATATTTTTCTCACCCCTCACATTGGAACAAGGGGCCTCTCGAGTGCCTTTTACTCAACACAAATATGTTTTATTTTGTTTGATCAATGTGTCCGTCAAGAGAATTTGGAGTCGTCTGCACTTGTTTTTCTGGGAAAACACCGGGGTGTGTCTTTTCTGAGTATCTAAGATACCTTCGACCCCCAGACTTGTATCGCTTACGATGCAGGGCCCTTTTTGTGGTGTCAGCCCGACTCCTTAGTCCTAATTAGCGCTTGGTCCAAGTGGACACTTGAAAATGTTTGGGAGCGCTCGCCTTTGGTGGAAGCTCATTTGGAATTTTTGACTTTGGATTAGAGCTTTCTTTGACATTTCATTTCTTTTGTTGGCTAGCTCCACTGCTTTTACCAAGAGATTGGCGCACACTGATCAACAAGTTCTTTTAAGTTTCATCACACCCTGGCACTTTTAGGAAAATATCAAGAGATAGCATATGAATCTTGTTCACATACTGGCTAGGGTTTTTGCTGACACTCAGGTCTTCTGAAGCCTTCATTAACTTTATCCCATCCTCGAATATCATCAGATCAGGTCTAAACTTAAATCCATGGTCCTAGTTCCTCAAGTGATATCTCATCTCAGCTCATCAATCATGCAGTTGTGGAAGTGACTGTGCTGATCATATTTTCTTGAAGGTAGAGATTAAGAGTGCAATATAGCACTCAAATCTTTCAAACCAGAGGAGTGTGGATATTTAAGTCAGGAAAACCCTAATGACTAAGGCATGTTAACTCAGACTCTCAAGATCCCAGAGATCCAGTGTCCTCAAAAATCCTCAAGCCTTGCGTGAGTGTGATTGTGTCAGGAATACACCAACTCCACGGGTTAGTGAATTTTTGTGTGATTTTTATCTTTTGCAAATTTTTATGGGTTTTATAGTTTTTTTTTTGTCGGAGAGACAATGACTGACCCTGGCTCAAATAAATAAAAGTATCCATTCTCAGCCAGTATGGTGTAAGTGTGGGTCGAGACCCGTGATCCTTAAGGACGGTGCCATATGCGGTGTCCTTTAAACCACCCACTCTGCTAAGGGAGACCGAGGTTCCCTCACTGAAAATGTTTACTAAGCCTAGTAGTCAGAGCCAAAATTCCGAAAAACATTTTTAATTTTTCATTTTTTTTTTTGAAAAAGGGTTATTTACAAAGATTAATCCCTCAAAATTTTAATTTTTACAGGATTTTACTCAGTTCACTAGTTTACAAAACCCAGCCCGAAAAATGAATTTTAAAAAGTTTTAAAACGTGAGCTAAGGCTAAAGTAATAAACAATAATATACGGTATACCCCCCTATACTTAAAATTTGATATGTCCCTCATAGCACAAGTGCCATGAAGCCAAGGCTCGGTTCAAGTACAGGGTGATATAGCGGAACTGAGGAGGAGGGTCCCCCTATACTTAGGCCAAAATTGGCCTAAGTACAAGAAGACGGGACGAGGGAAGGAAGGGCAGGCAGGTCCCCTATACTTAGGCTACAAATAGCCTAAGTAAGGTCTGCATTAGGGGGGGTTCTATGATACAAGGGAGAGGGGGAGGGGGTTCGTGAAGAGTAGATATACACAGAGAGAGAGAGAGAGAGAAATATACAGGGGGTGGGTGGGGGTGAATATGTGCAGTGTAGGTGTGTGTATGTGTGTGTGTGCGGGGGGGATTTTTTTTTTTTTTTTTACAAAATGCAATGCAAAATTTGACTGATAAAAATCTTAGAATTTCTTCACGGCTTCTTTTGCGGCCTCTTCAGCGGAAGCTCCGACTTCGCGCCTCCATGACGATCAGGCGTCCCCGATTTTCATGGACCCTGCCACAAAAGAGAAAAGTTAGAACTCCGAGAAATTAAATCAGCAAAATAATGCAAAGAAATGATGCATGAAATTAGGACCAAGAAATTATTGAATTAATTAAAAAAAATCAAAATTCAAAATTAAGCAAAGCCGTATCCCCGGCAACGGCGCCATTTGATGAACGCAAAATTCGCCTCTATAATAACGATGAATAAAGTTGTAGCACAGGAGGCGAATTTATTCAACAAAAACCACAGTCTTTGAATGCTGGTGGAGTATTTATACTTGGCAAGTGTACCAAGGTCGAACACAGGGATACAGCTGCTTAATTATAGCTTTTGAATTTTGATTCGTGAAGTTCAATGTCAATTAATCTCAATTCCAGGTCCATATGCATTTTATGAAGCACTATGCTAAGTGATGATATGATGCATGTATTTTTATCGGTTTTTATGCAAATTAAAGTGATGCATGGGCAAATAATGCAATAGAATATGCATGATGAATCAAATGCTACAATTATACCCTAAAATAAGAGCAACACAATATAGAATGAATTAGAGCCATTTTAAACACATCATTAAAAATCGGTCATGAAATCAAGCAAAACAAGCAGAGCTAGGTCCCATTTTTGGCATAAAAAAATCACTTAATTTAAAGCATTGTCCAATGAGACAAATAAGTATGCTAGATTGTAGAGGACAGAACAAGGATCAAAACGACACTAAAATCATGCAATTTGGACCTACGATGCTCAAGTTATGCTAAAAACAGTGCAAGGGCATAAATGTAATAAAAATGCAAGAAAAATAAAGGATAATTATTACATTTAGGTCCCTGGAGGGACCTAAATGTAAATACCAAAAACCGCATGGGCCCTTGAGTAATTTTTCCATGTGCGCGAGGGCATTTGAGCAAATAACGAAACCAGGCAGGGCCTCCCTATAAAAACCCCAGGCGCGCACGTGAGGCACGCGCCTGGAGGACCGTAATGCAATATCTGGAAGTTCCTGGGTCTGAAGTGCAAATAACCCAGCACCTCACGTGCAAGGCACGTGAGGGCTAGGCTCGGGTCACAACCGTTGCTTCGGGACACGTGGCATCTTCTGGAGGTCTGTCGGGAGGCTCGGACGACCCGAGCCTGTAGGTCGGAGAAGCGGCTCGGGTCCACCACGTGTCTTCATCAGGACCGCCCGATCAGGAGGATCGGACGGTGCCTGTACCTTCGTGCTCCGCCGCAAGTCACCGGAGGAGGGGGCTCCGGCGACCTGCCTATAGCTCCGCCGTGCCTCCCGAGGTCGTCTGAGGGTCGAGGAAGCATGCTGGAGGTCCGGCGGAGACCTTGGAGTTACTGCGAAGCTCCATGGAGGTCTGGAGCTCCCCGTCGAAGCATGGTAGTCGGAGAAGAAGCTCGGGATCGGCGGGGAGGTGCAATCTCCGGCTAGTGAAGAGAATGGACCTGCAAAGTTAGTATAGCCGAAGCGAGATAGGTGCGGGTGAGTTTGTGAGTGAGCGGAGGCCTTGGAGGCGGCGAGAAGTGATGGCCCAGGTCGTCTTCTCCGGCGGAGCAGGGGAAGAGTGGTCGGAGCGGTTGGGGGTTCTGGAGAAGGGAGAAGTGGTTGCCGAGGTTGCTGGTGGTTGGGTGAAGTTCGTAGGTTGGTTAGGTGAAGATAATGACGGATGTATGTGGAGGGAAAAATGGGAGAAAAAGAGAGAAAAGTCGGGTATCTCGCCGGAGCGAGATATAGCGGAAGAGGGGGTCTGGGCTGAGCACCGGGGGCGCTCGGGTCATGGCTCGACCTGGATGACCCTCCAGGGAGCTTAGCTACCACCAGAGAGGTGGAGCTTACATGGCGGAGCAGCCATGGATCACACCGGGGCTTCGGCCGTCGACGCCCCCTTGCAAGGGCTCCTCCGCTGTCACCGGAGAGCCAGGGGCTCGGGCCGAAGCTCCCAAATGGTGGATGAAGGCTATGGTGGCGGGGGAGACGGGTTATATAGGTGGAGGAGAACGGCGGTTTCGTGGGTAGAAGGGGGGGTTCGATGGGGGTTTTAATGGTGGCGGAGTGATGGCTGTGGGTATTGATGGTAGCGCGGGGATGGTGGAGGGAAGGGCTACAAGGAGCAGCCGGTTAGAATGCGGAGAGGTGGCCGGAGTGGTTTGCTAAAAATGGAAGGGGGCGGAGGATGAGCGAGGGAAAACGGCTGGGGAAAGGGGGGTTACGGAGGTTGACGAAGGTGTTTGGACCGTTGGATCTGCGATCCAACGGTCAGGGCAACGGCGCTGATGGAGGGTTGCGATCAGATCATTAGATCTGATCCGATGGCTGAGGGTTGAGCGCGAAGAGCGGTCCAGATGGATAAAGGGTGAGATCCAACAGCGAGAGTTTGAAGGGGGACGTGGCACAAGGAGAAGCGTGGATCAAACCAGGATCGGAGGGCTATGGTTAAGGAGTGACGGGGCGCGAGGCAGGCTGTAGGATCGGGCATGGATCCAATGGTCCAGGTTTAGGCGCTTATGGGCGGATGAGATTAAATCTGAGGGCCAGATCGAGGAAGAGCTGCCGGTGGCGGAGCTGTCGATCGGAGCGGGGTGGCTAGCTCCGGCCATTGAAGATCTGCAGGGGTTAGATTATAGCCGAAGCGTGTGTGCGTGGAATGAGAGTGAGAGGTGGGTGGATGGCGGCCGTGGAGGCGTCGGGAATGGTGGCCCATAACTCTTCTTCTCCGGCGAGGTGGAGAAGAAGGTGGTCGGAGTGGATGGGGGTTCTGGAGAAGAAGAAGGGGGTCGGCGAGGTTGCAGGTGGCGTGGCGAAAGTGCGGAGATGGTCGGATGGGGGTGAAGGTGGTCATGGAAGGTGGGAAAATTCGGGCAAAATCAAGAAAAAGAGAGAGCAGAGAAACCTCATCGGGGAGGGGACCCTTGGCGGAGGAGTTGCTTGGGAGGAGGCTCGGAGGAGCCCCGGGGTCGTTGCCCAGCTGGTCAGCAAGCCAGCGAGCTCGGCGGAGCTTGGGAGCGTCCGCTACTCGGCGGCGGAGCACCGAGGGTCGACACCGGCCAAAAGCATGATCGCCTCGACGTTCCGCCCTCCGCTGTCACCGGAGGGGGCGGAGGAAGCTAGGGTTTAAGCCAAAATGGGGGACGATGATCCTGGTGGCGGGGAGGGCTTAAATAGGAGGAGGTACCCGCGGTTACGGTGGTGACGACGAGGGTTTCAACGGATGAAATGAAGAAGGGGAGTAATGGGGATAGCGTTTGATGGGGTTCGCGAGGGTGGCGAAGATTGAGCTTTGAGAGGGAGGCGTTACGAGAGGGGTTGGGTGGCTGGGACGGTGGCTAAAAATGGAAAGGGGTCGGGGGCGTTGCAAGGAGTAACGGCCGGGGCTGGAGGTTGACGATGGGTGGCAGCCGTTGGATCCTTGCGATCCAACGGCTGGGATTGAGGCGTGGACGGATGGCTGTGATCAGATCTAAAGATCTGATCGCATGGCTGAAGTTAGGGCCGAGGGAGCGGTCAGGATCAATTGATGGAATAGATCTAACGATGGAAATTGAAAAAGGTGACGTGGCAGGCTGAGGATCGTTAGATGGTGAGAGCGATCGGGCGGCTGTGGATTAGGTGCTGATGAGCGCTGAGATCGGATCTGGAGTTGGATCTGACGGTTGATAGTGAATGGGCGACGTGGCGAGCTGAGGGGCGTTGGATGGTTGGCAGGATCGGAGGGCTTAGGTTTAGGCGCCAGCTTGCGGTGGAGATCTGATCTTGGAGATCAGATCGGGCGGCTGAGAGGAGATGCGGGATGAACGGTGATGATGGGGCTGGAATGGTGTGATCCAACGGCCCAGATTGGGCGCCAGGTGGCGGGAAGGAGAGCGGGCCACGTGGGCGGCCCAGAGGGCGCCACGTGGCCCAATCAGAACAATTCAAACATAAATACAAAGAAAAATATAAAAGAAATAGTTAGAGGCCGAATTTGGAAAAAGTCAAAACATGAAAGTTGCTCGTCTCGATGAGATCTACAACTTTCATGTTGGGCAAAAAGCCAAAAGAGGTCATCTGTACAAAAACTATTTTTGGGGGTATTTTTAAGGGGATAAAAACACCGATTTTGTGGTTTTGAGTTGTTTTTGTATTTTTTTAGTCTTTTTAAGGGTCAGTGATTTATAGACAACTTATCTACCTAATTTTAGGGGTTTTTGAGTGATAAAATAATTACAGAAAAATAAGGGCAATTTAATACACAATAATTAAGTTAAATATAGACAATATAGTACATGATAAAATAGAGTTTTAGAGGTGATTTTTATTGGTTTGTTTAAGCAGGGATTTTAATACAGAGTTTTTAGCATGATGAATACGAGATCACACTACTGAACCGGAAGACATGCGCTCAATCATGAGATATTGGAAAGAATCAAATTCCGTGTGCACGGTCGTCTCGCTTTGGAAGCTTGACTGAATTTGTAGGTTTGATATATATATTTTTGGAAAGTATATGATCAAGACCTAGGTATGATATATGCTTTTGGAAAGTATATGATCGATACCAACTCCCAATGATCAAAATGAGAAACTTACTGATAAAACCCTGAAGTAGACAATATAGAGTTGATCTAATACTTCAAGTTTATACTGAGTCTTCAAGTATGCAGGATGTACAGGTATTGGGAATACCTGAGGGTGATGTGATCATAAACGATTGTATAACCATGACGCTTCCATTCCTAGGGAGTGATGAAACTGGTCTTGGATTTTAGTGACTCCTCTCAGTAGAGAAGTAATCTGATCTTGATCCAAATGTTGGACATTAATCTGAATGTGATTCAGATGCAATGAGAAGATTAGATTTGCTGTCTTGATTTAATCAAGCATCTATGGGAGGCCCGAGATCTGGATTTGAAATGAGATCTCAATATCCAAGTCACTATACGTGGAACAATACAATCGCCATGTCTTTATCTCCAAGTATTCGCGGAGAAAGCGTATTATCCTTGAAAGAGTTCATGCATAATTCTATTGTTGGTATATGTATCCGAGCATTGAGAAAATGGATAATTAAATGTGATTTAATTATCATGACTAATATGAATTTGATTCATATTATAAGGAGAGTTATCTTAGATAATTAAATGTGATGTGATTATCAAAGATGGGAATAATGTGAATGTGATTCATATTATTTGAGCACATGAAAATAAGTTATCCAATATAATTAAATGTGATTTAATTATTGTGGATAAGAATAATTTGGATAGTAATATCCAATTATTCATAATATATTATAAATGTGATTTATAATGTATTAGAGAGAGCTAATTATAATTTATATTTGTTGATTAATTATTAATGTGTATTGGATACACATTGTCTAATTAATTGAAAATGTAAATTATATTTTGTTTTGGGTTGTGAATGTGATTTACAATTTTCCAATGTCAATATTGCAATATTCCCAAAATTAATTGTGAATTATTTTTGGTGAATAAATCCCAACAAAAGTTGTTGGAAATAAATAATGGAGAAATTCAAGAAGGCATGCAATCTCATGGAAATCCATGAGATTGCCCCACATGGAAGATGGTGGATGGCACCCAATTCCTATATGGAATGGGTGGCCGTCCCCTTGAATGTACATGGAGATGTAATCTCCATATATATTCTCTCCTTATTTGTTGATGTAATTTAGGATTGATTTATATTTGATTTTGTCAAATATATTTTAATCTAAGTTAAATCACAAGTTGTTGGCTTTACCAACAACAATCTCGACCATTGGATTGATCATAAATCAATCTCAACCATTGATTTTATGAGTGCCATGGATTGAGATCCATGGATCCCAAAACCCTATAAATAGAGAGGCATACCATGCTCTCTCTTTACACAGATATGCTATTGCAGCACATCTCTCTCTCTCTTTCTCTCTACACGTCTACTCTCTCTCCCTCCTCTCATAGTCGTCCACTATGGAAGCCCTAGAGAGAGTCTTCATCGCCGCAGCGTCGTCGTTATGCTGCCCGATCGTCTGCTCATGGATCTCCATCTCCTTTGGTGCGTCTCGCCCGTGAAGAAGACGTCGGATATCGTGTGTCGAGATCAGGAGATCCGCCGCTTGGATCATCAACATGGATTGCGAGAAGCACGCGATTCATCCACGCGCTCGCAAGCGTCTCCTACATCGAATCGGACTGAGACAGGAGGTCTCTTCGTTTAGAGACTCGATCACAACCACGCTTCAAGAGGTAATCCTAATACTTGTTTGTGGTTTAGATGAAATGATCCGAGAAGTGTTTTTGGATCATGTGGTTTCGTCGCATGAAAAAATTTTAAATTCCAATACATCGAGCAACTAGCGCGACTAGTCGCTCCTCATCGTATTCGATACGACGCTCACGCTTCTGTGATGCGCTTGAGGATTCTAACCATATCCTTCAAGTGGTATCATAGCCTTAGGTCAAAGGTTTTGGATACGATCCATAAAACTGAGGCGACTTGGGTTCGTTAAGGTTGCGAAAGTTGTATCGCATTTCATTTTCGCATCTCTATTTAGTGATTATTTTCGGTCCTGTTTAAATTGTTTAAGCACAAAAATAAAACTTGGATTTTGTTTCTCATTAAATAAGGAAACCATAGGATCTGAGTTTACGTAATTTGGATTCCGTTTGCTCGAGATATGGTTGTTTTAATGAACATGTATTCACTATTACGGGAACTGCGAATCTTAACGTAATTAAGGAGTTAATTGCTGTTTAGAAACACCTTGAAATGCGTTCAAATCACATAGCCCTGTTATAAATCAAATTAGCAAACTAAACTTACTTTGCTTAATTTGGATTTAAACTGATTGAGATATGCTAATTTTAGTAAGTAGGGGTTACTGCTGAAATTACTTTTCTAATCAAGAACCATGTGATTGTCAATTAGTGAAATTAATTGTTACTTTCACAAAATAAATATGAAAAATATTTGAGAAATATTAGATGATGATTATCTCCTTAATTGAGTTGGCCTCAACCAATAATTGATTAGATTTGATCTAGATCAAAATTGGAAACACAATCATCAAACTCCTTGCTTGAATAGGATTGGGAAATTGTCTAGCAAATTTCCTTATAATAAAAAATGTTTTGATTATTACTATATGGTATAATTTCGGTTGAAGAACCGATGATCATCTCAAGTACAAAGTGATTGACTCGGCATTATTTTTTCCCGAGGCGGATATGGTGTCTAGTCGGGGATCGCTGGGGTAGCGGGTTGCAGCGTATGCGGTCTGTCCCACTCCCGTCAGTACTGGCCATGACAGCAGGTAGGGAACGAATGATGCCTGAGAGATCATGATGTATTTTTCTAATTATTAAAATTCGAATTAATACATATTTTAAGATAATACCATATATTCAATTAAAATCAAATTTGTTGATTGAATTAGATTGAAAATTAATTTAATATGATTAAGTTAATTATATCCAATTAAAAAATCACTCTATATAGTTGTTATTTTCCTTGAAAGAAATAATCGTAATGAATATGATTCATAATGATTAATTAGAATTTGAATATGATATGGAGGATCACATAAGTGACATCCATGGTCTCTTGTCAAGGCGAAGGATTCCGTCGCCAGATATTGTATGTGGGAGACGCATGTCCGAAGTGACGGCTCCTGCATACGATACATTTGGATCGGGCTCGTCGCTTCTCGAAAGAGTAAGGATGTATGCGTAGTGACCCCAATATCGGGTCCTCATATTATTGGGGCGATATTGGATTGCGCATAGCGAATTGTATTCCTATTGACGGTTGGTTCAATTAATGACGGGTCAACATCACCTTAGGGGTGGTGGGCCAGCGTGTTAAAGATAGAATTGGGAGATGCAAGTTGGACTTGCAAGGCGGAATGTGTTCCCGCTTCTTTTTATCCGAGTTACAGGTTCTCATATTATTGGTATGTAACAAAGATAAGGAAGGAGATCCCAGATCTTGCTTGAGATATAATGGTAAGTATATCTCTTACATTGAAAGTGATTAAGGGAATGAACTTTCATTGTTGACATGACAAGATAACTTTGATATAAAAATTCCTAAATCAAAGTAAATTATATATTATATATATATTTATGCAAATTTCTTATTTCAGATAATCCTTCTTTAAACCCACTCAATATTATACTCAATAATAACCAGAAAAATATCATGGATTTGACCTATGATCCAGATATTGTACTTGCAATTGGACACATAATGTATGTGTTTGTAATGTGCAAGTTTTCTCATAATAATGAGGAATGATAATTAAATAGACAATAGGACTAAAACCCTAGGGTTTATATGTCTCTATAAGTCTTGATCTCATCGAATGTACTTTTGAAGTGACATATCGATAATGATCGTAATTATCAAATAATCCTTATAAAATCTAAGAAGATGTTCTGGCATACATATGTGCTATCGACTTATAATCATGAATGACACGGTTCTCTGCATTATGTTGAATGGTGGTTCTATAGGAGATGATGTATTCAAATTGTTTGAATACCTACCTGAACCTAAGTTTTAAGAGTTTAAATGGATGTAGATACGATAAGTGTCATCATTCTACTATCTATACTCTGGTTATTCATGAAGCTTCATAATATTCATATTGTATGAATTGAATGAAGCATGTATAAATGTTGAAATACTCTTATATTGAAATTTTTGATTTTAACATAAGAGATCCTTGGTCTTGAGCAATGGTTGCTTATAGATAAAGGGAGCGCAGTGGAAGCATGGGTTGGACCCAAGTAAAAAGTATAGTCAAAGAGTTGATTGTACTTCTGTGACTTCCATATGACATCCAAAGAGTTGGATGAATGTCAATACTGCAACATGTTGATGTGTTGATAGTGTGACTATCAAATCTATCTAGAATCCTTAGATAAGGAATCGGGTAGTACATCAGAATGATCTGCATATAATCATTAAAATTGACTTACTTATTTGATAAGATAAAGTCTAATAATTGTATCTCAATCTTCTAATGATACTTGCAATTGGTTGCATATGTATTAGAATATTAGAAATTTGATCTTAAGATTTAATGTTCATCCACGTTGGAATTGATGCAATTATTGCAACAATTTCCACCGGATGAATATACTTCATATTTTCAGTGGGAGAGCCCTTAGTCTTAGAGAATGTCTATATGACCTGGATATTAGAATACACTCATAGTTTATTTCTAAATGTTGGGAATAAGCATGAATTCTGAAATAGAACTATCATAAAGAGTTATGATGGGGATATTTCAGATAGTAATCTAGCATCTAGTGGACTCCACTAAATTAGAAAATTAATGAATGGTTCATTAAGATTTCTAATCTTGAAAATTAAACTTTTAAAGATCAATAGGAGGATGAAGATCGTTTGACAATGATATGGCATCATGTTTTGGATATATGTCTATTGATGAGATCAATGGACAAGTAATAGATGAAACTTTAGAATTTCTAAAAAAATTCAAAACTTGCATACTTATGAATATTGTATTCAAAGTAAAATATCCAATACACCCTTCTTTGGGAAAGGTGTAAAATGTCAAGGTATTCAGGATCTCATACATATTGATGTATGTGAATCATCTATATCATAGTAAACATTATGGATATGTGATATCTATTGATGATTATGTATGATATGAGATTTCTTCTCTTCACCTAAGAAACCTTTGAAATGTTCAAAGATTTCACAATTTGGTTTAGAACCAAAGTTTGAAGGAAGATGAAATGAATTTGATCTAACCAAGGTAGCTTGTACCTATTAGATGAATTCAAGGAATACCTTATGGAGATGTGAATATCATTCCTATCTCAATCCTCCTAATGAACCTTAACTCAATAGAGTTGTAGGGAGATACAATTGATCATGTATGACATGATTTGATCAATGCTTAATCTTAGCATAATTATCTCTTAGTTTTCAGGTATATATATGTGGTAGAGACTACATTATATATACTCAATAAGGTTCCATGTGATTAAGCTGGAATCTGACACTAGAGACTGCTACTTCATTAGGAAAATAAAGGATGGTATTGTATACCTATTTTATGACCTTGAGATTCTTAAAGGATCTCATATCTGAGAATGTCATTCTTAGAGGACGACTCTCTTGAGAATCAAGATGAAAATGAAGTAAAGGAACTCATTTAATCTTGAGAAGATAATGAGGCTCCTGAAATTGGAAACAAAAAGAATAATTGAAGATGAAACACTAATACTTCTTCAAATAAGTTTGAGGATGTATTCCATGTGAAAATGATCGGACTTCATGTGATGAAGCTCCTGAGGACCATGACATGGAAAGATGGATGTTAGCAATAGAAGTCTAAAGTAGACTTCATATACAAATGTTGTATATAAACCCTCGAGGATCCAACTATATGGGTTAGACCCATTATGGTGTAAAAGGATCTTCAAGAGAAAGAGGGAACCTGATGAGAAGGTAGAGACCTTCGAAGCATGCTTCGTAGCCATGAGTTACACACCGAAGAGAAGACATCGCTTGCGATGAGACTTGCTCTCCAGTGACCTTGCTTTAACCCATCAGAATATTGCTAACCACAGCTACACAACTCGACTATGAAATCTTCATGATGTGAGTCAAGATTGCATTCCTCTATGAATACCTCTCTGAGGATATTCATATGAAGTAGCCCCAGGGCTTCATGGTTAAGGAAAGCAAGGTGTGCAACCTAGAGAACTCCATCTATTAGACTCAAATAAGCTCCTTGTAATTGGAACATAAGATTTGATGAAATTATAAATGTTATGATTTCAGATAAAATCATGATGAACCATGTGAAGCTTAGTGGGAGTGCCATTGTGTTCATCGTGCTAAATGTAGATATTATTCTAATCATTTGGAATGATATAAGGATAATAATAAGTGTTTTATAATTTGGTTGTTCCATACCTTGAGATATGATCTCAAGGATACCTCTTAGATCTTAGTTCTGAAGTCGTTCAGAAACAAAGAGAAGAGGGTATTGGGACCAACACATTAGTAGTACACCTTGGACTTATTCCATTTTCTGGAAAAATCCAAGAAAGGCTTCCTTTCCTTGAGATATGGTAGTAACATATCTAAAGGGATAGCACCTCAAAGAGTTGAGGAAGTGAATGCTAGAACTGCTTGCACTCGTGCACCAGTTACGCGAAGCTGAGTGTATGCTAGATGTGCAAAAGAGCCAGATGTCTGCCATGCAGTGGGAGTAGTAATTTGTTACTAATCCTACTATGGAACAAAATACTTGATTGCAGTAATAACAATATCTTCAAAGATAATGGAACTTAGAGATAGTGATCTCAAAGTCTTATCTTCAAAGGTTTAAGACCTTGTAGATAGTGATCTATAATGGTCTTAACTGTGGATACCTTAAGAGATAGAGATCTCTAGAAATAAAGGTATTCTGATAAGGATTATGGGCATACTGGTTATAATAATTATCGAGCTATAGTGTCAAGGACACTATAACAAAATTGAGTATTAGTTGCATAAGATGCAACATTCGCATTGGATGCGAGCACTGTTACTAGTGGATATGCAAGTGCCATAAAAGGACTTGACGTAGTCTCGCGAGAACAGAGTGACTAATCAGCCTACCTAGCTATTTTATAAATAGCCTATAATTGTCATAAGAGTGTGGGTTTAAATGATTGGTCCTCTGCATAGGAATAGAGATTCGGAGGTGTCAGATTAGTTAGGTCAAAGAGTTGATTTAACAAGATCGAGATAACCAAAGTCCTATATCATATGTTGTCATGATACATGCACGCATTCTCTGACTGGAGACAGATGTATTACTATATGTATGAGTATGTACATTCGACAGACCAATAGGTTGATGAGCTAACCAAGGTCGATACACCGGCGCGTTGTGATGAATACCCATTCATCACTCTTTATTCTTATATTTTAGCTACAAAAACCTATGCAAATGCATGTAGATATGTGTAAATAGGAAGAG
The DNA here is from genome assembly GCA_037367405.1 of Ottelia alismoides. Lineage (NCBI taxonomy): Eukaryota > Viridiplantae > Streptophyta > Magnoliopsida > Alismatales > Hydrocharitaceae > Ottelia > Ottelia alismoides. The sequence goes on from JAZKJV010006395.1 coordinate 20,362, forward strand.
TTAGCAAAAACATGCATGTTTGTAAATATAGATAATTAGCATGTTTTTGTGCAAAAATAAAAGAATAAAGATGAAAAAGAAAAAGAGGGAAATATTTAGAATAAATATTGAGCAACCTAACCCAAGGGAGGGCTCAGCATGGGCCTGACCGCATAAAAGCCAAGTAGAGGGAGATAGGGGCTCACATGTGTACATATTATGTGTAAATAAATAAATAATATTTTCCTCATCCAAAAATATGCTTGTATATATTTTGTATATATTTAGAACTATTAAAAACAAAATAAAAATTCAAAAATTAAAAAGACCAAAAAGAACCCTTCACCTTGTACATAGACCATCATCCTTATTCATTTCACCTTGTAAATAAAGTTATTTATTTTCAAAACTTTTTGTAAATATTCTCTGGTATATATTGTACATAAAATAAATAAAAAAGAAACAAAACAAAAATCAATTAAAAATTACAAAATTAAAAATACAAAAATATCTTGTATATATACCATGTATATAGTTGTAAATAACTATTTATTTCACCTATGTATATAATTAATAAAAATAAAATAAAAATAGCTTTTTATTCCTCATTTTATTCTATAAATAAATAAAATATAAAATAGGAATAAAAATGTATAAAAATAACTAATTAAAAATCAAAATTAAAAATCTTATATTGTATATATACCTATGTATAGTTATATATTGTATATACGTTATTTTTATTTTCAAAAATTAATTAAAAATCACAAAAAAATAGAAAAAATTAAAACAAATATTTTTTATGTTTTAAGTTTTTGAAAATTCGGCCATTTAAGGCCCCAAAAAAATCAAATAAAAAATTAAGCCTTGGCGGGCTCTGATTGGTCCACGGGGGACTGTTGACCCCCGGTCAACAGCTCCCCCAGGACCACCAGAGCCCGGGTCCGCTCGCCCGACCCGACTTCCTTGATTTTTCCCAGCTCGATCCGCCTCCCTTTCGCCCCAAATCCGGGTCCGCATTGATCACGTCACATCCGAGAAGCTCGCCGGAGCTTTTGCCTCGGGATCCGCGCATCAGCTCGCCCTACCCGCATCCTTCTTGCCGGACCCTCCACACTATATAGCCTGAGCTCAGCCGCCTCCTCTTTCCATCTTTGGCTCGCCACTCCCATTCCCGTGACCTCCAGAGTGATCACCGAGGTGACAGCTCGCGATTGCACCTGTTGTAGAGAGGAGAGAGTGCCCCGACCATCGATCCGGCTGCTTCACGCCGCCGTGCTCCGCCACTCGACCGGAGCTCGAGCCTCAGGCAGTGACGACCTTCGAGGCGACGACCAGGAGCTAGCCAAGCTCCAGCATAGTCTCCCGCATCACCCAGGTAGTCGATTAGCCCTTCCACTTAGTGTAATTTCTGATTTCGCCCAAATCGACTCTCCGACGTGTTCCTCTGATTCCGGCATCATCGCATACTTTCTCGATCATCGGAGCACACTACTACCTTCGCCACTCCCTCACGCACGTTCTGCGCCCACTCATTCAACCCAGCTCGCCCCGGAGCTGGGAGTTGAGCTCCCCCATCCTCCGCTCGCCGAAGCTCATTCGCCCCGACGCCCCGTTCACGCTCACGCCGCTTCCTTGGGTCGAGGCACTTTGCCCTCGACCCGCGAAGCTTCTGGTTTGCTTTGCATGTCAGAAGGAGGGCATCTGAGCCCCCCTCACATCAGGTCCAGCAGCTCACCGCCGCCGAGTTCGCCGGAGCCCCTCCAGGGCTCGGGTGGGCCATCGGAGGGTACCACCAGCCGCGGGGCATCACCGCGGATCTTCTCCGATCATCAGGAGCAGCTGAGGAGGTCTACAGCTCACGCACGAGGCCGGCGAAGCTCGCCGGCTGAGTGTTCTTCCACCATCCTTCAGCACCGTCCGATCGGCCTCGACGCTCCAGTTCAGATCGTAACCGTCCATCTTCGGAGCAACGTCCACCGCCAGATCTTGTGAGGACCGATCTCCACCGTTGAGCGACGAGGTTAAGCCACGACGCCCCTCAGCCATCCGATCTAGCACGTGGCTGCACCTCGTCCATCCGATCCGAGCCAGGCTTCTCTTCGAAGACCCACGTCGCAGCTCCACCGCCCGATCATCCACGTGGACACACGCCAGCCGTCGGATCGCGCCGAGGGGTCCTTTGGGTCTGCGGCGCGCCATCACGTCCATCCAATCCGCCACGCGTCGCGCATCCGTCACTCGACATTAATAAAAGGGTAAATTACTTAGGGCCCCCTCTTAGTTTGTCTTTTTGGTCTTAGTCCTGTAAATATTTTAGTAGCTTTATTTACGTAGGGTAAATTGCATTGTGGACCATGTGCTTGTTTTTATTTGCTTTTATGCCCCTGTGTATGTGATCTCACGTGCTTCGCCACGTGCCTTGTCTGGGCTATTTACATCTTTTATCCTGTAGTTCTGTTGGGTTATTGAATGAAAAGAAACTTTTTGGTAATTGCATTTATGCCCCTGTGAGCATTTTATTCACGCATGTGCGGATTTTAGTGGGATTTTTGCATCCAAGCCCCTGGACTTTTGGTACGAGTTACCAAAAGGTCCAGGAACTTGGTTTTTATTACCAAAAGGCCCCTGAGTGCCCCAGGCACGCGCCACGCGCGTGATTTGCTGGGATTTTTGCACCTTGGCCCCCAGAGCTTTGGGTATTTGCACTTACGTCCCTGTGCACTGTGCCCCCTTTTTGATTTTTGAATAAATATCAAACCACCTCCAAATTCGATGAAAATTTGAAACATGGCTCCTGCCATGTTGTTGGATTTTTGAGAATTTTTGAGGACATTTTTGATTTCATTTAGTATTTTTAAAAATTCAAAAACATCCTTTTTAGCTACTGTCTAGGTTTAAAAATATCAAAAAAATATAAAAACACCTTCAAAAATTCCAAAAAAATTAGTTACTGTTTCTTGCTTGTTGTTTGATTTTCCAGCCAATTTTGGCTATTTTTCATTGCTTAAAAACCCTAAAAATCTAAAAACACCCAAAAACTCATAAAAATTATAATAAATAATATAAAAATCCAAAAACAATAATTTAGGTGCCCAAATTTTCCTTATTCTTTCTAGATTACAGGAAAATTACCTCCAGGGCTTGTTGAGATCCATAAATATTTTATTTTTGGGTTTCAAGCCTTGCTGGACAGTACCTAGGCTTTTTAGCACTGTTTGATTTTTATAAAATAAAATATACATTAGAAAAATACCAAAAATTCATCAAAAACACTTAAAAACCTAAAAAACATAAAAACAATTTTTCTTTAATTTTTGCTTGCTTTTTGGTGTGTTAAATAAATTGTGCAAGTGTGCTTGATTTTGCCTTCTTTCATTTTCTTCTTATATTAAAAATCCAAAAAAATATAAAAATTCTTAAAAACCACTAAAAAACATTCTCTTTTATTTTTATATTGTTTTTACTACTTCGTAGGCCTCTGGCCAACCCGTGCTCCTTGTGTTCGACCCTGGGAGCTATACCAGGTTAATCTTATAGCTAGGACCGCACTTCGTGTTTTGATTTCTGACTTCTTTCGCGGTTCGATTTTTTTCTTGATATTCTCTGTCTGAGTGATTGAGGTCGCAACGACCACTTCCAGACCTTTGCCTTGATCATTTATTTCGGGTTATCACGTTGGTGTGCATATAAGGGTATATGAGTAATACGATCTCTCAAAGGGATCATACATGTTTACTACTGAACCGGAAGACATGAGCTCACTCATAAGATATTGGGAAGAATCAAATTCCGTGCGCACGGTCGTCTCGCTTTGGAAGCTTGACTGAATTTGTAGGTTTGATATATATATTTTTGGAAAGTATATGATCAAGACCTAGGTATGATATATGCTTTTGGAAAGTATATGATCGATACCAACTCCCAATGATCAAAATGAGAAACTTACTGATAAAACCCTGAAGTATACAGTATAAAGTTGATCTAATACTTCGGGTTTATTCTGAGTCTTCAAGTATGCAGGATGTACAGGTATTGAGAATACCTGAGGGTGATGTGATCATAAACGATTGTATAACCGTGACGCTTCCATTCCTAGTGAGTGATGAAACTGGTCTGGATTTTAGTGACTCCTCTCAGTAGAGAAGTAATCTGATCTTGATCCAAATGTTGGACATTAATCTAAATGTGATTCAGATACAATGAGAAGATTAGATTTGATGTCTTGATTTAATCAAGCATCTATGGGAGGCCCGAGATCTGGATTTGAGATGAGATCTCAATATCTAAGTCACTATACGTGGAACAATACAATCGCCATGTCCTTATCTCCAAGTATTCGCGGAGAAAGCGCATTATCCTTGAAAGAGTTCATGGATAATTCTATTGTTGATATATATATTCGAGCATTGATAAAATGGATAATTAAATGTGATTTAATTATCATGACTAATATGAATTTGATTCATATTATAAGGAGAGTTATCTTAGATAGTTAAATGTGATTTGATTATCAAAGATGTGAATAATGTGAATGTGATTCATATTATTTGGGCACATGAGAATAAGTTATCCAATATAATTAAATGTGATTTAATTATTGTGGATAAGAATAATTTGTAATATCCAATTATGCATAATATATTATAAATGTGATTTATAATGTATTAGAGAGAGCTAATTATAATTTATATTTGTTGATTAATTATTAATATGTATTGGATACACATTGTCTAATCAATTGAAAATGTAAATTATATTCTATTTTGGGTTGTGAATGTGATTCACAATTTTCCAATGTCAAGATCGCAATATTCTCAAAATTAATTGTGAATTATTTTTGGTGAATAAATCCCAACAAAAGTTGTTGGAAATAAATAATGGAGAAAATTCAAGGAGGCATGCAATCTCATGGAAATCCATGAGATTGCCCCACATGGAAGGTGGTGGGCGACACCCAATTCCTATATGGAATGGGTGGCCGTCCCCCTTGAATGTACCACGGAGATGTAATCTCCATGTATATTCTCTCCTTATTTGTTGATGTAATTTAGGATTGATTTATATTTGATTTTATCAAATATATTTTAATCTAAATTAAATCACAAGTTGTTGGCTTTACCAACAACAATCTTGACCATTGGATTGATCATAAATCAATCTCAACCATTGATTTTATGAGTCCCATGGATTGAGATTCATGGATCCCAAAATCCTATAAATAGAGAGGCATACCATGCTCTCTCTTTACACAGATATGTTATTGTAGCACATCTCTCTCTCTCTACACGTCTACTCTCTCTCACTCTCTCATGGTCGTCCACTATGGATGCCCTAGAGAGAGTCTCCATCGCCGCAGCATCGTCGTTATGCTGCCTAATCGTCTGCTCGTGGATCTCCGTCTCCTTCGGTGCGTCTCGCTCGTGAAGAAGATGTCGGATATCGTGTGTCGAGATCAGGAGATCCGCCGCTTGAATCATCAACATGGATTGCGAGAAGCACGCGATTCATCCTCGCGCTCGCAAGCATCTCCTCCATCGAATCGGACTTGAGACAGGAGATCTCTTCGTTTAGAGACTCGATCACAACCACGCTTCAAGAGGTAATCCTATTACTTGTTTGTGGTTTAGATGAAATGATCCGAGAAGTGTTCTTGGATCATGTGGTTTCGTCGCATGAAAATTTTTTAAATTCCGCTGCATCGAGCAACTAGTGCGACTAGTCGCTCCTCGTCGTATTCGATACGACGCTTATGCTTTCGTGATGCGCTTGAGGATTCTAACCATATCCTTCACAACTACCTTTTTGTAACTTCAATAAATAAAAATTTTCAACCAAAATGAGTTAAACACCTTACATATAAATCTTTAAATTCCACACAATAATCATGTTACTTGATCTACTTCTGTTTAATATATGCATGAAAATATTATGTACACTTATAAATAGTTTGAGATTTTACCATGTTGAATAAGTGGGTACCCATTGGATGCACAAGCATCCCTCAGGTATATGGCTACCCGCTATAAGTCGCCCATTTAATAAATGGACGTGTATGGGTAACGATTTTATAAATGGGTATGTGTTTAGAAATATTGATACCAGTCCCAAACCCGACCTGCTGACACTCCTAGTTAGTAGTTGGAGTGGGAATGGAATATGAATAGTTTTTAGCACTTGTATCTTACCGAATAATTGAATTTTTCTGTCAAATAATGGATGGACCCAAAAGATCAGGGTTCAAATCCGTCCTTTTAGGGGGATGTTTTAGATAGTCGACAACATTGTAAAAAAGTAATCAGATCTTTCACCATGAATTTGAATAAGAACCCATATAGCATGCCCTACTTAAGGTGGGAGAAGGCATCTCCATTTTTTATAGATAAAAGTTAACACCTGTTTTTTTTTTTGAAAATGAGCCAGCTAGCTACCAAAATAAGGGCAGCGAGCTACCAAGTACAAAAATATAGTCTTAGGAGTCCCACGTGGACTCATGCACAACACAACTATATCACAAAAAATGATCTAAGGAGGTATATCATTTAACACAACTGACAAACCTCAAAAGAATGCAAGACAAATGAGAGTAAAGTTCATAGCACAAGAAATAGAAATGATAAAAGAATGGTGTAGTCGACAACAATGACAACGAGCGGGCATCATGAGAGGTCTTCTTGGACAATTTAGCTTCCGACAACTCATTGACGGTGTGTGGGTGTGAGGACGAGGACTGGTGGAACTTATCACCTCATTGCTGTAACATGAACACGGTGAAAAGACAATCTTTTAGAAGACATGCAAAGATGTGGAGTAAATAATAAATTGGATTTCAACCTTTTAAGGTCGGTTTTCAAAAACCAAATCCGAATAAAGTAGGTTTTATTCATCAGTGGCTGCCACGTGTCGCGGCACGCACCTCTCACGCGCTTCATGGGTATATTGCACTTTCTTTCCTATGTTTCTTTTAGCTTATATTTTAGTCTGTAAAATAAAGTTGCAGTTGAACTATTTTGCATTCTAGTACCTGTAGTTTCTCATATTTACATTTTAGTCCTGCCTGTGTGGAGCCATGTGCTTCATCACGTATCTTTTTGGGCTATTTGCACTATATACCCTGAACTTATCTTCTGTTATTGATTGAATCTTTATTTTCCAAATTTGCACATATGCCCCTGTGAGTATTGATTTACGACATGTGTGGATATTAGTGGAGAAATTATAGAATAAACCATATGTTTTTACTGCATGTTACTTTTTGGTTCCAGAACATAAGTTATTTGCATTCTGCTCCATGTGAGCTGTGTGTTTTATTTTTGATTGAAAAATAGCAAATTTGCTCCAAAATTCTGAAATTTTGACATGTAGCCTCTCTACTATGTAGGAATTTTGGGAGTTTTTGGGTTGTGTTTTGACTTCATTTATAATTTTTAAAAATTAAAAAAACCTAAAAAAGTATCCCTGTCTGTCTTGAAAAATCAACTAAAAATAATAAAATATCTTTAAAAATTTCAAAAAAAATCTGGTTGCTTCTGTTGTGTTGTTTTAATTGTTGTGCAATTTTCACTTCATTCCCATTTATAAAACCCATAAAAATTGAAAAAGAGTAAAATCATTAAAAAATTATAAAAAATAAAAAAATATGTTTTCTTTTTCTGTAGGTAGATTTTAGTTTTAGTTTCACATAAAATTACTGCTAGAATTTTATAGGCATTTTAAGTAATTTTAATCTACCTTTAGATCCCAGTTGTACATTGTTTTCTGTTTTTGACTTTCTTTAATTTTTAGAAAATTAATTAAAAATCAGAAAACCCCATAAAATTAACAAAAATATTTTAATAATTTAAAAACACAAAAACACCTTTATTTTGATTTTTTTTGAGTATTTTTGGACCTCTAAATAGTTGTTTGAGTTTCTCTTTTTGGTTTTCCTTTATTCTTTTTCTCATTATAAAGATCATAAAAATTTTGAAAAATTAAAAACCACCAATTTTCTTTCTTTTCTTGGTTGCCGACTACTTCTTAGGTTTTCCATTACGTGCTTTTTGTGATCGACCCTGGTAGCTATACCAGGTAAAATAATCTCGCAAGACCACTTGCTTCATTTTGATTGCTTGTTTTCCTTAGTTGGTGGTCTGTTTTTCTTGTTGAGCCCGGTCCGAGTGGTTGAGGTCGCAACGACCTTTGATATCACTTAATCTTAGTCGCTCGACTCGCTCATCAAAGACACAAAGGGAGAGGGAGTTAGAGAGTCAAGTGACGAGCATGAATGTAAAATTCAGGATTTACACCAACAAATGGTAATTTTTAATGCATTCATGCATGCACAACAAATTGAAGCTTCGACTAGCCAACCGACACAATCAAATAATCAAGTCACAAGGCACGATGATGATGACGAAGGAGAGGCAGAAGACGAAGACGACGATGGGGATGGGAACGAGGATGAGGAGGATGACACCGACGATCAAGAATAGTTTATCTCGTGTTTTGTTTTGTTGTATTAATTAGTATAATATTTAGTGTATTATATAATTAGCGTGGACAATATAACGTAGAGTAGTTTAGACTGTTGTTTAAATGGTTTGAACAAGTTAAGGTAGATAATTTTCTTTAAATTTCTCAACATTACTCATTTCATAATATTTCTTTTAATATAGTATGTGAATTGAATGTGTTTATTTTGTTCTTAATCTATCTCTTTATGATGGAGTAGATACCGATACAAGTACATACTGATTCATGTTAATGTGATATGTAGGGTTGAATGAAGATCATTTCAGCGGGAACCTATTTTTTTGTATCAGAGAATCAAATATGATGGTTGCGACCATCCCTTTAGATAAAATTAACCCATCCTAGAGAATCATAGGAGACGGTCCAGTGAAGTTTCTGGGATGGTCACGACTGTTCCCTATGACTACCACAGAAGATAGTCGCGACCGTCCCTTACGATAAGATTTTAGGGAACGATCAAGAAAGGATTGTCCCTTGAGATTCTAATAGACGGGACAGTCACGATCGTTTCCTATGTAATAATCATATGGGACTATCACGATTGTCCCATGAGCGTAATCATAGGGGATGTTCGTACACGTCGTCGTGTATGGCAAATGAGCAAGCGACCGTTTCCTATGATCATAAGGGACGGTCGCCCAATCAAAGAGGACAAAATTCGACCATCACATGTTCTATACTTTCCTATAGTGATATGAACGCCAACAAATCGTACATCTGTCTTCGTGTTCAACATAAATTTTATAAAGTTTCGCCTTGAAGAGGAGCACAAACATGGACATAACTACATGCATTTTTATGTTTAATCGACTCCTTCCTTTAGTTTATATAAGAAAAATCTTATGAAAACACATCATCCCTACAGTCATCCTCCAAAAGTATGTTAACGTCCAGTTCATTAGGAAAACAGGAAAATATTGCTGAATTGCATAAATTTGTATGTTCGTCACTTCTCATCCACCCTTGATACTGGCTCGAGATGAATGAGTGCAAGTGATTATGCTTTGACACTCGTGCAATGCCAAATTCCAAGGCAGAAAGAGTGATTGAGAGGCGATGAACAAGGAAGTTATATGGCTGAGTTGCATACTCTCCCACTCCTACTATAATGTACTCCGTGTAATATAAGAATGCATTGAACTCTTTACAACATACGTAAATTCAACTTATATGCACATATTCAATCACTAAACCAATGTGATACTATTGAGAGATCAATTAATGCCTTTTGCACTCTTCTTTTCACACCATCACTTTGTACATGTCATCAACTTTTTGTTTGTTAAATATGAATGCTCTTGCATGTAATTTTGAGTTGTGATTTCCGTCCTAGGAGTCAGAAGCTTTATCCCAGTTCTGGAAGAGATCCTCTGCTGTAGGTGAGTTTACAACAGAGATGCTATAAATCCACTTATTTTTTTGCGATTTCGATCTTCAAAATTCTACCTTATGGATTATATTGTCGAATGATGTTGCATTATCTTTCAAATTTCGCTCAAATTCGAGACCATTTGCTATTTTATCATAATGGTCAAAATTCTGACCATTATGATAAAATAGCAAATGACCTCGGATTTGAACAAAATTTGGAGGATACATGAAACATTAGTCGACAATATAATCCACAAAGTTGAATTTTGAAGATTAAAATGCAAAAAAAAATAAGTGGATTTATAGCACCCATGTTGTAAACTCATCTACGACAGATGATTCTTCCGCCTAGTTCTTGGCTCATAAAACTAGCAAGGACGCAAGACTTAGGGCCAAAAACAAGGGTGACCAACATTTTGAGTTCACATTGGAATATTGACGCTATACATGATTTGACACTTCTACAGAGCAAGCAAAAGGAAAGTCACAACTAGTATATCAATATACCATATACGTAAGATACATGCCCACTTTCCAATGATAACAAAGCATGTCATGTATATATTGGCTCCATCAAGTTCACATCCAAATCTAACTTACTTGATAATTATACATGCAAGTTCATTACGAGCATAAACCAAACAAGAATGGAGCAATGAGTTTTTCATATGTACTACCGATCCTTAATCATTAAATGACATACACTAATAACTTAAAATGCTACAATGGAGTTATATTATTTAGATAATGATATGTATGTAGAGAGTGTTCTTTTATGAACAAGGGTTTACTACATTTGATTCAAAAATAAGAGGGATCAACATAAGTAATGTGATTCAAAACTGGGAAGGGTCAATCTGTCGTGTTTATTATACCGGAAGGAGACTAATCCCCAGAGAAAGGCCATCTATCATTGTCCAAATCACATGTTAGTATTGAATAGGTATATATTATCATATGTTGTCATGTTGGTTTATATGGCTCAACTACATCAAACCAATTTCAACCGGTAGTTCGTGCAAATAAAAATGGATTATTTATATCATAGTTTAAAGTATTTTTTATGTAAACTTCATATAAATACATATATATATATATTGATGATGATTAAAATTAACAGCTTTAAAAATAACTATTAAAAATCCAAATCGATGATATGGGTTGTTAACTTCATGCTTCTCATAGTGTGACAATCGCGACTTCTTGACATGGAGGCATCACTTGTTGTTGGAAGGGCATGTCATCATGCACAAGATAGGAAGGGAGAGATGATTGCTTTTGAGTGAGGAAGAATGAGTCATCGAAACACATGCCCTTGAAGTCAAGGGGCACAATCATTGGATTTTTTTACAGAAACTTGGGAAGGGGAGTAAATTCACATCGAGGGAATGTTGAAAACATGATCAACAATGCATATTTTAAACAGTAGTTACATGAATCCAAATGAATTAACCGAAAAGCATTACAAATTAACATAATTTTAATCATGCATTTCCCATCCATTATCTGATTACGTAATGCAGATAGAAACCGATTAAATAAATGGAAACATGAATTAGGGTGTGATACAAAGAAAGTAAAGCAATAAACAAGTGCGGCGAATAAAGTAATAGAAGAATAAGTGTCCATGAAATGGACCGTCCTTAGAGAGGATATCGCCCCCACAATACCGGTGCGTAGGGGACTGGCGATCCACTCCCATGATACAATGGTACACGGTATTCGTCCGTGCATACCGATGAGACCGTCCTCGAAAGTATCTCTGAAAACTTGCAGCCGAGAAGGACATGTTGCGGATGCGGTGGTAGAACACAGAACAAAGACGGCGGCGTGAGAGTTTTTCTTGCGAGTGAAGAAAAACGGCATCGGAGGAGAGATATAAACAGAGAGTCGCATGCCCTAGCATGCGATACCTTTCGATTTTCGAAAACGCCCCTCAACGGGCATGTCTTTTCGAATTCCGAAACCGCGGCCATAACGAGCCATTTGGGTCAAGTTGAATTCTCATTTCAGTCGAATCCAAATTATCTGTGTGATTAATTTAATCGACCTGCCAAATTAAATCCACAGCAAAAGTATCGATATCTGAGATCCGAACTAACTCTCCCAAGCCCGAGCCGGAGCCCGAGCGGAGCGGAGCGCGCGTGTGTGCGGTCCTCCATTCCTCCTATCTACTATTGCTATAAGAGCTTGGGGTGTGAACTCATATATAAGCCCACCAAAAGTTTAGAGATACTAGGTATGGTACTAAACTTCCACTCAAGCTTTTCCATGTTTCAAATTTGAGAATTAATAACTTTCCCTCTAATTCATTTGGTTTCCCGTTTGAGACCAAATTGAATCCTATTGTAGTTGCATATGGTTTCTAATTAAAATATAATTACATCCTTTTAAATACAACAATCCTCCACGAATTCACCAATTTAAAAAGGAGATTCAAAGACATCTTTCGGCTGCCACACTTTCCTTTCAGTAGAGGTACCTTCCGATTTGAACCTCTACATGAGTTTACTACTTTCACTTTAACATGAACAAAGTGAACTACGTCTTGAACTTCAGACCTTGGTGTTAAAGTATACAGTAGAAACAACAAAATATTGTTCTTGGTATAATTTTCAGGGTTGGTGTTCTTAAAGGCCATGCACCCTTATCATGTTTCATGAGTGTGTTCAGGAAAGGCCCTCTTCCTTTAACTGCAGTCCACAGTAACACTCATATAGATGTCGTTCTCCAAGGATGCACTGCTAACATCTTGCCGAAAGGCTTGAATGCATTCAGAGCCTATGCTCTTCCTAAATTTGTACCTTAAATTGCACTCAAGCTTTTAGGGATAAGGCACTTATGCATAAGCATTAAACTAAGAGTGCCGACCAGTTCCCCAAATAACTTGTTATTACCACATTGAACCTACTTTGTGTGATCTTCACTCATATAGGTTGGGTTGCTACTGTAGAGGAACTCTTAATGGGTCTCAGTCACATCTCAATTCTAAGCTTTATGACTAAAGATCTATCAAGTCCCTTAGTCAACGGATCTGCCGTGTTGTATTTGGATCCAACAAAATTACAGTCAACACTCTTCGAGACACCAAATCTCTTCACATCTTAAGTCTGATTTGCATGTGTCTCCTTGTTTTCTGATTGAACTCTTGATCTTGGAAATTGTGGTTATGTTGTCGCAAGAACTGGCTGACCCACCATGGGAATTTCAGAAAGAAGTTCTCTTAGCCATCCAACCTCAATTCCAGTGGTGTCCAAAGCATACAGCTCGGTCTTAAAGGTAGACCGAGCTAGAATGGTATGATTCACGTACCTCCAGGAGACTGCACCGCTCCGAGGGTAAAGACATACCCAGTAACATCATTACTCCCCGACTCCTCTATTTTTCCTATCCAGCTTGCATCACTATATCCTTCTAGTACAAATAAATATCTGCCATAATGCAAACTAAGGGAAATAGTTCCCTTCAAGTACTCCAGTACTCGATCCAGAGTCTCCTAATGAGCATGGTCAGGATAGCTAGTGTATCTACTCAACTTTGCAATCGAGAATGAAATATCAGGTCTCGTGCAATTTGCAAGATACATTAACTTCCTATTACTTGTGAATATCTTAGATAAGATACATGTGTTCCACTTTTGTTCTTAAATAGTATTTTGGATGGATCAAAAGGAGTGCTTAAATATTTGCAATCTTGATATCCATATTTCTCAAGTACCTTCTCAACATAGTGGGATTGAGAAACTACGATCCTATCAACTGACCTCGTCAGTTTGAGACACAAGATCACATCAGCAACTCCCATGTCCTTCATCTCAAACTTGCTATTTAAAAATGCTTTAGTATCATTAATAATCCTCATATGTGATTTAAATAACAATATGCCATCAACATATAGGCACAAGACAATACAGTCATCACCTTTCACATTTCTAATAGACACACTTATCGGATTCATGAACCTTAAAGTCACATGACAAAATAGTTTTTTTTCAAAATTTTCATGCTACTGCTTTAGTGCTTGTTTTAATCCGTAAAGGGATTTAACAAGCTTGCAATTCTTTCTCTCATTCCCGTGAGTCATAAGCCCACAAGGTTGATCCATATAGATCTTTTCCTCAAGATCGTCATGCAAGAAGGCGGTCTTCACATCCATATGGCAGATAGAGAGATCATATACAAATGTCAGTGCTATGAGCATTCGGATTGTGGTCATCCTAGTCACAGGGGAATAAATATCGAAGTAATTGATACCTTATTTTTACCTAAAGCCCTTAGCAACTAATCTGGCTTTATATTTTTCGATTGATCCGTCATGCCTAAGCTTTCTCTTAAACACCCACTAGCATCCAATGGTAGAGCATCATCTGGGTAAATCAACCAACTCCCAAGTTCTTAGCCATAATGGAATCCATCTCATTTTTAAAGGTTTACTTCCATTATTTTGCTTCAGATGAAGTCATGACTTCCTTGTAACTTGGTGGATCACCCTCGATCGTAGATAACAAAGTCGCTACCTAGATCCTTGGCTATCTGAGGTCTTTCACTCGCCATTGGCTCAATTTCTTCTGAAAGATCATTGGGTTCAGGTTGAGTCTCAACCCCCGCATTCGTTATCCTTTCCACTTGATCCGGAATAGATCCTGATGTGGAGGCACTCTCAATGGTCTATTACAAGGGATCCCGGTCTTCATAGGGAAGACATTCTCAGAGAATGTAGCATCACAGAGTTCAACAACAGTGTTGACATCTATGACTGGTATCTCATACCGAATTACCAAGAACCTATATGCATAGCTATTTTTCAAGTAACCTAAGAAAACCACATCAACAATTTTAGGACCTATATTCTTTCTCTTGTGTTATGGGACTAAACCTCAGCAAAACGATCCCACACTTTGAGATATCTTAAGTTTGATTTCCTATTTCTCCAAGATTCAAAACGACACTTTTCCATATGTCTTGGAGGAACCCTATTCAGAACATGGCAAGACGTATTCAAGACTTCTCCCCACATATAGGTTGGAAGTCCAGAACTCTGCAGGAGAGCATTGATCATGTCAGTTAAGGTTATATTTTTTCGTTCTGCTATGTCATTTGACTGCGGTGAATATGGGACATTAACTTCATGAATTATGCCAAATGATTTGCATTGTACATCGAATAAGTTAGAGGTATATTCACCTCCTCTATCTAACCTAAGGCGTTTAAGCACTTTCTATGTTTGTGTCTCAGTCTCATTCTTAACTATAAGAAAATTTTCTAAGGCTTCATCCTTGATTTTCATTAGATATACATAGCAATATCTACTGCCATCATCTAGAAAGGTGATAAAATATTTCTTATTGTCTCGGGTCAACACACCAGTAAACTCATAGATATCCGTGTGCACTAGATCCAACATCTCACTATCTCTGGAGACAAACTGAAAAGACTTCCTATATGTCTTAGCTTTCACATAGATTTCACATTTTCGAGTTTTAACAATGGTGTATTTAGGGATTAACTCTAAATTCATTATTCTTTTAATTTAATTTAAGTTTACATGTCCCAATCTACCATACTACAGATAACAAGATTCTAGATTATTAACCAATGAGACACAAAATTAGAACATTCAGAACTTAAAACATTTATTTCATCAATATATAGTGAGTCACATCTAATTCCAAACAACAAATCAAAATCTATCAAATAGCTTTTTCTATAAAAAAACAACGTCCCAAAATGACAACTTTATTACATTTAAATTTCAATTCAAAACATTTCTAACTAAGATAGAGCCAGATAAAACATTCTTCTTAATGTCATGAACATGCAACACCCTATGCAACGTCCAGAGGAGAACCTCAAGTTAACTTGCCCCGACCATAGCACCCTGGTTGCAAAATCATTCACCATCTTCACAATCCCATCACTGCAGGTCTTATAAGAAGAAAACAAAGTCCTGTAAGAAATAATATTTACATTAGCTCCCGTATCCACAAGCCATTCATTTGGATCATGAATACGATATAGTTCAGGTTTTATAGAGACATATCCCTCGCTAGCCCCAAGTCCCATAGTGATCATATTCACTTGTGGCCTCACATTTGCAGCCTTAGGTTGAGCCTTTAAAGACGGACAATCTTTTTTCTAATGGCCAACCTAATTACAGTGTTGGCATGGTTTATTATTTGCTTTTTTCTTGATCTTGCCCTTTGATTTCATTTTATTTTGTTAGTACCCTTTCCCTTCATATATCCTTCAAGGTAATGAATTTGTCCTCGGCCTGAATGTCGATAGGAACCACAAGCTTTTGTTTTCTGTGTTCCTCCTCTATGGCAATTGCCACCATCAAGTCATCCATAAAAATTTTCCCCTTCCCATGTTTCAGAGTCATATGAAGTCTTCTTAACACTCGAGGAATCTTTCTATGATGCATATGACCTGAAACTTCTCTGGAAGTTTCATTTCAGTATCTTCTAAACCATGGATTATGAGTAAAAACTCGTGCGCCTGTTCAGAAATCAACTTTCATTCGACCATGTAAAACTTCAAAAACTTGGCTACGAAGTATTTCTCAATACCGAGGTCTTCGATATCATACTTCCGATCCGAATCTTCCCATAGCCCTTCGCAATCTGCGTGGACGAACAATATACATCAGACAACGTATAGGACAAAGCCGACATGATGCAACCATGACATATACTATCGCATTCTTTTCACGCAGATTGCGTCTTCTGTCTATCAGGTGAAGGGTTTTCGTTTTCCATCGTAGGACAATCGGTTTCAAGCATAGAAATTAGTCCTATGATGGTTAACCAGATCTTCATGCATTGTTGCAAACGCTTAAAGTTCTGACCACTGAATTTCTCTTGCATACCCGTCATATCCACCCTTGATTTAAACATTATTTCCGACCTGGTTTTAAATCTGGTTCCGGATGTCTTCTCTAAGAATGTTGGAAACATGATCAACATTGAATATTTTAAACAATAATTACACGGATCCAAGTGAATTAACAAAAAAGCATTACATATTAACATTATTTTAATCATGTATTCCCCATCCATTATCCAATTACGAATGCAAACAGAAATCAATTAAATGAATGGAAACAAGAATCAGGACGTGATTCAGAGAAAGTAAAGTAATAAACAAGTTATGACAAAAAAGTCGTAGAAGAATAAGATTAGAGATCATTGAAGCGTATATGAAATGGACTGTCCCTAGAGAGGATATCACCCCCACAATACCGGTGCATAGGATACGTGCCATCAGCTCTCAGGATACGACGGTACACGATCTTCGCCCACGCATACCGATGAGATCGTCCTCAAAAGTACCTCCGAGAACTTGCAACCGAGAAGAACATGTTGCAGATGCGGTGGTAGAAAAGAGAACAAAGACGACGATGCGAGAGTTTTTCTTGCGAGTGAAGAAAAATGGTGTCGGGGGAGAGGTATAAACAGAGAGTCGCGTGCCCTAATGTGGGGTACCTTTCGATTCCCGAAAACCGGATCAACAGACATGTCTTTTCGAATTCTGAAACCGGGGCCATAACGAGCCGTTTGCGTCAAGTTGAATTCTCATTTCATTCGAATCCAAATTAATCCGTGTGATTAATTTAATCGATCTGTCAAATGAAATTCGCAGCAAAAGTATCGAGATCCGAGATTGACTCTCCCGAACCGGAGCCGGAGCCGAAGACGGAGATGGAGCGGAGCGCGCGTGCGCATGTGTGTGGTCCTCCAATCCTACTATCTACTATTGTTATAAGAGCTTCGGGTGTGAACTCATATATAAGGCCCCGAAAGTTTAGAGATGCTAGGTATGGTATTAAACTTCCACCCAAGCTTTTCCATGTTTCAAATTTGAGAAATATCAACTTCCCCTCCAATTCATTTGGTTTCCCAATTGAGATCAAATTGAATCCTATTGTAATTGCATAGGTTTTCCAATTAAAACATAATTACATCCTTTTAAATACAACAGGGAACACATGGATTTATAAGAATCGGAGGACAACCATTTAAGGGGTGGGCATGTCAATCTACGTATACCCATTGGGTATCCGACTCGAACCCGTCTAATTTACTTTTGGTCAGGTTTGAGTTTTAAACTTACTACCCATGCGGGTATGGGTATGGCGTTTGGAATTTTCTTGTCGGTACCCGAAGCTGATCTCGTCCCAAACCTGAGTAAATCTAAATATAAATATAGATATGTGTGGAATTTAATCAAACTCATTAAACACAATTCATATCTATTATCTATCGATTTAAATGTATAAAAATCCAACTCAGTTTTCTTCTCTCCGTCCATTTATTTATTTTCAACTACTTTTTTTAACTTCAATAAATAAAAAATTCTACCAAAAAGAGTTAAATACCTTATATATAAGCCTTTAACATTTCCTACACATCGCACGTCTTTGTGTATAATCATGTTACTTGATCTACTTCTGTTTAACCTATACGTGAAAATCTTATGTACACTTATAAATATTTTGATATTTTACTATGTCGAATAAGTGGGTACCCATTGGATGCACGAGTATCCTTCAGGTATACGGGTACCCACTATGAATTACACATTTAATAAATGGACGCGTATAAATAGTGATTTTATATATGGATATGGGTTTAGAAATATCGATACCAGCTCCAAACCCAACCCACTGTCACCTTTACTGGTTGGTGTGGAAATGGAATATGAATAGTTTTTAGCATTTGTATCTTATCGAATAATTAAAACATTTTGTCAAAAAATGGATGGACCCAAAAGATTAGGGTTCAAATCCCTCCGTTTGGGTGTTGCTTAGATAGTTGACAACCATCGTAAAAAATAGTCGGATTTTTTTTTAAATGGATCTGGGCAAGAACCCATATAGCCTACCCACATGGGTTAATTGTTATGTTGATCAAACTTATTAAATACATTTCATATGTAATATGTATCGATCTACATGTATAAAAATCCAACTCAATTTTCTCCTCTCCATCCATTTATTTGTATTCAACTATCTTTTTTATCTTCAATAAATAAAAATTTTCAACAAAAAAGTTAAACACCTTATATATAAACCTTTAACAATACCTACGCATTGCACATCTTTTGTGTACAATCATGTTACTTGATCTACTTCTGTTTAATCTACGCGTGAAAATCTCATGTATACTTATACATAGTTTGATATTTTACTATGTCGAATAAGTGGGTACCCATTGGATGCACGAGTATCCTTCGGGTATATGGATTCTCTATAAATTATTCATCTAATAAATGGACGTGTATGGGTAGTGATTTTATAAATGGGTATGGTTTAGGAATTTCGATACCAGCCCTAAACCCGACCCACTGACACCCTTAGTTAGTAGTAGGAGTGGAAATTGAATGTGAATAGTTTTTAGCATCTATATCTTATCGAATAATATTTTTTTTATCAAAAAATGGATGGATCCACAAGATCAGGGTTCAAATCCCTCCTTTTGGGGGTTGCGTTAGATAGTCGACAACCACCGTAAAAAATAGTCGGATCTTTCAACATTGATTTGAACTAGAACCCATAAAGCCTATCCTACTTAAGGTGGGAGAAGGCTTCTTCATTTTTCTATAGATAAAAGTTAGCACATGTTTTCTTTTTAAAATGGACCAGAATTCAGTTAATCAAAATAAGGCTAGCGGGTTATCAAGCACAAAAATATAGTCTTAGGAGTCCCACTTGGACTCAGGCACAACACAACTGCATCAACAAAAAAGGATCCAAAGAGGTCTAGCATTTAGCACAATTGACAAACCTCCAAGAAGAGCACAAGAAAAATGAGAGTAATGTTCATAGCAGAAAAACAACAAGGATAAAATAAAGGTGTAGTCAACAACAATGACATCGATCGAGCATCATGAGACGTCTTCTTAGGCAATTTAGCTTCTGGCAACTCGTTGACGGCGTGTGAGTGCGAGGACGGGGACTGGTGGAACTTATCGACTCATTGCTGCAACATAAATACTGTGAAAAGACAATCTTTTAGAAGACATGCAAAGACGTGGAGTAAATAATAAATTGGATTTCAACCTTTTAAGGTAGGTCTTCAAAAACCAAATCCGAATAAAGTAGGTTTTCATGTTCGCACCCGTTAGTCACTATAACCGGTCCGGATCGTATGTTCTGGACCTCCCGAATCCGAATACCCGACAATCTCTGGCCCATTCGGTATGGGCGCGTCTCCCTCCCGCGCCCCGATTTTCACCGACCCCATCACAGAGCATCAGCGAAAAAATCTCACTCACGACTCACGAGAATCAAAAACGAAGCGCGGGGGACCATTTTCGCCCACACATTTTTATTCCCATCTCGCCCTTTCCGTCCCGCACCTTCTCGCCTCCTTCTCCTTCCCCTATCCTCTCCCCCCCTCTAGGGTTTCCCCTCCCCCAAATCACTGGGATTTCGTGGTTTCATACTCCCCCTGCTCGCCGTTGGCCTCCGTCAGGGTTCGCGTGGATGCCGTCGACCCGTCGTTGCTGCTGATCGAAATCCATAGGGTTCATGTTTTTGGTCGGTAGGCGTCGAGATCTGCGCTGGAGATCGTTGGCGGCTTGCTTTTGGGTGTGAAGATTAGGGTCCTTGTAGGTATAGTGACAACTGTTGGGAGGATTCGGGATTTAGGTAGAGGGATTCCGGGGTTATGAATGCCATGGTCCTGATTTCGGAGGAGGTCCGCAACAATTTACTTGGAAGGAGGGTTTCCGGTGGTGGTAATCGAGAAGTTAGGGTTTCCCAGGTCGGTGACGCTGTTCCTGGTAATGGGATCGGGGAAATTAGGGTTTCCCCGCTGTCCAGTGAGAACCAGGATGATATGGAGCAACAGAGAGCGTTCTTTAGCTACAATTCGCCGGATTTGGGCGAGTGGAGGACTTGGATGCATGGGTTTGAGACCGGTGACATGGTGTGGGGGAAAGTGAAGTCTCACCCGTGGTGGCCGGGGCATATCTTCAACGAAGCGTTTGCATCGAGTTCCGTTAGGAAGACGAAGCGGGAGGGTCATGTGCTGGTGGCTTTTTTTGGGGACAGCAGCTACGGTTGGTTCGAACCTGCGGAGCTTGTGCCCTTTGATTCACATTTCGCGGAGAAGTCGAAGCAGACAACTTCGCGGAACTTCTTGAAGGCAGTTGAGGAAGCCATGGATGAGGTCAGCCGTAGGAGGGCGTTGGGCCTGTCGTGCTGTTGCAGGGACCCATCCAGCTTCAGGCCTACGTCTGTGCCGGGTTACGTCGCGGTCGACGTGATAGGCCACGAGCCTAATCTTATATATTCTTGGAAAGAGATCAAGAAGGCTAGAGACGATTTCATACCGGGGGAAGTTGTTGCCAGTTTGGGCCAGTTGGCACTTGCCCCGTGCGGGGTGGAGCATGGGACCATCGAATTTGCTAAGACGTTTGCTATTCTTTCAGCACTTCGCAAGGCGATGTTTGAGGAGTTTGATGAAACGTATGCCCAAGCTTTTGGGGTAGAGCCAGTGCGACCTTCTCCCGATGCCCGTGTAAAGGATCAACTACCTGTATCATCTAGAGGTACTGAAGATAATCTTTCTTTGATAATGCCCTCCGTGGCAGAGTTGTTTTTTGCATTTGTTGCATTTATCTGCGTGCATAGATTCTTACGTATAGGAAAGCATTTTCTTAGAACGCATCATTTAATTATTATTAAGAATTTCTTGTTGCACCATGAATTCACCTGATAACTAATTTATAAATTTGATTTACTGAGCTGTTGCTTTTAACTGGATTCTTCGATGCTAACGAGGAAATCGGTCACTAGGTTTTTGAAATGCACTATTTTAGATAATTCGTGCAAAGACAATTTCAGATAGTACAATTACAAGTATCATATCCATTTGTTGCCTGAATTTCCGTTTCAAACGTGCATCCCATTACATTTTAAGCGTAATTATCGGAAAGATGTTAGATGGTACTAGTTATTTTTGCAGAATACCTTAATTTTTTATTTTAGGAATATCTCACACACTTTTCTTTTGATTTCAAAGAAGATTTTATTTTAGTATGCTTTTCGTTTTTTTTGTTTTGTGTCGTAAGTTCTTTTAAACACATGAGATTAATAATTTTTTAAATCATAATTTGTATTTTGAAATATGGGTAAATCGACAAACTGTTTTTTGTCAAAAAATGTAGTTATTTATTATCTAAGCTCTCTTAGTTTTAACTCACTAGGAGTTGCAAGCAAGTTGCATGTTGTAAATGGCAAAATTTAGAAAAATAGTAATTATTTTCTCACCAATTTTAAAAATAATATACGGATTGAGCAACATGTTAATCATACAATTAAGATATAATCAATGTTTAATTGACCAACTGTTACGTAAAATTGTTTGTTTCTTATCTTTTCATGAATGACTCAGTTCAAAATTAGAATTGTCTTGTTGCTTTCATTTCTCATGTTAATTAGTTGTCATTTTACTCCTACAAAAAATTATAGAACATTTTCTATTTTTGTTAAATACCTAAATGAATGTTGTTTAAATTGCAATCCACTAAATCTTTAGAATAAGTTAGAAATGGATTTTTTTATTTTTGATTTTTCAATAGCTAGCCCGATATATTTTTGATTACTTAGTATGCTGATGGTGTTCGTTCTTAAGCAGTTAGGTACCTTTTGTAGAAGGGGTGAGGAATAATAATGGATAAGGGATACCCGAGGTTTATTTTTCATTCTTGTTTGATTCGTTTGAGGGATAAGGAAGGGATGCATGTTGCAGACAATGACATAGTGGATGATATAATCACGACTTAACCACTTTATTTCGAGAATGCTTAATCTGAGATACAATTCTCTTAACCAGGGACACATGGATATTATTCTTCATTAAAAAGTGCTTGCATGTTGGTTGTTATTATGAACATCCAGTAAATGTATTATGTTCCGGGAAGTGACCCATTTATGACAGAAATGTTTCCCTTTAACTTCTTCTATTAGTTCCTCGCTGATGTTACAACTAGATACTGTTCACTCTTGCCAAATTTCTTGTTTAGGAAGGTGTTGTGATTAAATGTTAAATAGCCAAGTTTGTTTGTTCGGATCCTTTTACATACTAGGTATTTCTCCCTTTCAACGTGAACAGAGTTCTTCAAGATTACCCAATGCAAATCTATAATTATTTGCTAAATCTAGTGGACCTTATATTGCCAGGTTTTTGTTTCGAATCACACTGGATGTAGATGGAGATGTCTCTCATGCCTTAAAATGCCACAAACACGTGATAGGTTTTAAATGGAAAGTTTGAGGGTCCAACTTTTTGGGTTGGTTAACTAACTGTTAGTATCAAGGGTCTCACGTTTATCCTTTTGTTGAATATGGGCTTACTGTGGGGTATGATTTTATATGCGCAAGAATGATTCAAGTCTATATATACACACACTTTTAAATGTATACATTTAAAAGCTTTCTATTATTCATTTATCAAAATATCATAAATCCCTATTTTTAACGTTTATCAACACATTGCAAATCTATCCAAAAATATAATTCCCTCTTAGTAGAAGTCTGTGCTTGATATTAAGAAAAAACACAAGGAAATGTTAAATAAGATAAGCGGAATAATGACAGCTATTGACCTGTAGTCAAGATAAGTAATAGTGACATAGCTATTAACCTCTAGTTTTTTAAAATACCAAAAGTTAAGTGTTATAGCTAAAGAGGAGTGTCCAACTTTGGTTTTTTTAACCTATGTACCGCATAAATATCTCAGTAGAAGTTTGTGTGCTAAATTAAGAAAACATGTTAATACAAAAGTCAAATATGGGCAGTATGTGAAATAACAGGATAATTGTTAACCTCTGTCTATCTTCTTCTGGCTACTAAATGGTAAAGATGAGCATCTGCATACCGTTTTATGGGTGTATACATTCTAACAAAATATCAGCAAATAGTTGGATATCCCATGTTGGATATCCCACCCAATTGCAGAATACATTGAATGCCACTAAAAGTAGTTATTTCATTTCAAAGCCATGATATCTTGGGACTAACTATTCTGTTTCTTGCATTTGGAGATATTTGAATTGTGTAATGAGTAAACAATGATTTCTCATGATTTTTGACCCCAACTCTACGCTTAAGATATCATAGCTCGCTATCTTTAAAAAAAGGAAGCTTATATTGTTTAGTTAACACTTATCTTTGAATACCGGATCTTCTATGGGAGTTTTGAATTGCCTTTTTAATCTTGAATTGTGGCTGGTAATTAGAAAGGAGATCAAATTAACATCTGCATAAGTTGTATGAATGAAGATACATAGCTCTCAACAAAACTATGCACATCAGATAGCTGAAAATAACTTATCTACCATCTTACAATATTCTTTAGTTGCAGCAACGTTCATATCTTCATGTTAGAGTGTGATAATATATCATTTAGAGTACATTTTAAAATTTTTCGTCTTTGTGCCAGAGTGTGATATTATACCCTTTGGAGTACATTTTTGAAATTTTCCTTCTCGTAGGTAGTCATCCTAATTCTGGCATATCTTTATATGCAGAGGGCCATGGTTCATTTCTCAATAGTAACAATTTATTCCTTTCCACAAGTTATTACAACATGATAAGAGACTACAACTCCATTCCCTCTTGATCTAGCCCTTGCGCCAGTGAAACCCTATTGATTTGGAGCAACAACCCCTTGCGTCAATGAAACTTCGGCATTGTGCCTCCATGCACATTGCTCACCGACACCATTGTTGTACCATATCGCATAGTCGATGTTACCTAACGTGTTGTCACACGTTTGCCATGTGTTGTGCCTTGTTTTAAAAAGCCCGCCTTGAGGCGGTGAGACGTAAGCCTGAAGGCGTTTTTTTGACAAAAAGCGCCTCGAGGCGCAAGCCTCACCCAGAAGTCCTGAGGCGTAAGCCTTAGGGCCTGTTTGGTTGCAGGGTTGGACAGGGTTGGGTCGGGCAGGGGTACCCCTGTGAATAGTAAACTGTGAGGAGGAGAACCTTGTTTGGTTGGAGGGGTAACCCGGGTTGGTCCAAGCCAACCCTGTCCAACCCTCCAACCAAACAGGCCCTTAGGGTACTGTGAGGCGTATGAGGCGATGAGGCAGTCGAGGCGAGGCAGAGGCGTAAGCTTCAAGCGCATGTCTTTTTTTTTAATTTTTAGGTTATGTGCTTTGCACATGACCTTGTTTTACCGTACACATTATATATTTTTTTGCTAGTATTATTGTTTCTATGTTAAACCTTGCATATTTCTATAAATATGTCCATACAAAGAGAAGAGATTTCTTGAAACAAGTGAAGCTCGATGATCTTGTATACATCATGTTCGATTTATCACATTGCATCCACACACACTAGTTCAATTGTACACAACATACATGAATTGTAATAAAATTATTATACTACTTGTAAGTTTGCAACTTGATGATGTTATTTGTTTGTTATTAAAATACTTATCACATATACGAAGAAGCACAATTGGAAAGAAACACATGGAGTAGAATAATTATTATGCTTTGTTGTGAATAGCGGAAACAATCACGTGCCTGTTATTAGTTTTCTGAACTTCTATGCTTTCATTGCTTATGTGTTGTACCTTTTACTAGTGGAAATTGATTTTGAATATGTTTTTGGTAAAACTTAATATCATTATATATATTTTAATATATTTTGCTTAATTTTAATTTTTCTTTTAAAAAATTGAGGCTTACGCCTCGACCGCCTTGAGGCTTACGCCTCGCCTCACATTTCAGAGAAACGCTTCGAACCGCCTCATGCATTTTTATACCTTGGTGTTGTTTCGTCTTGCCTTGGATACTCATTGCTTGTGCATTGTATGTTTTCGTCTTGGGCATAGATGTTAAGGCGTATGCCTAGGCGGCCGCCTAGGCACCCAGGCGCCCAGACCGTGCGCCTTGGAAAAGCGCCTTGCTTTTATTAAAAAAGGCGTACGCCTTGGGCCGCCTGGCCGCCCAGGTATAATGCCTTGTCTTGACATTTGCAACTTTGTTATAATTTTGTGATATTTATAACAAATATGTCTTCTTTAGTTTTCAGTTGTTAAAGGCTATCGTAATTTAAGGAAGTAATAGCACGAGTATTGTGAAAAATACTGTTTATGATCTTCCTTATTTTATACTAAATATATGGCATTTTTTAGTTCCATTCAGGTATATTACCTTTGTAATCCTCATAAACAATTTTTGACCCTTTCTCGAAAGTTTCATTTATCTGGCACATTTCCCTTTCCCATTTTTTAAATCTTATAACTTTCTTACTCTTTTATAATATCCATTATAATTTGCCATTACAAATCTAAAATTTATATCTAATAATATTTATATATATATGGATAAGATAATTCATTATAATTATATGTAAGCTTTACATTTCACAAGTCTAAAACATTTCTTTAAACTAACATGTTCCAATGATCATAATAGGATTACGAAAAACTTATATATTAGATTGATAATTAAATAATGATATAAAAAGGGTTTCTCGGGAAAATGCCTAGGCGTGCCCAAGTGCACCTAGGCGCTCAGGTTTACCGCCTTGTCGCCTTCCCGCCTTAATAACCATGGTCTTGGGTCTATTTTGACATTTTTAGGCCTGATTTTTTAGTTTGATCTTTGTTATGCAATTGGAAACGATTTTCAGGTGTTTGTCAAGCACGGGGAAACATCAAATATAATGGATCATATGGAGTTGGATGCGACTAATTATTTAAGTAGATCCCAATCCTTCGTGATATTGACCCGAGAAAGGATGAAGTTACATTGCCTCATCAGCATCAAAATCAAAGCCATGTTATGTACGATGAAGACAATCACATGGTTTGTCCTTGGTTATCAAGTAGGGACATACTTGGGTTTGTAGATGATGTGATCCACTAGGAGAGATCGCATGTAACATAGAACAACATGAAGCAACCACATTTTGCTTGATGCAACGTGTTGTAGACCTATTGACATGATGTAAATTCATTAGGAGAGCATGCATCTTGTTCATTACTACTTGCAAATGAATGCATTGAGCGAGAAGTGTGACTTCGAGGTGTGTTTGCACGTACAAGGCATTGAAGGTAACCTACAAAAAGTTTTAAGGGATGGCTTGACATAGTGGGTTGAGAATTACCTGATATGAAGATTGAGATTTGATGATAACATGCGCTGCACTGCGTACATTAAAGGAGGCATAAACATGTTTAGTCTATTCCGTGTCTACTATCAATTGAAGGTATCCTACTCCCACACCTATATCTTAATAGTGTTTTGTGATCGTGGATGGCACTATTTTTTGGAGGAGGTTGTCACAGAGGCCCGCCATATCTATCGCATGAAAATGGTCTTTTTTGCGAGTTTGACCTCATTAACTCTTCTAGTGGGGGTAAAGTTTAATGCGCCTTATGTGGTAGGACATGTCACATCAAGGATATGTATTGGACCAAGTACGAGATGCCTTCTAATGCTGGTATAGCTAAGGATGACACATAATGACCCTATATCGCTTTGATCTAGATTATATGTTTTGGCATCTTTGCTTAGGCGCATTCCTCATTCATTGACACACCACCTTATTTATCAGTGATGTCTACTACATCTAGATCATAACATTGATCGACCGGTTAGCTATACAAGCCGACTATAGTCATTTTGTTGAGATCAGTTGGTGGGTAATTGCGATGCTTCTTGCCTTCTCTATGGAGGCATGTTATAATTTGATAATGTCACGAAAATTTTTACGTACACTTTAAGTTTATTAGATACGCTACTTGTTTCTGATTAGCTTGCTATCTGTTAAAAAGATTTGCATGCCTAGGCATTCTAGAGTCATTTTCAATGTTGTGTCTATGATTTGCAGGATGTTACAACATGGAAAACTTGTTTAGGGTCATAAAGAGGGGGGTACTAACGTCTTCTTTGGTCTTCACTTCCTGCTTCTGTTGTCGACTATTAGTCTCTAGTTACTTTATCTAATCTTGTGCCACCAATGCTAGTGCGCCCATTTGTAAACAATCCATGACGTCTACCTTTACAGATGTCTCCCACTACCAATTTGGAGTGTAAGGCTTGGCTGCTTGGGAAGCACTAAAAGAGCTTTACCCTAGACACATTCACTTGCATTTTATTATATGATTTTGATCTTATTTACATGGATTTTTGGGGTCCTTAGTTGGATTCTTGATAACCTTGTCCATTAAGTAGACCTTGTGGAAGATTTTACTTGCTTGTCGCCGAATTTTCTTTTACACGGTAAGTTGGATGTCTACTAAAAGGCAATTAGTTTGTTAACGAAATAAAAATGCATTTTGATGCCAATATTAAGTTTGTTTTGTTTGATAATGTTTGAGCATCGTTACTATCGATTGTTAGTTTTTTATTTTTCTTTGGGGATTGTTTATCAAACCTTTTAATTTCATACCTCCTTGCACAATATAGAAATCATCATATACTTGACTTTCTTAGGATTTTTCTTATCTAGGAAGTCATCATTGTGGGGTGGGGGGTGCGGGGGGGGGGGGGGTAATGTTCTAACTTTATATAACGATCAATTTCATATCTTATCAAACACCTCCCATTCTCGGTGATTGATGACAAGGTTGCAAAAGTTGGTAGTCGATAATTGGTCGGCCTAATCGTTGATCGAGGATTAATCGATAGTTGGATGACTAAATAGATTTAGGCGGACCTTAGTTGATTTTGTATTTTTAATTATTTGAAATATATAAATTATTTTTATACACATATTCTTATATTTACGTAAATGTGTATATTTTCTATAAAATCGTAATGAAATAAAAGAGACAATTGAATTCTAATCGAACATTAAGCATCTAAGATTAAGTTTTTTTAAACAAGAAGTAAGAAAAACAAATGATCAAAAAAGTCGAGTAGTCGGTCAGGTTGGTCGACTAAACAAGCATTTTAGTTGGTTGGCTGATTAGTTTTATTTGAACCCCCTAAATCAATTAAACAACATGACTTAATGGCTTAGTCGACCATATTTGTAAACTTGATTCATGCGAATCTTATTATTTTTTGGATGCTCACTTTTTTCTTAATGCTCATAACTTTATATTATGGCCTCCTTTTCCTATCATATTTCCCCGTGTTAGTTTGGGACGGCCAAATTTGCTTCATGAGTTTAGTGTGCTTTTCGAGATATGCTAGGAATTAACAAGGGTTATTGTTATCTTGATCCTAGTATTCATGTGTTATTGCATATATAACTTTGTTCAAGGTTATTCCATTCTTCTCTGTGGTAGGGAAATATTCTTTGAGTAATCCTTCGTTTGATACCCCTGAGTTTGTACCTATTATATCTCATTTTCATTTACGTAACTTACCTTGTGAAGTCGTGGATTTTCTTGTGCAAGATAACAATACGTTCATGGTTCACTCAGTCTGTATGCCCCCCTTTTGAGCCACATACTATGCATTCACACACTATTTTTTACCCTTGAACCTTTAACAACTTATATTTCACATACATGTATTGTAGGGGATCTTCCTATTCTAATCGCTGTTTTGAATAACCATTGCAGTTTCACTGGCATCCAATATCTTAGGTGATGTCCTTAAGTTACCGTAGTGATCATTCCAAATAGTTTGCAAAGGGTTTTGTTATATGTTAGATGTCAGTTTTGCACATTAGGGCGATTCTTCAGCCTTAGTGGAGGGGGGGGGGCATAGTTATAGAGGAGGAGACATTGGCTTTGATATTCAGCGGTAACTGGACATTGGTGGACCCATCTACGGACTGCACGGTAGATGGTTCAAAATGAGTGTTCATTATGAGGCATAACACTTACGAATTGCTCTTGAGGCACAAAACCATCCTCGTTGCTTGGGGATTCACACAGACTCATGTAGTGGATTTGTTTAAAACTTTGACCTCAATGGCTCGTCTATTGGCTTTTCTGATTTTTCACTTCATTGTAGTGCACAACCTATGGTATTTACACATGCAAAAAATACTTTCGCTATAGGAACTATGAGGATGTCGTTGATATGCAACAACCACGTCTTTAAGATTTAGAGAGAGTGTTAGAAAGTTTGCATATCGAAGATTGGTTCCAGAAGCTTTCTTACGTGTTAGAGGAGGGTGGGCTTTGTCATATCATCCATAGGTTACTTGCTTTTTATTAAAAATGACATGTGGATGCATAATTGTTATGTTGGTCTATGTTAATGATCTATTCTTAACATGGAATGATGAGCAAGAAATCATCAAGGTGAAGCATATGTTGGTTAATAACTTCATGATCGAGAACATGCGGCCATGGGTATACTTGGATCCATGGCCTCAAATTTCAGCGAAATTCAGTCGAATTTCTGTCGAATATCGATATCCAGTCGAAACCGAAATTCGACCGAAATGGCCGAAATGACCGAAATATGGGGGTCCTAGTACAAAAAATGACCGAAATGACCGAAATTTCGGTCGAAATTCCACCGAAATTCCATCGAAATTCTGTTTTGGTCGATACCGAAATGGTGACCGAAACCGACATTTAAGGCCTTGCTTGGATCGAAGGTAGCCCACATCCATAGAGCACCTGTTAGAAGTATGCGCTTGATCTGTTGCATGGGGTTGATATGATAGATTACACATCAACTCAGATTCCTTGCCACGTTACTCGTTGTTCTCAATCATTTAATTTTATTACAATGCCGTTGAGTGCACAATTGTTATGTTGGGCTACATTAATTATCTAGTCTTAACTGGAGGTGATGATCATGACATGATCAAAGTTAAGCATATGTTGGCTGATAGCTTTGTGATTAAAGACATGTGACCATTGATATACTTGGGCTGAAGGTAGCCCACAACCATAGAGGACTTATTCTTTCTTAAAAGAAGTATGCAATTGAGCTATTGCATGAGGTTGATATAATATGTGCCAAATCACTTTAGATTCCTATAGATCTCTAGGCTCAATTGAATGAGGACAAGCTAGTTGATGAGAGACTTTATTGTTGGTTAGTTAGGTGCTCTTCATCTTATATATCGCGTAGCCTGATTTCCATGGCAATTTGCTTTTTTTGAGAAGTAAAAGGGTGATGTCTCGATCTGGGACCCACCACAGACTATGTATATATTTATATATATTCAGTTATAAAAGTTACAAGATGTTATATTGTCCAAGCTTTACATAATGCTCGACCCCATTCTCTATATAGAAAGTATTCCCTGAAAAAATGACGTTATTTCTGGTGTGTCAAATTGCCCACAACAACAAAAAGGAAAAAATAGTCCTTGCGCCCAAAACCACACACCGATTGCATATCTTTCCAAAAACCTGAGCAGCACTGCCCGATAATCCACGATATGCTTGCCCTACACCTAACCTGAGTCGAGTATGTGCATGAGAAAAATAGATGATCCAGATCTTTCGCCGCCTCGCCACATCTATAACAAGTGACATCCTTCGCCCCCATCAGCCACCCCTATGCTCTTTGGTGAGAATTCTGCCCATCCTCACTAGCCAGAGAAAGATCTTGATTCGGGTTGGGAATCTTGGGATCTTGCTTTTCCAAATCATACGCACATCCACGACCATCTTCTCCTCGACTTCCTGCACCTCCTCCACTAAAAATCGCTATGCCTTCTATCCGGAAAATCTGCCATCCCCCATGAAAAATGATCTCTACCTTCCCATGGCCCCTCCAACTGGACAAGTTCAGGATGCAACTCCATGAACTCGTTGGCCCTTTTCTCCGAAAGATCCGAGGCAAAAGTTGGGAACCGGGATCCCAAGTTGCATACCCGCCGCACCAATATCTATCCGTCGCCAGCTGCAACAATCTCGGGTATCTTTCTCCCAATATTCCACCCCCTGTCCAATCATCCTGCCAAAATCAAAACCCTGCTCTGTAACCTAGAATTGGCGTCAACTTAATTGCCAGCTCCGGAACCACACGTGTAATGCCAATCCACAGTGATGCCGGAAGGCGCCCAGTGGCAACCTCCAAAGACAAAGAGATCCCATAGATCTTCCTTATCAATCTGCACACCAAATCGTTTGAGTTACCCCATAGACGAACCACCTATTTGGCCATGAATGCCTTATGTATCTCCTCCACCTGCAAGACACCAAAGCCACCCTTACTCTTCGACGAGGTTACCCTACTCCAGTCTAGGGATGAGCATGTGCCGGGCCTGGGCCGGGCCCTACAAGGCTCAGGCCCAGGTCCATTTTTATTTGTGGGCTTTGGGCTGGGCCTAGGCCCACTAATTTTTTTGAAGGCCCAAGCCCAAGCCCAAGCCCAACCCAATTATTATGGGTCGGGCCTGGGCCAGGCCGGCCCATAATGTCTCAAAAATCAATTGGGTTTGTACCGGCCCAAAACTTATGAGTCTAGACTTGGTGGGCCCATAAAGTTGGCGCACCCTCGTTTGGTTATTTTGATAGTAGTCTTCATTGTGAAATATTTATTAGTTATTTAGGTCTTTATTATTTAGTTATCCTACTATTTTGCACGGATTTGGTCATATCTATGATTCTACAGTATCTAATGGAAAGAGTTTCATAGAGATATTATAAAAACATGTGCAAATAATAGTAAATAAACAGATTGAAAATGTACCTCAAGTAGATTAATCTGTCGACGTCGTCAACTCCATCATTCAATCCATATGAATATATCAAAGTGAGAGATCAAAGTCTATACACATATGGGCTCTCTGTGGGCCAGACTATCGGGCCTAACGGGCCTAATTTTGGGCTTTTATGCGTGCCAGGCTATCGGGCGTAATGGGTCGGGCCGGGCTAAGCCCGAGCCCGGCCCAATTATTAAATGGGCCTACATCTTTGGCCCAAGCTCGACCCGTACATAATTCGAGCTCGGGCTCGGCTGGCCCAGCCCAATGCTCATCTCTACTCCAGTCCATTAGATGCATACCCCTTTTAGTCTGCCTCTCATCCGACCAGAAAAACCTCCTCATCAACACCTCCATCTTCTGTCGCACCCCTGTTGGCAACGTCCTCGTTGAACAAAAGAAAACATGTATTGCCGACATAACGTGCTTCAGAAGAATCAGCTTCCCTCCCCTTCCAGTCCCGCATCTTGTGTCTTCCTGCCGCCAATGACAGACCCGAATATGTGATCGACAACGTGGTCGCACTGCATCCAATCGCAGCCGATGCGCACTGCACCTCTGAGTCTGTGAGCCCAAACAGAAGTACAATAGAATTGCACCTATTCACCCCGAGTTCTGGTAACCCCCCAAAGATATCCATAATACCTGACACTCTTCTAATCTTGTTCACCTCAGCCTCCTTGAAAATCACGGTGTCATCAGCATGCCGCAACAACTGAATGGATATGTTCTCCCTCGTGTAGCCTGAGCACCCGCCCCTGGATCCCGCCAACCTTGTCATAATCGCCAAGGCATCAGTAACAATTATGAATAGAAGCGGCGCCAAATGACAACCCTGTCTGATCTCCCACTGAGGTTGGAAAAAGCCCCCTTCCGATCTGTCGTTCACCAGTTCCGCATGCGAGCCTGTTGTCACTCATCACTTTATTCATGCAATCCACAGGTCAGGGAAACCCCTCTTCTCCGGATAAGTCCAAATGAATCTCCAGTCCACACAGTCATATGTTTTCGAGAAGTCAACCTTGCGAAGCACACCCTTTATTTTGTTCCTTCTCCACTCTATCACCATCTCAGAAGCCATCACCAAGCCATCTGCCTTTTGCCTCCCTGTCCCTGGTACAAACATCATTTGTTCTGGTGAAATGATCCGATCAAGCACTCCTCTCAAACGGTTCGTGTGGTCTTCACAATGATGAGGTACAGAGCGTTAGATAACACAATCGGCCTAAAGTCCTCCACCTTGGTCGGCACCTCCTTTTTTGACAGCAAAAAAAGGATCGCCTTGTTGAATCTCTCGAAACCCCGATTGCCCACCAGGAACTCCGACAACACATCCGTCACATCCTCCTTCACCACCTCCTAGAACTCCCTGTAGAAACTCACCGAGAAACCTTCTGGGCCTGGTGCCCCCCTGCACATTCAGCTGAAATAACGCCCGCCTTGCCTCAGAAAAATTATCGGTCAACATGTTTGCCTCCTCGCCGCATATCTGAGACACTCCCTTCCCTTGCCTTCCCCAACTGGCCCGCGATCCCCTTGCCATCCCCTACTGGCCCACAATCCCCTTCCATGGCAATTGGTTGGCTTAGTTAATATATTAACAATCCTACACATACCCAGTGGTATGCTTCCTTGGTTATCTTGAGGCGTCTAAAGGTTGGTTCTAGAAAAAGGATGATTCTTTACAACATGATTCGTTATGGGCTCTTTGTTATCTTTGTTTTACAAATAGGAAGTCCACCATTGGTTTTTGCACCCACCTTGGCTATCTTGTCACCTTGGGTAGCAAGAAACAAGTGGCATATCTCGTTCGAGTGTAGTGAGGGAATTTAAGACAATGAACCATACAATAACAAAGATGTAATTGATACATGCAATGCAAACTGATCTATATTTTCTATCTGGTGGAGTGACGGAGTTGAGCTGTGACAACACATCTACTATACACAAACAAAGAAGCCTATGTTTCATGAGCATACTAAACTTGTAAAGCTGATGCCACTTCATTAGATATCTCATTTAATTGTCTTCTTTGGATCATAGTGTTACATATGCAAACTAGATGACATCTATGTTCAAGTTGAGCATGTTAGACCTCTATGCTCCATCGTGAGGGGAATTGTATGAATATTGTGCCCCCGTGAAGATATTTTTATATTTCTCCTTCTCTTATGCACTTACGTGAACTCTTATAGGTGCTCCTAATATTCAACGTCAAGTATCAATTGCGAAAGGATCTTGGCTTTTGCTTTTAGGCTTTACTTACTTTTTATTTTCACCTGATTTGTGGTTATACAAGGATAGCATGCAATCTGTAATTACTTTCTTGAATTGAGTTATGCTACTTGTTGGCAGGATCAGTTTAAGAACTTTTGATAATAAGGTATAATTTAAACAGTACATATGTGCACGTGTAAATATTTCGTATATCATTTACATGTATGCTCTTCTCATCTTAAAGCAAGGCCTTAAACATCGGTTTCGGTCATTGGTTATCGGCCGAAATGAAGTTTCAGGATCGAATTTTGCTGAAATTTGATAGCATGTCTTAAAGTATCTCCACGTCCTATGTCTCACTGCCATTGGTATAGCAAAACATTAGTGATCCACGGTGACATCGTATTGCTAGCAGCCTTGGATATTTTTCTAAGAAAGTTTGCACGATAGCATCCAACCCCCTTTGAAGATGTGCATCCTTCACTTGATCCCTTTTTTTTACATTTTCGTTCACACTTCTATTGATTCTCAGCATCCTTTTCCTTGCCCAAGTAGCAGCTGTGCAATATGTCCTTGTCTGCATCCATGCAAATCCACCTCCCATGGTTCATGGATTCAGATTCTGTGGTAATGTTGGTGACTTCTTGGCGACTTTGTCCCTGACTCCATGTCATTCTCCTCTTTAGTACCGCTGGAGCGCCCCAACTTTCCAAATGTGCAAATATCTAATGGAATGTTGCTTGTTTGACAAATGTGAAACTAAGGGAGCATTTTGGTAGATATTTTGAAATATTGGACGATATGGGAGGAGATAATGTAACATACCTTTGACACTTGAGCTATCGAGCAAATCTAATCATGACTAGTTGTTGTGGTCGAATTCAATGGGGCAAGTTTCCGACCACATAAAATGTTTAAGACAAAGTTGTCAAGTAGTCATTCTCTACGTATATAACCCTACTCCCATTTCTTAGGAGTATTCTATATGGTAGTATCTCGGGTTAGCACTGCCATCTTTGTGACATGGCCTAATTGTCATCCACGTGATAATCACAACTCCACCTTCAGACAACCCTTTCCTCGTAGCTCTTGTAAGGATGGCTTCACCTCTTAAATTGCCCTTTTCACTTATCAAAGGGACTTTGGTTCTGATACAATTTGTAATATATCGAGCCTACACCTGAGCAGTTGTTGATGAAGGTTGCCCTCATAGTTTGTTTGGTTCGAGTGCACTCAGAGTCTCAGACACGTTGATGGCCCCTTGAATGCTCAAGGTCAAGTTGTCAAATGGCTGTAATAATATTCCTGTAAATTCTTACTAATGTCTTTAGTAAATCTCATCAAATCTGCTCCAATTTGTATTTCGGTGACTCGGATTAGATTAGACAGCGTGTCGATGGTGCATATTGGATTGGTTCTGAATCTTTTGATCCTGTCCGGCCCATGTGGGTCCCAGCAAATCATTCGAGTATAAAGAGTTTGTTAGGATTTTGGACACATGGACATGTCGAAACTTGGGATGTACAGATCATGCTTGTGTCTATCTTAAATAAGATGTGATAGATTACTATCTAAGTTAGGCTTTGTGCCTAAATCAGATCTTTGTGGAAGCAAAGAATCTATGTAGCTGACCCCTGTAGTGGTGGTTGGTTCTTGTACTTGGACACCCTTCGAAGTGTGGAAAGCTTGCTGGCAGTGGTTGATTTTTGTACTTGTACACTAGGGTTGCCAATCTGGGGCCATGTTGACCTAACTAAGTTCACAGCATTTAGTACCAAAGTACGTGACCACTATTTCTCAATCGGAACTGGGGTTCAATATTTAATTGATATTGGATTTAAGATTTATTGATATGCACTTGCTTGCAATGGGTGCCACAAAAGCCTATCAGCTGCTGCTTGAGTGCAAACCTTAATGTCTTACTGCAACTTCTCGTGGTACCCTTCCGGCCCTCTACCAGATAGCTGCTCTTTGCATCTATCGCTTTATAACTCTAACCCTACATCTAATTATGATGTGCCCCACCATTTGTGACCTCCAAATTTGTCCTTCCCTGTCATTTAAGAGCCATGTCCTGCTAGTTTCTGTCCCTATGGTGCAATAGGCAGGCAACTAGGTCAATTATTGGATCAACTAGGTGAGAGCAGTCTGCTAAATAATGGGAATCTGACTGATA
>JAZKJV010006396.1:0-361498 GCA_037367405.1 Ottelia alismoides
TGGTGCTGGTGGACGGGCAAAATGTAAGGCCTCTACTCCGTCAGCTGGCGTGGGATCGGCTGCTGCTGGTGGCTCCTCCAAGGCTGACACGGCTTCACTTCAGCGATGATCTTCTTTTTGTTCTTTTTGCTTTTGCTGATTTTTTTGTTCTTTTTGTTGATGCTGATGGTGGTGGGTGGTAACTGGAATGGCTCCTCCTCCTCCTTCTTCTTCTTCCTCACCCGTCCCTGTAGCTGGCATGGTTGATGCAGAAGATGACGATTCACCTGAAGCTTTATTTTTTCCCTTGTTGATGGCAGGCGGAGGCAAAGCCCTATTGCTCCTGAGACTGACAGCATTAGATAAAACAATAGCACAATCATCTGACTCTACTTGCATAGATGGGATGTCACATTCTATCTTCTCCTTATTCTTGATGTTGTTGGGGTTGGCTTCGACCTGCGCTGGAATGGTGGTTTTAGTGACAGTCAGGTCATCTAGCTTCCTAGTCATATCTACTAGGCCTTTGACAAGCTGGGCCAAGAAATCCAGGGTCGGGTTCATGGGATTTTCCTCAAAAGGTTCAACGTATGGACCACGTTGTTGTTGCATGTTTGGGAGATGAGACGACGATTGTCGGTGGTGCTGCAGTAGTGGAGGAAGCTGAAACTAATTGTAGGAGGGAGGAGGGTATTGTTGATACTACAGAGGTGGGCAGCTGCATGCGGGTGGTAGGGCAGTGGCTGTCGGTACTGCAACTGTTGATAATGTTGATTCTGCCTCCATTGGTTGGCATACTGGGGAGGCTGGTGATATTGTAGCACGGCTGTGAGGACTGCCCAAAATGACCACCCTATGGTTGGTGGTATTGTCGGTTGGCTTGTAGCTGGCCTTGAGGGTGTCCGGTAGGACGGGCCGGCTGTGCATCATTTCTCCAAATGCCATTAACGTCTTGAATCAGGGGTGGTGGTGGGAAGGCTGGATTGGATGCTGAAAGGAAATCTGGCTGGTAAAGCACCATATGCTACTACGGCTAGCCCTAGTCAGGCGCCTGCATGCAGTATATGTGCTGGACTACTGATGGCTGCTGGCTCAGCTAAGGCTGATGTGGTGGTGATGGATCGTCCTTCTTCTCAGCTGGAACATCTGGAGATGGTATTGTCGACTGGACAGAGTTGATGGTGCCCACCAGCAGTTCCAACTTGTTGGTGATCTGGGCTAGGTTGTCGAGATTCTGCGTCCTCTTCTCGATCACATCAAGTTTCACGAAGTCCTGTGATCACTTTTCAATTATATCAACCTTTGAGAGATGCCCCCCGATAATGCTAAGGTTGGAGCTCTCGTCTCTCTCCACCTCATGGGATGCTACCATGTGGACTTACTTTTGATGGATCCGGGGCTGCTTCTGGTATGCATTGGATGAAGAGAAGGCGGCCTCACCTTCGACCATTTCCTCAAAGATCTGTCATGCGATGTCTTCATCCTTGTTAAAGTGTGAACCCCTACAAGTTGCGTTAATGAGCCTTTGACTCTCTACGTTCAGGCCCCCGAAGAAGTGTTGGACCAACCTGGTCCTTGGATTCTCATGATGGGGGCATTTCTCCTACATTTATGAATGGATTCTTGGGCTCCTTGAGAGAAGTTGCCGATTCGGGTTCGCATCTGATTGAGCCGACCGAGAGGGTAGAACTTGTGTAAGAATGCGGACTTCAGCTCCTTCCAAGTCGTCACAACCTTCCCTAGATGGTTGACCCAGTAGAGGGCCTTGTCCTGTAGACTGGATGGGAATGCCATCATCTTCACTATGTCCAGAGGGACATTGGGGTTATGAGTAGTACGACAGATGCGTGAAAATTACTGAAGATGAATGTAGGGCTCTTCATTGGTGTTCCCGTGGAAAGAGGGAAGAAGAGTTAGGAACTGAGGCTTCAACTCAAAGTGAGCATGTACCGGTGGGATACGGATCCACTCAGTCATCTGGTTGTCTCCAGGGTTGTATGTCTCTTTCAGCGTAGGTTTCGGCCTTTCTTGTTCAGGCTCTTCCTCGTTTGGGTTATCACGGGGTCCTCCTCCTCCTTGCCTGCCTCCTCCTCCTTCTAGTCTGATCATGACACATTCAGCATTTCTTGGAATGCAGTTTGTGCTAGAGCTTGCTCTACCAGCTGCTGCTGGATAGCTTGGATAGATGCCAACAACTATGCATTGTCCTGATTCTGATCAGGCGTCTATCCTTGTTCTGGTTGAGGGGACTGCTGACCCTTGCCCTTTACTTGAGGAGCCATCTTAGGGTCTAAATATGAAGAGATGAATTCTGTATTGGGATCCAGGGCTTGTTTTGACTTTTATCTGCAAGATGAGAGAATCCCAATCGGACCACTTGCAATTGAATCCCAGCTTCCATGATGAATCTGAAATTAAGGTCAATTCCAGAGTGTTGTGAATGAAAAAGTATATGGACTATAATCGTCATTCATTCACAACAACGAAAGTGGGACAAGAGTGGTCATGGTTTATTGGGTGGCCAAAACGAAGGATAGAAGATGAGGAGTTTTGGATATCAACCCGCAAGGTCTGAGTCGAGTTCTCGGGAATCGCCTCGAATTATTGGCGAGATCGAGTCCATGGAATCTTTGATGTAGGTGTCGGTGGGATCCTGAGTAAACCATCCATGGATCGCTCTCGCGAAGCAAGAGGAGGGTAGATGTAGGAAGAAGGATACGGTGATCAATGAGGGATAAATGGGATTGTAAAACAGTAGAAAGGCTCAAACTGAGCGAGGGTCAAAGGGAGAAACATATGACAAAATTTGTGCAAGCGCGCGAGACTTGTTCTTTGAACCTTAATCTAGATCCATACAAACACAAGACAAAATGGTTTACCAACTCATACCAAGTGAAGCCGTAAAGGTCCGGCTACTTATTATCTTTAAAAAGTTTTAGAGTTGTTATTTCAGGCATATCTTGTAACAAGTCCTTAGCAAGTAACGCTATAGGAGAGAGAGTACTGCCAGAAGAGTATCACGTACTTGTCCTCCTCCTTTGTAACCTGTAGTCTTCACTTTTTGAGGTCCTTATTACCCTTCCTGGATCCTTACTCAGCCAAAGATATAGAGAGAGGAAGCCGATAGGCGAAACCAATACTTCAGTTCTCGCTCAGAACGGAATCACCTATGAGCATGCAAGAACCTACTCAGATGCAAACCGATGAGATAGACACCCCCTGAAGGCATGGCCTATGCTTAGTACTTCAGACCATATCGATGTTCCACACAAGGTAGAACACCGTCGTCGACAAGGCCCTACTCAATCACGTACAATATAAGCGCTATTACTTTGGAAATCCATGCGATACCCAAGGCAGTTACAGACTGGGATTTTGGCTCTATTCCTTAGAGGGACATGCCTCGCTCATGGAAAGGGTTTTGGTCCCATCCGAATGTAGCTGAAAACAATGAGGGCTTTATGAGCCTAGAATAATGATTGTTCATTACGGAATGTAATTAAGGTCAAAATTTATTTAGCAGTCCCTTTATTTTATTTTTTGGGTTTTTACTTTTTTTGAGTCTGTTTCCATACAAGTGCCTAACGTTTTTGTAGATGTTCATTTAAGTCCTAGGTGCTCAAAATCAAAGGGAGGTAGTAGAAAAGTCGTGCAAGTCGATTCAATGAAGGAAATTTCACAATTGAATCTAATGATGCATGCTCAGTTAGAAGACTTACAGTGTATCCCAGCTCTCTCCATGTGGTATGAAAAATAGAATTTTTAAACCTATCTACACGACGGTGTGTAATCAACAAAATCACCCTAAACAATAGCTGCTATTAATCGTGAAGAACCAATTTTTAGTTATTCATAAATGAGACCAAGGTCTGGTCTCTAATGTCGATCGGTGCCCGCCACAATGGGTCCTACATGCGTTGTATACGACCTCTAGTGGCACGTGGTCTGAGGTCTAAATTACTAACATTATTAATTTGACTGGATCCATTTGTAAGAGACTATAGGAATATGCATTCTTATTAGGGTGTAGACCTAGTTACCGAGTCAAGCAACCTAAATCTAGGGGATCCATGCACACAAAATAAAGTAAAATAAGGCAAAAAGCTCAAAATAACAGAAAACAAATAAAAGAAGGTGAGAAAATGCGGAAAACTGCGACGAGGCCCCCAAGTGAACATACACCCGAGCACTGGACCTCGTTGTAAAGAGTAGAGTCCGAGTTATTTTACATGCCAAAAATGTCTCTATCTCACCATAAATTACAAATTGATTTGTTTTTCTAAGTTAATTTCTCCTCCTTGCTTCGTTGGTGCTCTCTCTCTAACTTGTCATAAAGAGAAGACCAGCCTCCTCGAAGCTTGGCTGCATCGACCTCCTAAGAAGTCGTCCTCGCGTGACGGGCCCTCGCAACAAAGTCACACATATATAATCAAATAATCAAATAAATGAATATTTACAACAATAATCAAAGAATTAATTGCAAATAAATTAATGAATATTTACAACAATGAATCAAATCAGATAAATGACTATACAAAAATGACTAGTGAAAATAGGCTACGCTCATTGCTCCCTGGCAACGGTGCCATCTGATAAATCCAATAACCTTCGTTGGTTGTGTTCCACACAAGGTGGGAACACTGTCGTCGATGCGACCGACGAGATCTCGGATTTAATTAGCAATTAACCCATAAGAATTATTAAGCAAACAATATCAAAATTATGGAATTAAAATTTATTTTCTCTACCATAAAATGCATAGCAGGAAAGTATGTAAAGGTCGAACCACTGAGAGTAAAATGGTAGCCAATGGTTATCTATGTACAACGAAGTCATTCATTTATATAGGTCTTTTTGTGGGTTTTTTTTGGATTTCATATTTTTATAGTTTTGGTTTCATAAGTTTATGTTCTCTTTTTATATATATTGTTTTAAATTTTTTTAAATTTTCTTTTTCATTTAGATATTATATATATATATGTGTGTGTGTGTGGGTATGTAAAAATACAATATAAGGTATATATAGATATTATGTGTACATAAATATGTAAAATAGTTAAAATACATCGAAAATAAAGTTTTTGTGATTTTTATATTTTTTTATTTTTTTAAATTTTCTGGAAGTTTTGCTAATTTTTATATATTTTTAAAGTTAAACATATCCCAAATAAGGGATTAAATAAATACCTGAAATTGATTTGGATGTTAAAAATAATAAATCATTACCAAAATTACCCAAACTAATTTTAATATAAATAAAATTACTAAAATTTTATATAAACAAAATTATAAATACAGGGCGTGAAAATACATGGAAAAATGGATCTAATCCTATTTTTGCATATTTTTCGGAGAAAATTAACTATTTTTAATAAATAGAGAAAAGCTTCAAAAATATTTGTCCTGATAGGGGCATATTTGCAAATAAAATGAATATCACGGGCAACCGTGCAAATATTACAACAAGAAACACATATAGTTACTTTTTAAGCACCACATTACAATATAGAAAAACTGTCTGGGTGTACTTGCAAATTAACCATCACGTTGGACTACATGTGAGATACGCTAGAGGGACCAAAATGCAAATATAATGTAATCCAGGTGCCTTCCAGTATTTTTCAAAAAAATATACAACATTAATTTCAACTTATTGGACTTTTTAGAAATACAAAACACAAGGGGGTTTACATGCAATTTCGTCACCTCACGTGGGACCGCATGTGAGGTGACGTGGACTAGACCAAAGTGTAATTACACAAGAGTCAGGGGTCCATTCACA
Source organism: Ottelia alismoides (assembly GCA_037367405.1). NCBI lineage: Eukaryota > Viridiplantae > Streptophyta > Magnoliopsida > Alismatales > Hydrocharitaceae > Ottelia > Ottelia alismoides. The sequence goes on from JAZKJV010006396.1 coordinate 5,762, forward strand.
AAATATCCACATATTTTTAAACGTTGGCTTTTATTTGCAGCATCAAGTAATAAATACAAAAGTACTGGGCTAAATAAGCTATTACCCCATTAGAGCGCGTAATCTGACGGTCGTCCTCCCTTCACTTGGACATGTGGCATGCTATGGTGAGCCGATGACGCTTCGTCTTCGATGGCCAGGACAAAATCGATGGGAATGATATGACGGTGAAGACGGGCTTAATCCAACAGTTCTGGTGCAACCTGGGGCAGCTCATGATCAGACCATGCTGAGGCTACTAGGAAGAACAAGTCAAGAACTCGCCTGGGGCGAGTTTCAATCCGTCCCCCTGATCTTCTCCGGTCATCTAGGATGCTCGTAGGTGGTGCAAAAGGGTGCAGAGGCTCCTCCGCGTCAGGTGCATCCTTTGAAGCTCGGACGACGACGGACGAGATCTGAGAAAATAGGAGCTCCAGCGAACCTTTGATCCTGCAAAAATTGACCCTTATGGGTCCTTTGGCCCTTTTGTCCTACATATAACACACACACAAGTAAAACGAGGCACCGAGGGCCTTATTAGTGGTGAAACAAGGCAGAATGGGTCGGGCAGAGCTCTTCCAGCGAGCGGCGGAGGTGGAGGAGCCGATCTCCAAATCGGGGATGATCTGGGCGAGATGAGTGCGAGCGGGGCACAGGGAAGCGACCATGGAAAGATAAGAGGGTGACATCAAAGTCAGAGGACAGATGGTTAAGCGCGGAGGAAGCTCACCGGAGCTCGACTCCGACGAACTACGCGGATGCTCAATTATCTAGCTAACTAGAGATCAATCTAAGAGTGGGAAACTGAAGCTAAGATTAAGTGCAACTAAAATAAAGCATAAAAACGCAGCTCCTATACCTGGGGAGTGCCCAAGGAGCAGGGTGGTTGGAGAACCGCCGTGGCTGGCACAACCATGCTCCTAGATCTCAGCCTGGCTGCAAGTCAATTTCCCCTGTCACGAGAAGACTATCTGGATCGAAGACGAGGCTTCCTAAACTCGAGATGGTGACCAAATTTGATGAAGGAGATAGAGGATATTATTTATAGACATTATTGAGCACCCTTATTGACCGGGGAAAATGAAGATTTGGGCATATGTACACGTGATTAGAGATCATGGCGTGTATGTACAATGATCAATGATTATTTCGTATGAAGGGGGCGAAGGCGAATGAGCGACGAGATGCCCAGGAGAAAGGGCAGAAATCATGGGAAAAATAGCCTACACATCAAATCCAGAGCAGAGGATGTAGTTGACCATGGTCAACATTTGACGCGATCCTATTGGTCCACCTCAGCCACTAAACGACAAAATAGAATGTTTTCTTCGAAAATAACTAATTTAAAATAGTAAATGATTTTATTAATTTTTGTATATAAATTTAAAAATGTTTATTATTTTATGTAGTATTTTATTATGATTTTTATTTTTATGTATTTTCTTAGTAGTTAATTTTGAATAGAGTATGTATAGGTATACTCATCTATATTTTACACATTTTTATTTTCATTTTGTATATTTTATTTCATTATTTTATTCTTTTATTTTATATATTTATAACTTATTTTTGTGAATATGAATATTTTTATTTTATTTTTATGATGTGATTTGTATACTTAAATAAATAAGTATGTATATTCTATAGGTATATATAGGTATTTTGCCTATGTTTTATATGCATCTTTTTATTTTAATGTATTTTACTGAGTTTTATTTTAATTTTGCATTTTTAATAGAATATATAATATTTACTATATTATAAAAATATAAAGAAAAAGGAAATAAAAGAATAAAATTCCCTTTTATTTATATACAAGTATAGACATAGGTATTATATCTATGTTTCTCATAGACTTATTTTAGATTGCATTTTCCTTTTGGTTTTATTTTCACACAGTAACTCCAAAAAATATAAAACCACCACCAATAAATAGCTCGTGAAAAGTTATATACAATTAGAGGTGATTTTATTATGTTTCGAGTTTTTATTTGGATGATATGGGTCTATGAAGTTGGATTTCTGGCTTTTTATTTGTGTATAAAATGAACAGAGTATATTATTTTTGTACAAACTCAATTTTGTAATTTTTAGTGGTTTTTTAATTTTTATTTTTTTATTTTCAAATAAGGGACAATATACACAAGGGAAGAAATATATACACCACAATTGTTTTATATTTTTTTTATGGTAAAAAATACTTAAAAAAATAGAGAAAATGTATTTTGAATTTTATAGGTTTTATAAATGTTTTTGGTAATTTTTATAAATTTTTCTAATTTTTATATTTTTCTTAAATTCAAACAATGTTCAAAATACAAAACAATGCACAGCCTGGAGTAATTTACAACTTAAAAATAGTTTAAGTGCCCAAAACTCCTTGAAATTATTTTTACGATAAACTATAGACAAATATCTAACAAGCAAAATAATGTCTGGAAAACAAGGACTAAAATGAACTTATTTATTATTTTTTCATCATAAAATAATAAGAAAATAAAATCAGGATGTAAAACGCAATTTACCTAAGCAACATATGCTGCTTGAATCTCGCGGGGACCTTTTTGCAATTTCTGAAACTTCCAAGGGCCTTTTCATAATTTGTGAAATAAAATTTTTTTAAAGAACCTCTAGGGTTTTTTTCACGTGTTCTCTTCGTTTCCTTCCAACGAAAGGGGGGAAAGAGTAGGGCGTCACTGCCCCTTCTTCAGATCCGCGGTGGGACGGCACGGAGGCGTTGGCGAATTTGGGCGCGGTAGTGGTGCACACGAATGGAGGAACGTGTGGGAGTCAGCAGTGGGCGGTGCGGTTCTGCTGCAGTGGCGACTACTTGGAGGTGGAGGCGCCAGCGGTGAACAACGTGGCAGGGGCACCGTACAGGGGCTGGAGGGTCGCGGAGGAGGGGCGGTTCTGCCCGCTAGAGAGGGGGCGATTGCACCGGGGCCGCTGGAGTGCCGCGACCTAGGGCACTAGAGGGCAACAGCAGCAGAGTGGTGCGGACGCGCACTGGGCAGCGAGGCCTTTCTTGAAGCAAAGGGGGCTCACGCAGGCGAGGTGCGGCTGCAAGGCCGTGCGAGGTCTTGGTGGATCTGGAGCGGAGGGGCCCGACATGCCTGGCTGGAGGGGCAGCGAGCCGGGCTAATCTCTAGGCAAACGATAGCTGTGGTGAGAAAGGTTATCATCAATTTCTCAGCTTATAGTTATATTACTATGGATCAGATAATTTATCGGTCGCACTCGTCCTGGCTAGCAGGGCGGGTCGTGACAAAGGTGGCTGCGTGCGGTGGCCCAGCCGTTGGCAGAGGAGGGGGGGTCAGGCTGCGGCCGTGCCTCCTCTATTTTTTTTGTATTTTTTTCTAGATTTTTAACACCTGCAGAAAATGTAAGAAAAAATGTATATATTTTAATTATTTTTTATATTTTTTCTTATATTTTTTTGAATGCAAGGAATGTAAAAAAATGTAAATATTTTTTTAAATTTTTTAATTTTTTTATCGTGCAAAACAGATGTTAGCAAAAAATGAAATATATATATATATATTAAATTATTTATTTATTTAAAAATTTTTATTTATTTATTTATTTTATACACAAATGAGGAAGCGAGCATGACGGCTCGATCCAATAAAATTCGAACACGGAAAAAAGTGAGTGGATGAGGATCCGTGAAATGGGAGATGGATCCGGGTCTCCGGTCACCGTGTGTGGCCAGAGGTGAATGACCGTGTGAGGTATAATAAGAAAATGATGAGATCGAGAAAATGGTGCGAAATAGGTAGTCAAATAGGAATTGATCGGTGATAATGAATGATTAAAACTACGGATCTAGGTCTACAGGGAGATTGAAAATAAACACTTCGCTACGATTACTCTAGATGAAGATGAGAAATAAAATTGGATATAACCTGAGGGAGGCGGGCGCCATGATGGCCTCAATGACAACCAGTCCACTGTCACCGGACGGCTCGGGGGCTGGGCTCCTCTATCGACCGATGGGTTTTCAGGATTGAGGCTCCTTTCTCCACGAAAGATTGATCAAGACAAAATGAGGGAGGAGGAGCCCAATAAAAAAGAGAAGGAAAATCAAAAATGAAAAATGTGTTTAGTGGTTAACTAAATAAATTAATTAAATAAATAAATAAAAAAATGAAATTCATAATTAAATAAAGTAATTAAAATAGATAATTTACAAAAATTAATTAGCCACATTAATGGTGGCCATTTAAGGTAAAAAATCAAATCTTATATACATGGTAGGTTTTCAAATCAAATAAATTAATAAATAATAAAAAAATTCGTAATTATATTATTAATTAATGTTAGATATTAATTTTTTTTGTGATCTTTTATATAAGGAAATTAGTTATATAAAAGTATATTATACATATAGTACAATATACACATGTACAAATAAGGAAAGAAATTACTTTTATTTTTTTTTCATTTTTATTTTTTGTTTTTAATAATAAAGATAATATTTACAATTATGTACATAATGTATAAAAAATAAATATGAATAAATACATAACATAAGTAAGTGGTAAAATTACACAAAACACTCCAAAAAACTGACTTTTCAACCGTAATTCCAAAAATTATGAAACCACATCCATTTGAAAGATAATTTAATTTAGAGTACAAGGGAAGTGAGTTTCATTCAATTTGAGTTTGTATGGAGCCAGAATTGGTCTTTCAATTACCATTTTACGGCTCTTTCTGAGCGTGATTATTTGTAATCTGTACTTTATTTTACTTTGCAATTATTTTACGTATTTACAAAATATTTTTATTTACAACTTTTATTTAGAAAAAAATTTAATATGGGGTCAATTAATATACAAAAAAAAATAGTGTAAGTTTTGTATAAATTTACAAGGAAAAATATTTACAGATACTTTTTGAATTTTTAAATTAAAGACCCTATCTCCCCCTACTTTATTCCTGGTCGATCAGGTCAAGTCTTGACCTTCTCTCAGAGTTTGGGTCAGTCTGCATTTATTTTCTAAATACATCCTTTATTTTTCTTTTTCTTTTCTACTCTTTTTCTTTTCTTCTTTATTCTTTTATTCTGAATATAAAGAGTGTTAAAAATGCATATTTAACAAATGCATGTAAAATGATAATTTCGTGAAATTAGTATTTATTTACAGGTATTTGACTAAGGATATTTGACTAAGGAAATAAAGATAAAATAAAAGAATAAAGGCGATGAATCGTGGATTCTTTAACTATCTAGGGGCTAGAGGAACTGATGTAGAACTCACCCAAGGCGAGCCTTCGATCCGATGATCCTCACTGCACCGGCCACCTGGAAGACTTTCAATGGTCTCTAATCCTTCCTTTAAGCCTCCTGTAGGTAAAGATGCCCTCGAATTGTTCGGGCCACATCGAAGGGGGTTTGGAGGTCTTCGGCGCCTCGAGGGTGTTTTCGAATCAAGAAAGGCTTAGATGCCCGCTTCAAGACTTGCAAAATAGTCAAACATAATGGCGAGGTGTAGGAGAAGGTATTGGTTTTTATTTGGTGGAGATCAACGTTGAAATGTTGAAGGGGAAGTGAGGTCCGGCAAGGTGGAGGAGAAGACCCTCGAAATACATATCAAGCGTAGATCTGGGTGAGCTAGGTGGTGTGAGAAGTGGAGAAGCATCATGGCAAGGGAGTGAGGTGGTCATGGTGGTCGGAAACAAGGTGGTTGACGGTGGAATGGTCGCTGGAGCATCGCTTCGGTAAAATACAAAAGGTGGATTTTTGATGGACCGAAAAATCCCGAGCGACTAAGGTAAAGGTGCTAAATGGTCGTCGCGACCTCAATCACTCGGACTCGATCAATCAAGAAAAATAGGCCACCAATAAAGATAAAATCAACTCGAAACAAGATAGCGGTCTTGCTATTAGTTTAACCTGGTATAGCGACCAGGGTCGAACACAAGGAGCACGAATTGGCCTCGCGGCCTACGAAGTAGTCAAAAAAGAATGGAACGAGAAATAAGAAGGTATTTTTGGTGGTTTTTAATTCTTTTTATATTTTTTTGGATTTTTAATGTATTAAGAAAATAAGAAAAGCAACCAAACAAGACAATTCAACTATTTATTAAATGCACTAAAAATCAACCAAAAATTCAAATAAAATATATTTTGTGTGTTTTATAATTGTTACTGTTTTTAGTGAATTTTTGGGATTTTTCTGATGTTTATTTAATTTTCTAAAAATAAAACAAGGTCAAAAACTGTAGGTACTGTCCAGCCGAGCTTAAGGGACTCAGATAAAATATCTAAGGTCCCCAATAAGCCTGGAGGTAGTTTTCCTGTATAGGGAAGAAAACAAGGAAACTTTGAGCACCTAAATTATTATTTTTTGGTTTTTAGTTTATTTACCTAGAATTTTTATAAGATTTAAGTTTTTTTTAATTTTTAGGTGTTTTAGGTAATGAAAAATAGCCAAAATTGGCTAGAAAATCAAGCAAGCAAGACAAACAATAGGTAATTTTTTTGTGAATTTTAGATGAATTTTAATATTTTTTTATGATTTTTAAACTCAAACAGTAATAAAAATTGATGTTTTTGAATTTTTAAAAATATCAAATCAAAGTAAAAGTGTCTCCAAAAATCCCAGAAAATTTACACAATGGCAGGAGCCATGTGTCCAATTTTCATTGGATTTGGATTATGTTTGCTATTTATTCAAAATAAAGAAGAGGTACTGTGCATAGGGACCTACTTGCAAATGCAAGAGTCCTGGGGGTGCCGGGCAAATAACCCAGGAGAACAACGTGCGTCGCGCGTGCCTGAGGCACTCAGGGACTCAAATGTGATAAAAACTAAGTCCTAGGACCTTTTGGTAACAGGTACCAAAAGTCCAAGGGCTAGTCTGCAAATAACCCAAAAATAAACGCACATGCACAATTACTCTACGCACAGGGGTATAAATGCAAATAACCAAAAGTTTTCATTCAACCAATAACATCTCAGAACTTCAAGGTTAAAATGCAAATAGCCCATAAATCACGTGTCGAAGCACGTGCTACACCATACACAGGGGCATATCAGCAAAGAAAGTAAAGTGCAGGGTCCTTAATGCATTGTACCAAAAACTAAACAAACTACACTAAATATTTACAAGACTAAATGCTAAATAAAATAAAAAGGAGGGCCTAAGGGTAAATACCCTTTTATTAATGGAGCCGCTGGATAAGCGCCACGTGGTGCATCTGACGGTGAGGGACGACTGGCGCTCCAAAGCTGGACTCTCGTGCGAATCCAACGGTCTGGGCCTCGCTACGTGTAGATCAGCGGTGACGGTGCGTCGCGGCTAAACCTCGCTGGATCGACGGCTGGGATCAGTCCTCCACTGATCTGACGCTATCTGCAGCTCTACGCAGACGGTCGCTGGAGGTCTTCTAAGAACATGGGCCGACGAACTTCGCCGGCCCAGTACGCTCGCTCCGAGCCTCCTCGCGGGGCTCTGGTGATCGAGGAAGAATCTTCGGGCGCCTCCGCGTCGAGTGGTACCCTCCGATGACCCAACCGAGCTCTGGAGAGCTATGGCGAGGTCGGCGGAGGCGTAGCTGCTGGACCTGAGTCAAAGGACCTCAGATGGCCCTCGATGTACCTTCAAAATGGGTCCAGAAGACTCGCGGGTTGAGGGCAAATTGCCTCGACCCGGTTAGGCGAGGTGAAGGTGGTCGGGGTGTCGGTATGGGCGAGCCTCCGGCGAAGGTGTGGACGGAGGAGCTCGAACCCCAGCTCCTGTGCGAGCTGGGGTGAATGTAGGGGTGCAGAACGTGCATGGAGGAAGGCGGAGGTGAATGTGGATTCCGATGATCGAACGAGACTGTGAGGTGGTCGGAATCGAAAGAAAGCGGCGGCAGAGCGGATTGGGGGTAATAAAAAAATTAACGAAAAGGAGAAGGAACTGGGTCTACCTGAGTGAATGGATCGACTGTGGACGAGCTTGCACAGCTCTGGGTCCTCGCCTCAAGGAACGCCGGCGTCCGAGGCTCGATCTCGGGCACCTGGGCGGAGCATGGCGGTGTGTCTCGCCGGATCAATGGTATACGGTCCCTCTCTTCGCTTCGACAGCACGGGGAGCGAGCTGTCACTCTCACTCACGCACTGAGCTCACTGAGGGGTGGAGCGAATGGACAAAGATGCGAATGAAGGTGGCGGAGCTCGAGCTATTTATGGTGGAGGTTCTGGGAAGATGAGCGTGGGTAGGGCATTCTGGAGCGCGAATCCGAGGCGGTGGCTCCGGCGAGGGTGTCGGATATATCATTAATGAGTCGGACCCGGGGTCTAGGCGAGAGGGGATCGGGTTTACATGGGAAAAATCCGAGAAGACGGGTCGGGCGACAAGGACCCGTGAGAAGTGGTCCTGGGGGGGAGTTGACCGGGCGGTCAACATTCCCCAGGGCCAATAGGTGAAGTCCATGTGGCAGATATTTGAAAGTGAAATTAAAGGTAGCTAATGGCCGAATATTAAAAAGTTAAAACATGAAATATTATTATTTAATTTTTTCTATTTTTTATGATTTTTAATTAATTTTTCAAAATAAAAATAAGGTACTTACATTATATAGCTATATATAGGTATATGTACAATATAGGGTTTTTTAATTTTAATTTTTAATTGGTTATTTTTATACATATTTATTCCCATTTTATATTTTATTTATTTATATCATTAAAATAAGAAATAAAAAGATATTTTAATTTTATTTTTATTATTTATATACATAGGTGAAATAAATACATATGTACATACATATATATGGTATATTTACAAAGTATTTTTGGATTTTTAAATTTGTTCTTTTTATTATATTTTTGTTTTAATTTATTTTATTTATTCACACTATATAATCTAGAATATTTACAAAACTTTTTGAAAATTAATTTTATTTATTTATAAGGCTAAATAAATAGGGATGAGTGGATTATATACAATGTGACTATGTACATGAGTGATGTTTTTATCTTCTTTTTAATTTTCTATTTTTATCTTGTTTTTGTCTTTATAAATATATACAAGTATTTACAAGCCTATTTTAGTCTATTTTTGGGAGGAAAATATTTTTATTTTATTTACATAAATATTTACACACATGAGCCCCTATCTCCCTCTACTTTGGCTTTTATGAGGTCAGGCCCATGCTGAGCACTCCCTTGGGTTAGGTTTCTCAATAATTATTCTAAATATTTCCCTCTTTTTCTTTTTAATCTTTATTCTTTTTTTTGCACAAAAACATGCTAATTATAGGTTTTTACACAACGCATGCTTTTGGTAATTATTTCTATTTACAACTATATACACGCATTTGCAAAGGTTTTTGTAGCTAAATATAAGAATAAAGAGTGATGAATGAGTATTCATCACCCCCCTATACTTAACTTTGCTAGTCCTTTAGCAAACACTTATTTGGAAAAAGAAGTGAAAAAGAAATAAAGAAAAAGAGAATGTACATGGATCAAAGCTGATTATTAAACTTGCCTTCATTAAATTAAGGAAGGGAGCTCGATCAGATCTTTGGATTATTAATGTGTTGGAACCTTATTTGGACTTAAGCCTAAAACTCAACAGCCTCCAAGTTCCACTAATCTATAACCAAGACTCCTCAATGCTCCAGATCAGAACAAGTCATCAATCACAAACCCTGAAGACCATGAATCTTTCTTGTCCTGTGAATGTGAGGTCTAAGCTCTCCACCTCAGAAATGGCAACTTGAAAACCCTCCCCAACAAGGTAACTCTATGACCTCAGTCTGGCCACTCTTTCCTCGAGGAGCGGGGTATTCCCTTCTAAGTTCAAGTTCAACCGGCTCAAGAAGAGGAGGAAGAAGAGAATGGGTCAAGGCAGTGTAGCCATGTACCCTTGGGATCTTGACCAGTGTAGCCAAGTCTCCCTGCTGCAAGCTACATCAGGTGGATCATGAAACTCAAGCTTTGCTTATTGCACTCTATATGCATACTCCGGTGTGATTATCATTTTCTATCAGACCCACCACTTTTTTGGAGTTATTTTCTTTTTGCATTTTTTTCAAGTGCATCAATACAACATATACATGTGCAGCATATATACAAGGAGTTTTTCCTCTTGAGCCAGTAGACTATCCCTCTTTTGAAGCTTTATTGCAACCCACAACTCCCGTCGTTAGACCTCATGGCAACCAGACCAAGTTGAGACGCACTTCCTTCACTAAAAGAAGAAGAGAGGTTCCGCCTAGAAGTACTACCCTCATATGCTACCCCAAGTCAAGGAAGACTGCCTCCTCACCACCTCATCCGTAGAGAGCTCGGTGCGTAGTGCAGGTGTCCAAGTAAAGCCATTGTCTATATGAGTCATGTGTTGTTGTTAAGTGCTCTACTTAGGCTGATTAAGATGATATGTGATCATAGCCTAGTGGACTCAAAGAATTAAGTCACCATGGACCTGAAAAGCCTTAAACCTAAGCCCTATAAGGTTCCTCTGAGAAGTTAGGTGGATTAAGATCTTAATCAAGCTCAATTTCTCAATTTGATTCCAGGCTAGTTTAAATGTCAACTATCATCTAGAAAAACTATATTCATATGTACAAAAGATGCATATTTACACAAAGTTTACAAACATGCAAAATTTTTGAAAAATGTTTTGAAATCATGAATGGATGATGCATGGAGTGCAAGTTTTGCAAAAGATATTTACACACATTTACACAAGATTTTTGCAAACTTTTGATTTTCAAAACATTTTGGAAAAATTTTGTACTATATACATAATTTTGATAAGAAAATATTTACACAAACTTTACACAAAAGATTTTTGAAATCATTTTTACAAAAATAATTTGTACACTAGCTATTCATGTGCAAATAAAAGAATGTTTATGTACATGAAAAATTTTTAATTTTTGTGATTTTTAAGGTTTTTAGCCATTTTATTTATTGACACACTCACACAAAGTACGAGTTATGGCTAAAGTATATATGAAATATATACACACCCCCTATACTTAGCTCGAACGATGTCCTCAGAGTCAAGAGCGATGAAGAAGACATAACTCGTGCTAGGTATAGGGAAGTGAAAAGGAAGGCTATATACAAAGACAAATAGATGAAATAGAAAATGAAGAGGATCTCGGGTCTTCCCCCTATACTTAGGATCAAGTAATCCTAAGTATAGCAGGCTGTATACTAAGGGAAACCCGAGTGGAGAATGTACAGGGTCTACCCCCCCATACTTAGGGTGAAATATCCCTAAGTATAGGTAGCAAAAACAGGGGTAGAAATAAACAAAAAAAATACCCAAAGGTCCTACATCCCCCCTATACTTAGGGTAAAGTGCACCCTAAGTATAGCATAATCAACAGATGAAGAAAGGGATGTGGGACTAAAGAATGTAGTGATATAGACATCTGGATCTATACAAGGCGGAAGATCAGTGAAACTCAGGCGTGAGATGCCTTAGATGTGAGTCAAAGACCACATCTCACGCAAAATGAATAGGGGCAAGATCAACGACCCGTGGCTCATGATCTAGAAATGGCTTGAGCCACTGGCCGTTCACTCGAAAGGTACTCTCAGAAGACAACTCGGATATATCAATGCTACCGTTGTCGTGTACCTTTCTGACCAAGTAGGGTCCCTTCCACTTGCTCTGTAGCTTCCCTGGAAATAAACGAAGCCTCGCATCAAACAGCCATACTCTCTGACCAGGCTCAAAATGCTTGTGGCTGATATGATAATCATGCCACTCCTTCACTCTCTCCTTATAATGTAGGCTGTTTGAGAAGGCGGTATCTCTCAACTCCTCCAGGGCTGCTAACTCTGCCCTCCTCTGGTCTCCTACACCATCTGGGTCCATAAGTATATCAGTAACTGCCCATAGTGACCTGTGCCTCAACTCAACAGGTAAGTGGCACGGCTTGCCATATACGAGGCAAAAGGGAGATGTGCCCAGTGGTGTCTTGAAAGACGTCCTATATGCCCACAAGACCGAGTCCAAAAGCTGTGACCAATCCTTTCGGTCAGGGCGGACGACTTTCTGCAATATAGTCTTGATCTCCCTGTTCGATACCTCGGCTAGACCATTCGTCTGTGGATGGTAAGGTGTAGCAACACGATGGTCTATACCGAACTCGCTAGCAAGGGCCTTCACCTGGTCGTTGATGAAATGAGACCCCCCATCTGAAATCAGAACTCTAGGAACCCCGAACCGCGTGATGATGTGCTTCCTCAAAAATCTGCAAACTGTCCTCGCATCACCGGCTCGGGTGGGGATAGCCTCAACCCAACGACTAACATAGTCCACGGCCAACCGAATGTACTCAAATCCCTGACTCTTTGGGAATGGACCCATGAAATCGATGCCCATGCGTCAAAAACCTCACAGAAGTGAATGGGTTGCATCGGCATCATATCACGCTGTCCACAAGTGCCCATCCTCTGACAGTCAGTACACCTCTTCACGAACTCATCAGAGTCCTTGAAGAGGGTAGGCCACCACAAGCCGGATTGGAGCACTTTCTGTGCCGTTCTCCTCCCAGAATGATGTCCTCCTGCCTCAAGCTTGTGGCAGTAAGTGAGGACGCTATGGTGCTCCTCCTGAGGAATACACCGACGCCAGACGCTATCCCCTCCTTCGTGATAAAGGATGGGATCCTCCCAGTGGTAGGACTTGGCCTTCGCAAGGAAGGTCTCAAGCCTCTGTCTGGGCCAATCTTGTGGGACTTTCCCAGCAACGAGAAAGTTCACAATATCGGCATACCACGGGAGTGAGGCGATAGCAAGGATCGCCTCATCTGGGAAGTTCTCACAAATGGGATCAATCTGCTCAGACTCCTCAGGCTGCTCTATACGGGAGAGGTGATCTGCCACCACAATCTTGACTCCAGGCTTATCCTTGATCTCAATGTCAAACTCCTGGAGTAGAAGGATCCATCTAGTAAGTCTGGCCTTGGCATCCTTCTTTGCCATGAGGTATCGGATGGCGGTGTGATCAGTGTACAAGGTCACTCTAGATCCAATGATATAAGATCGAAACTTATCTAGGGCGAACACTACGGCTAGCATCTCCTTCTCTGTGACGGTATAATTCCGCTGCGCGGAATCCAATGTGCGGCTAGCGTAGTGAATAGAAAAGGGGACTCCATCCCTCCTCTGTCCCAGCACGGCCCCTACGGCAAAATCGGAGGCATCCGTCATGATCTCGAATGGGAGAGACCAATCAGGCGGCTGGAGAACAGGAGCCTCAATCACACACTGCTGGAGAGTCGTAAAGGATGAAAGACACTTGTCATCGACAAGGAACTCGGTGTCTTTCGTCAAGAGGTTAGTCAACGGCCGGGCAATCTTGCTGATATCATGAATGAATCTCCGATAAAAACCAACGTGCCCCAGGAATGACCGTAGCTGCCTCAAATTGGACGGCGGTGCGAGTTTTCTAATGACATCAACCTTGGCCGGATCAACCTCCATGCCCCTGTTGGAGATGATATGGCCAAGCACCGTCCCCTAAGTCACCATGAAGTGACTCTTCTCCCAAGAAAGCACCAAATGGACCTCTATACATCGTTGGAGTACTCGGTCTAGGCAGTCAAGACAGGAGTCGAATCCGTCTCCGTAGACCGAGAAATCGTCCATGAAGACCTCCAAACACTCCCCTACCATGTCCAAAAAGATCAACAGCATGCATCTCTGAAAAGTCGCAGGGGCATTGCATATCCCAAATGGCATGCGTCGAAAGGCATATGTACCGAAGGGACAGGTAAAGGTGGTCTTCTCCTGATCCTCAGGAGCGATGGCCACCTGGTTGTAGGCCGAGTACCCATCCAGGAAACAGTAATGGCTCTTCCCTGCTAGTCTCTCAATGATCTGGTCAATAAAAGGCAGGGGAAATGGTCCTTCTTGGTGGCCTGGTTGAGTCTCCTGTAGTCAACACAGACCCGCCAAGAGGTGGGTACTCATGTAGCAATCTCCTCTCCCGACTCACTTATCACAGTCGTGATGCCCGTCTTCTTGGGCACCACATGCAAGGGGCTAACCCACTTGGAGTCGGAAATGGGATAAATAAAATCTACGCTCCACCATTTTGATATTTCCTTCATGACGACCTCTCTCAGGTTGGGGTTCAGCCGCCGCTGGAACTAACGCGACGGCTTCACCCCCTCCTCGAGATAGATATGGTGGGAGCACAACGCTGGACTAATCCCATGGAGATCTGTTACGCTCCATCTGATTGCCTTGCGGTTCTTTTCAAGAACCCCCATCAAACGGGATTCTTGCTCTCCAGTCAGATCAGCGGAGATGATGACTGGGTACATCTCAGGCTCGCCCGCAAGGAATCGATATTTCAGCGAAGTAGGGAGCGGCTTCAGCTCTGGACAGCTGGGTGCTGGCAAATCTGGCTTAGGAAGAAGATGAGTGTATGCTGCCAAGTCTGCCTGGGAGAATGAAAACGAACTCTTGCAAACTGGATCTGGAGAAGGCTGCTCAACGGAAATGTCTCTGATCTGCTCTGCATCTGCCTCCTCCTCAGTTGTAGGCTCTGTGGGACTCAGGTCTGGCATCTGATCATCGCAATCTGCCCAATCAGACTCTGAATCCGAGGGATCTGCATCAAATAAGGTGGCATCAGTACCACCGTCACACAAGGTGGCCTCAGTACCACCATCACTAGAAATCGTGTCGCGGTCGAGAACAAGCTCTGCTGCCTCTGAAGTATCCTGGACCAGGGCTGTGCTCTCCAAGCTCTCCTCTACTATCAACTCAGCATCAGCGGTGTCTGGAAATGAGAGGATGGCCTGTGCTGCAGGGTCTGCCCATGCTGCCTCATCGTATGTGATCACAAAATCACAGTCCTGATGGATGTCTAACCCAGCATCTGTCAGCTGCTCTGTATCTGTGCTGGTCTCTGAGCATGCTCTATCTCTGGCTCTGTAGTCCTCGACCGTCTCTATTTGTACACTCTCGCCCTCGATGCGAAAGTATACCTTCCCGCTATCATGGTCAGTCACTTCCTTGGCTGTGGCCAAGAACGGACGACTGAGAATGATGGGGGTATCGGCCACTGAATCAGGGATCTCCATGTCCAACACTATGAAGTCCACGGGGAATTGCAGGCACTGAATAGTGACGATAACGTCTCGCAACAACCCCTTCGGCCTCTTGACAGATCGATCAGCAAACTGAAGGACTGTCCTGCTCTGTCTAAGAGTGCCCAACTCGAAGCGGTCGAGAAGGGCTGCCGGAAAGAGGTTGATAGACGATCCGCTATCCAATAGAGTCCGGTCGAACCTCTGCTCACTAATATGACATCTGACATATGGGGCTCCTGAATCTGGCCTCTTGGCCAGCAGACGGTTCTGGATCGCGAAGCACGTGGCTTTCGTCAGCACATGTATCTCTGAATGGTGGTTCCTCCTCCTCCTGACTGTAGTCCTGTCTCTCAAAGAACGCTGAAGAAGAGGGATGTGCTGCAAAGCCTCCTGAAGGGTCAGCTGTATATGGAATCGATCAATCATGCTCTGGCTGAACTCCTCCTGCTCTCTCTTTTTTGGATATTTTTCTTTTTTTCTTCCCCTTCCCCATCTGAAGGGCTCTAGGGAAGGGGATCACAGGGTCCTTCTCAGATGAAGGACTAGGAATAGGTCTAGACGGCTCGACGGCCGGATCCGCACATACATCAAGCACCACAGTGGGACCAGAGTAAACTAAACCTTTTCCTTTATTCACAACATGGTTCTGAGCTACATCAGTGGAAGGAAAAACAACAGCTCTCTCTACATGAACAACGGTGGCCTCAGTACCACCACGGGCTGGCTCTGCTGGATGTCTCGCGGCCTCAGTACCGCGCTCTGGCTCGGCAACTCGGGTGGCGTCAGTACCACCTCCTCGAATGGTGAAGTGGCGGCCTCAGCACCGCCTGGGGGATCAGCATCCTTGGTAGCATCAGTACCACCGTCATCCTCATGAGCGGCCTCAGTACCGCTCTCCTCCTCCTCATCTGGCACCCTGGATGTATCCTCGTGCCGTCGCTCAGACGAGGCGCCGCCGCCGTCTGGTGTCCTACCGCTCTTAAGTGTGACAAAATCAGCATCAAATAGATCCGAAGACATATCATCAAATGGATCACTAGGAGTGGCATGCTCAGTGTAAGCTACCTGCTCAGATTTCCGCTTCAGGCTGTTGGGATTCGGCTCTATCTGGGCAGGAATGGCGGCCTTCCCTCTCACAATGTCCCGCATCTCCTGGCGGAACTCGTCCATCTCCTGTCTGAAAGTGGCATGCTGGTCCGTGAGGAGGTGGGCTATGTCGTCCAGAACAGGGCTCTCGTGGGAGCCCGACGGGTAGCCTCTCTAGTAATGAGGCTGCTGGGACTGGTGCTGCTGCTGGTGAGAGGGGTAAGAGGAAGGGTGCTGCTGCTGGTGTGGCTGGTGAGGCTGCTCTCGCCTCCAAGACTGTCCCTGCTGATAGGGACGAGGAACGTAGGATGACTACTGCTGTGAAGGGTAGACTAGGGGATGCTGCTGCGGCTGGTGATCTCTCTGCTGGCTATACTGGCCTCCCTGACCAGATGGTTGCTGCTGGGGCTGGGCAACTCCGTTCCCCCACCTGAATCCGGGATGGTCTCGTCGGATCCCAGGCTGAGGACGGTCATACCAAATCTCGTTGACATCCGTCAACGGCTCTGCGTCGTACTGGGCTAGGCGGGAGTACTGCCAGAGGTTGATCTGGCTGGTATACCACCATCTGCAAGTCTGGAGATGGTGGTGACTGGTAGGTGGGCTGCGGCTGCTGGTACGGCTCCGCCTGTACAAGGTGAACCTTTCTAGGCTGCTGGTGTAAGCTGGAGCGCTGGAACGAGCTGCTGATGCCGCCGGTATCGCCTCGCGACTGAAGACGGGGCTGTGAAGCCGTCTGTGCCTCCTGGAGACACATGAGCTAGGTCTTCATGTCGCTCAGAGTCTGTGCCATCTGCTCCATCAGAGTGATGCCCTGGCACTGCTTCTTCTCGATCAGCTCCATCCGATGCAACTTCTCGCTGATGATACCCATATCTGCAGCGGACGACTCTGCCTGTGCTGCTGAAACTGCGGATGAACTGGATGGACCGGCGTCGACCCGTGCTATCCTCTGATACTGCACGGGTCCTGGCTGCTGCTGGGGTCTGCCCTGAGTGTATAACCGGGTCTGGGACATCACCATGTAGTTCTCGGCCATCTCCTCATAGATGGCCCAGACCTGGTCGTGATCCTTGGCGAAGTAAGACCCGCCACAAGAAGCATTCACCAAGCCCTGGAGCTCTGGTGTCAGCCCGCTGAAGAAGCTCTGCACAAGGTTGGGCTTCGAAATGTCATGGTGCGGGCATCGGTCAGTCAGCTCACAAAACCTCTCCCATGCCTCATGGAATTGCTCGTTGGGGAGCATGGAGAAGTTGCTGATGAGGGCTCTCGCTGCATTGGTCCGCCCGAGTGGATAGTACTTGTTCAAGTACTCGGTGCGGAGCTACTCCCAGGTGTAAACGAACTTCCCCAAGTGCTTCAGCTAGGTGGCTGCTCTGTCTGCTAGGGAAAAGGGGAAGGCGATCATCCGGATCGTATCTTGGTCCACCTGACGGTCGTGGACAGTGCTGCAAATCATCAAGAACTCCTAGAGGTGGAGATGGGGCTCCTCAATAGCGAGTCCGTGGAAGCGGGGGAGTAACTGCAAGGTGTTCGGGGGAAACTTGAAGTCCCCCACGATGGCTGGAAGTACAACCCAGTGGTGCGTCAGCGTCGATCCGGGGTTGTGTAACTCCCGCATCGATCTCGGTGGTCCTCCTGCCGCGGCTGCGGCCGCTGCGGCGGCTGCTGCGGCTGCTGCTGTGGCTGCTGCATCTGCATCCTCTGGGATCCTCGGTCCCTCTCTCCTCTGCTCTCGTTCTGCTCTCATCTGCTCCATCTCTCTCCTCATATCGATCATGAATGCTCCCTGATCCCTCAGCTGCTGCTGAACGGTCTCTAGTGAGGCGATCGGGGTGGAGTTGATCGCACCCTGGTCCAGCACAAAGTGCTCAGGCTGACCTCGGGAACGATCCTCAGAACTACCGGCCATGACGTCTGCAAAATCAAATGAGCCAAACTCAGGTGCTGTCAAGTATGCTAATCTCTCCTCTGGCTCATATCTCTCAAAACCGAAAGAAAGGGGGTCGAGGGGGAACAGGGCAGAATCATACTCAGACTCGGAGAGCTGGTCTCGGCTCTCGCGGGCCAACCTAGATGAATGGGTAGACGTGCCCGAAAGCGGTGCAGCCAAAGGCTGCCTAAGAGAGCATCTTCCCATAATCGTGATCTGACGTGTAGGGCGGACGAGATCTGGAGAAACTATGATCGGCAACCAAACCCTTTGTTCACCAACACAACACGAGCTGAAGACTGTAAAGGCTCGGTCAAATTATATTGTCCAATTTTATTAGGTGAACAAACAATCAATCAGAGCGCTTACGTGACCTGTTAGGATACCCGATGCTACCCCAACCGACTGGCCCGCACGGAAGAGTCGGTAGTCAGTCGGGAATAACACCGGAGGGCTCAACCTAGTGAACGGGTCACTCTCTCGCGCAATCAAACCAAACAATGAGGGGGTTGCTCTCCCCAAGACAAATTTTTTAAGTCAGGTGTCTTTTAGGGTCAATAGTTTTAGCCAGTCCCAATTTTATGGTTTTTCTTTTTAATATTTTTTTCAATAAAAACAAAGGCCTAAAGAATTTTTCGGTTCTCCAGGTTATTTAATCAAAAACAAGGGGGAGAAGTCGAAAAAGCCGATGCGTGATGAAATCAATGATGCATGCAGAGATAGAAATGCGTACCTTTCCTCCAGCACTCTACATGCAAGTGATCCGCGCAGAAATATAAAGACAGAAAATAAACTACCTAAATGATGTAGCGGTGAATGCCGAGTCCTAAACAAGCAAGTCTACTCGACGAACCGTCTAACTGGTCACCGATCCTTCAAGCCAAAGATCCGGTCTTGGCCTACCCCTCCTCTGCTCAACACACTTGAGTTTAGGAGAAAGCGCTTTGGGGGGTAGGCTACGGCACGTAGGCTACGAAGGGGATGAGTCAGTTATTTTTATTAATCAATTATTAGTAGGTCCAATTAATCGCACTATAGGAACAGACAAACAATTAGGTGTGGGGACCCTACTAATTACGGCACAACCAAGTAGAAAATCCTAAGTCTAGGGGCTCGATAAAAACCGCTGAAAACCGGAAAAGGCAGCGAAAAACCAAAAGCCGCAAGAAAAAACGCGAAAAACCTAAGGGTGCGTTTGGTTCGTGGGTTATCCAGGGGAGGATAACCCGGTTTTGTGTTTGTGTGTTTGGTTGGTGGATTAAGGGTTGAGAGGGTTTGTGTGATGTGATTGTATTGGAATTTGAAAAAGTTTGTAGTTATTATGGTATGATTGTATTGAAATTTGAAAAAGTGGGTGGTTGTTGTGATGTGATTGTATTGAAGTTTGGAATAGTGAGTAGAAGTTGAGTATTATATGATTTTTAGATGATATGATGGTATAATATATATTTTTTTGGTTAGAAAGAGAGTGGGCCCCACTAGTGGGTTGGGAATATGGGTTTTAGGGGGTAACCCACCCAAAGTGGGGGTAACCCCCCAACCAAACGCACCCTAAGGGTCCCCCGAGCACACCGGTGCTCGACGAAACAGACCCTCTAAGAGTTCAAGCAAAGAGTCTAAGTGTCCCTGTATTATTACAATAATAATCAAATGAAATATAACCTAAGCTAAACCTCTCCCACTCAGTCTCTCCCTCATGCTCTCCTGTGGCTCCGTGTAGAAGGGAGCCGCCTCCGAGTCTTGCGGTTGCGTCGGCTTCTCGAAATCGGCCGCCTCGATCCTCGGGCCCCTCGCAAGAAAGGAGACAAGTGGTCAGTCCAACAAAATAAGCAAATAATAGCAAGAAAAATAAATGAAAATAAAATGAGGGTATATATGCAAAAATGCAAAATAAAATAAACACTCAAAAATCAAACAAAAACAAAAATAAAAGAAAATAAAATAAAACAAAATAAAGAAAAATAAAATAAAAACAAAAAGCCGCGAAAAGCCGCGGACTCTGAAAGAGCCGCGAAAAGCCGCGAAAAAGAAAAAAACAAAAATAAAAACTACTAAGCAGTGCTCCCCGGCAACGGCGCCATTCTGATTAACACAAAATTGAGAGCGGTCGTATTGATTCACAAGGCAAATCAACAGTCGATGTCTTGACCACTGCAAAATCCCATAATTAATCAACAATGAACCCACAATCAAATATCAAACAATGACAAGCAAATGTGGAGTCAAATTTATTTTTAACTCTACATAAAAGATGTATAGGTGCAAGTATGTAGAGAGTTCGAACACAGGGAGCAATGCAGGATAGATCAAGCTAAGTGCAAAATGTGATTGTGATCAAGTGCCTACAAGTGCTATTTTTTTGTGGATTTTGAATTTTATATTTTTTATTTAATTTTTGATTTTATATTGTTATATTTGGTTTTATTGTTATATTTGGGTTTTGAAAAATCCCAAGCGACTAAGGTAAAGGTGCTAAATGGTCGTCGCGACCTCAATCACTCGGACTCAATCAATCAAGAAAAATAGACCACCAATAAAGATAAAATCAACTCGAAACAAGATAGCGGTCTTGCTATTAGTTTAACCTGGTATAGCGACCAGGGTCGAACACAAGGAGCACGAATTGGCCTCGCGGCCTACGAAGTAGTCAAAAAGAAAGGAAAGAGAAATAAGAAGGTATTTTTGGTGGTTTTTAAGTCTTTTTATATTTTTTTGGATTTTTAATGTATTAAGAAAATAAGAAAAGAAACCAAACAAGACAATTCAACTATTTATTAAATGCACTAAAAATCAACCAAAAATTCAAATAGAAATATTTTTGTGTGTTTTATAATTTTTACTTTTTTTAGTGAATTTTTGGGATTTTTCTGATGTTTATTTAATTTTCTAAAAATAAAACAAGGTCAAAAACTGTAGGTACTGTCCAACCGAGCTTAAGGGACTCAGATAAAATATCTAAGAGTCCCCAATAAGCCTGGAGGTAGTTTTTCTGTATAGAGAAGAAAACAAGGAAAATTTGAGCACCTAAATTATTATTTTTTGGTTTTTAGTTTATAACTAGAATTTTTATATGATTTTAAGTTTTTTTCAATTTTTAGGTGTTTTAGGTAATGAAAAATAGCCAAAATTGGCTAGAAAATCAAGCACAACAAGTCAAACAGTAGGTAATTTTTTGTGAATTTTAGATGAATTTTATATTTTTTTGTGATTTTTAAACTCAAACAGTAACAAAAATTGATGTTTTTGAATTTTTAAAATATCAAATCAAAGTAAAAGTGTCTCCAAAAATCCCAGAAAATTTTACAGAATGGCAGGAGCCATGTTTCCAATTTTCATTGGATTTGGAGTATGTTTGCTATTTTATTCAAAAATAAAGAAGAGGTATTGTGCACAGGGACCTACGTGCAAATGCCAAGAGTCTTGGGGGGTCCGGTGGAAATAACCCAGGAGAACATGTGCGTCGCGCGTGCCTGAGGCACTCAGGGACCCAAATGTGATAAAAATGAAGTCCTAGGACCTTTTGGTAACATGTACCAAAAGTCCAAGGACTAGTATGCAAATAACCCAAAAATAAACGCACATGCACAATTACTCTACGCACAGGGGTATAAATGCAAATAACCAAAAGTTTTCATTCAACCAATAACATCTCAGAACTACAAGGTATATAATGCAAATAGCCCAGAAACCACGTGTCGAAGCATGTGCTACACCATATACAAGGGCATATCAGCAAAGAAAGTAAAGTGCAGGGTCCTTAATGCAATTGTACCAAAAACTAAACACCTACACTAAATATTTACAAGACTAAACGCTAAATAAAATAAAAAGGAGGGCCTAAGGGTAAATTACCCTTTTATTAATGGAGCCGCTGGATAAGCGCCACGTGGTGCATCTGACGGTGAGGGACGACTGGCGCTCCAAAGCTGGACTCCTCGCGTGAATCCAACGGTCTGGGCCTCGCCACGTGTAGATCTGACGGTGACGGTGCGTCGCGACTAAACCTCGCTGGATCGACGACTGGGATCAGTCCTCCACTGATCTGACGCTATCTGCAGCTCCGCGCATGAACGGTCAGGATGTGATCCGGAGCTCTGAGGCTGATCTGATGGTCGCTGGAGGTCTTCGAAGAACAGGTGGCCGGCGAACTTCGCCGGCCCAGTACGCTCGCTCCGAGCCTCCTCGCGGGGCTCTGGTGATCGGGGAAGAATCGTCGGGCGCCTCCGCGTCGAGTGGTACCCTCCGATGACCCAACCGAGCACTAGAGAGCTACGGCGAGGTCGGCGGAGGCGTAGCTGCTGGACCTGAGTCAAAGGACCTCAGATGGCCCTCGATGTACCTGCAAAATGGGTCCAGAAGACTCGCGGGTCGAGGGCAAATTGCCTCGACCCGGTTAGGCGAGGTGAAGGTGGTCGGGGGGTCGGTATGGGCGAGCTCCGACGAAGGTGTGGACGGAGGAGCTCGAACCCCAGCTCCTGTGCGAGCTGGGGTTAATGTAGCGGTGCAGAACGTGCGTGGGAGGAAGGCGGAGGCGAATGTGGATTCCGATGATCGAACGGGACTGTGAGGTGGTCAGAATCGAAAGAAAGTGGCGGCGGAGTGGATTGGGGGTAATCAAAAATTAACGAAAAGGAGAAGGAACTGGGTCTACCTGAATGAATGGATCGACTGTGGACGAGCTTGCGCAGCTCTGGGTCCTCGCCTCAAGGAACGCCGACGTCCGAGGCTCGAGCTCCGGCTCTGGCGGAGCACGGTGGTGTGTCTCGCCGGATCAGTGGTATCCGGTCCCTCTCCTCGCTTCGACAGCACGGGGAGCGAGCTGTCACTCTCACTCACGCATTGGAGCTCACTGGGGGTGGAGCGAATGGCCAAAGATGCGAATGAAGGTGGCGGAGCTCGAGCTATATATGGTGGAGGGTCCGGGAAGATGAGCGCGGGTAGGGCATTCTGGAGCGCGGATCCCAAGGCGGTGGCTCCAGCGAGGGTGTCGGATATATCATTAACGAGTCGGACCCGGGGTTTAGGCGAGAGGGGATCGGGTTTACATGGGAAAAATCCGAGAAGACGGGTCGGGCGACAAGGACCCGTGAGAAGTGGTCCTGGGGGGGGGGGGGGGGGGAGTTGACCGGGCGGTCAACATTTCCCAGGGCCAATAGGTGAAGTCCATGTGGCAGATATTTGAAAGTGAAATTAAAGGTAGCTAATGGCCGAATTATTAAAAAGTTAAAACATGAAATATTTTTATTTTAATTTTTTCTATTTTTTTATGATTTTTAATTAATTTTTCAAAATAAAAATAAGGTACTTTCATTATATAGCTATATATAGGTATATGTACAATATAGGGTTTTTAATTTTGATTTTTAATTGGTTATTTTTATACAATTTTATTCCCATTTTATATTTTATTTATTTATATCATAAAATAAGAAATAAAAAGATATTTTAATTTTATTTTTATTATTTATATACATAGGTGAAATAAATACATATGTACATACATATACATATAATTTGGATTTTTAATTTGTTCTTTTTATTATATTTTTGTTTTAATTTATTTTATTTATTTACACTATATAATCTAGAATATTTACAAAACTTTTGAAAATTAATTTTATTTATTTATAAGGCTAAATAAATAGGGATGAGTGGATTATATACAATGTGACTGTACATGAGTGATGTTTTTATCTTCTTTTTAATTTTTCTATTTTTATCTTGTTTTTGTCTTTATAAATATATACAAGTATTTACAAGCCTATTTTAGTCTATTTTTGGGAGGAAAATATTTTTATTTTATTTACATAAATATTTACACACATGAGCCCCTATCTCCCTCTACTTTGGCTTTTATGCGGTCAGGCCCATGCTGAGCCCTCCCTTGGGTTAGGTTTCTCAATTTTTATTCTAAATATTTCCCTCTTTTTCTTTTTAATCTTTATTCCTTTATTTTTGCACAAAAACATGCTAATTATAGGTTTTTACACAATGCATGCTTTTGGTAATTATTTCTATTTACAACTATATACACGCATTTGCAAAGGTTTTTGTAGCTAAAATATAAGAATAAAGAGTGATGAATGAGTATTCATCAATTTTACACTATGGTGAGTGATTAAAGCATAAAGTAAAGACAAGAAACAAAATGCAATAATTAAAACTACATAGAAATGACAGAAAATCAAACCTCAAGTAGCAGGAACTGTGAGATTTGTACCTCATGGTGAAGGTTCATCGAAGATGCAGAATCGACCTCCTACAATGCCTCCTCGATCCTGCAAAGTGCTAGGTAAACCTCCTATCACGAAGCTTGAGACATTGAACGCAAAATGAGGAGAATATGCTAGCTAAAAGGGTTCCAAAGAATCAAGGAAGCGTGGTGAGGTGGTTTTGTACAGGGCTGGAAAGATCGAGGGGAACAACTCGATTCAGGGCTCCTCAGTTCGATAAATCAATGGCGCATGATAGCTCAATGAACGAAGAGAAAAGTTGGTGAAGGAAGAAACCCAAAAGGATGAAGAAATCCTTGGTGAAAAATTGATGAAGGTGAGGTTAAATCGAGACCTTACAGACCTATGACATGGGTCAGAGAGTTAACCCAAGACAATGGGTGACGGGGCCTGATTGGGTCGCATCACCCGCAAAAGGACAAATTAAAATTCAAAATAAAAAAATTGAAAATGAAGTAGAAAATAATTTATTTAATTTTTAGTTAAAAGAAGAATATATTGTTGGGACCCATTCTTTTTTCAATTATTTATATCTCAAATAAAGAAACATTGTACATAATTTACTTTCCATAAAAATAACACAAAGTGTACATTTTACACTCAAAATAAAAAGCCAAAACCTAAACTTCTCATACACATATCTTCTCCATATGTACTCATAATGAACAACTTTAAGTGTATATACCTTTAATTAGCCATTTAGTGAAGGTAGTTTCATTCAATTTGGAGTTAAGATGGAAAAATCAGGTTTTAAACCCCTATTGTACTATATACCTGAATAAAATATTCACTTTATTTATTCTTTATAACTTTTATACTTTTATATTTTTATAATTTCCTAAATATTATTTATATTATATGTACATATTTATAATAAAACTATAAAAAATAAGAGGCTGGGGAGGCTGTTCTGTGTAACAACCAAGTTGGATGTTACACGGAGCAGTTTCCCCAATTTTTTTATTTTTTTTAAAAATTTGTTTCATGTATATTCATCTATATATCCCTCCTACATGTCATTCAAATTTCGCGAGAAACAACTAAGCCCTCCATCTAGAAGGGGTAGATTACAACAAAATTTCAGACCGTTAAAAATTACCCGGTCTAGATGGAGGGCTTAGGAGTCTTTGTTTCTCGCGAAATTTGAATGACATGTAGGAGGGATATATAGATGAATATACATGAAAAAAATTTTGAAAAAAAAATAAAAAAATGGGAGAAACTGCTCTGTGTAACAGCCAACTTGGCTGTTACACAGAACAGCTTCCCTTTCCACAAAAAATAATAATTTACAAAAATACAGAGATGAATATACTATACTTTTACCTATAAAATAAGTAAACATATTTATTTAAGTGTGTAAAATACATCAGAAAAATACAATAAAATAATAGGAGTGTTGATGACCGGACAAAGATCGTAGGGGATAGGGCTATGTGGATAAGGCTTTAGGTTGTGGAGAGGCTGCGAGATGAGGAGGCTAAAAACGGAAGGGGTGAGGTGGATGGTGATGCGATGAACGTGAAGGAAGCATTACTAGAGGTAGAAGATGACATCTAGGTCGTTGGTTCTTGCGATCCAACGGTCAAGAGGCAAGCGTGAAGTAATGGTCGTGATGTGATGATAGGATCATATCGAAGGGCGGTGGGTGAAGCACAAAGGGGCAACCATGATGGGATGATGGGCTTCATCCAACGGTCCTGAGAGAAGAGATTACCTAGAGGATTCATAGCCTTTGGATGTGGGGCCATATAATGGTTGAGGTTAAGATAGGAGGGAACAGTGGGGATTGCATCCGAGGGATGCAGATCCAAGGGCTGAGAGCGATATGTAAATGTGCGGTGGAGATTGAAGTAAGAGACTCATCCTACGATCTGAGAAAGATGGAGACGTGGAAGGCGTTCCGCCGTTGGATGGGACATGATCATACGACTGTGATGAAGGAGGGCTTGGGCGATGTCGATGAGTGCTTGGGATGGGATCCAACAGCAGAGGATGAGGTAGAGAGGAGCGACTGAGATGGAGGCAGGGGATCAGGAAGATATGACGACACTAGAGATGGTCGGCTGGCACGAAGGGAGGTGGTCCGCGTGGCAGATCCAGAGAGCACCACATGACCCAATCAATTTTTCAAAAATAGGAAAATGAAGAGATATTTGATAAGAAATAGAATGAGGCAAAATTAGGAAAAAGATAAAAGATGAAAGCTGTAGATCTCGAGGAGATCTACAAGTTTCATATTGAACAAAAAGCCAAAAAGAGATTAAAAACATAACGCAAAATTTTTGAGAGCATTTTTAATAGATGAAAACACCCCATTTTAATGGTTGTTGATTTTTTGTCTTTTTAATTTCCTTTAAAGCCCAAAATAAATATCTACAATATTCAATCTATTTTTTTATATTTTAAATACGAAATAAAATAAGATAAATAAAGAAAATAAAAGGAGTTAATATTTGTATAATAATTAGGGTTATTTACAAGAAGAGGGTCAAATGTTAATAAAACTATATTATTGAGGAATTTTATTGATTTGCTCATGCTCAGAGGATAATAAAGATATATATTGGTGATAAATTAGAGACTCATCACTACTTTATTCCGTATCAACCAAGTCATCATGATTATTGGGTCTCGGGGTCGAGGGTCACTCAATGTCTTTGATACTTCATTCTTTTTCTTTCCTTTCATTTATTCTTTTATTTTGAAATTAAATATAATATTTTATACACTATTTATATAGTATCTTATGGGATTTATTGAGTGTTTATTTTCATAAATTAATGATAAACACATGCATTTAGCTTTGGCTTAAGGCCAAAATGAAAGAATAAAGGTGATGAAATGGAGATTCATCAATATGTCTTGGTTATCTCAATCTCATTAAGTCGACTCTTTGGCCTAACTTATCCGACACATTCGAATCTCTATTCTTATGCAGAGGACTTGCATCAATAGATCGGTCGCATATCAACCTTTGGAGTAAGGATTACCATCTCCTTCTTAGATTGGAGATCCTCTCTCAATAATCATTTGACGGTGCTAGATGAATACCCAATCTAACTCTTTAGATATCATCTCAGCACCAACCTCTATGATCCAACCATTGGATCAAATCTGTATGATTATTAAGATGACCATGGTAAATAACTCTAATTGTAGTAGGAGACTTTATAAGTGCACTCTTTCATTATCTCAGATACGGAGTGAAAATCAATAACTTTTATTGATATATAAAATATATAACAATAACATTTATTCTAGAAATGATTTGCCTTGATCTCGCATGTCCAACAAGCGCAATTTAATCCGCCACGATGTCATCTTTGCAAAAGTCAACATGAAGATTATCAACTCTCTCTTTTTATTGTATGATTAGAAAGAAGATCTTATGTACATATGATCTGGAGATGGATTTCCGTAATTCCCAATCGCAATTTAAAAAATCCAAACCTCATCGGTGGATGGACCGAAAATTGACAGTTGTTTGCCCGGAAAGGTACTCTCTTATGATGATCTGGAAGGTGCATGTAAAACGCAATTCAAAACATATTGATTAATATTCAGCTAGTTTTCAATGATGCTAAGTTTATTTGCTCAACCCCTGGGGTAGTTGGACTTGATCTTTGCCACTGACCATATCAACTGTAGAGCTTCTTTCGTCTATTTTCTAATGGGTGCGATTTTCTTCGCATGGGTGACTCGTGCAGGTCTGCTGGCGTTAGAATCAAAAGGGTCTTCCGGCAAGTTATGGAAGAGTTAGGTAGTCACACCATCCCATCCCATCCCATGAAGTGAGCTCACATCCTTCCCTTGACAAGAATTGTGAAGAAGACAAGCTGGAGCAATCACTTAACGTTAGGCCTAAGCGACTGTTTTTGTTGGTTTGGTCGAACAGTTCAGGCAAATGAAGGAATACCATCTTATCAAATTGATTTGACTTAGGATGGCGTACGATAGCTATATCTCGAAATATCAAACATTCAAAACGTGTGTCACAACATCCACAAATATGTGTTTTTCCGCAAGTTTTCTTTTTTTTATATGCATAGGACCACTGATTGAGTAATTGTGCGCAATATATAACACACCAATGCCAAACCTTCCAAAACACACCAAGTAAATGGCCGCAATCAATCCTCTCTTGCTCTCTTTGCCCTCCTTGGCATGCATCCGATCCTTGCCGGTGCCACGAGCAAGTTACCGGCCTCACAATGGTACCATTGTGACCTCAGCAACGGTCTCACCGGTGAGAAGATCGGCTAACTATCAGCGGACTCTTTGGAGCGACGACTTCATACAGTCCTTACCAACAAACAGCCAAATGGTAGTGAATGTTACACGAAACACATTGCTTAATGATGCATGTTGCCTATTCATGTGTGATTTCTAAAGTATAGTATGGGAGGTGATGGCAGGATGCTAGACGTCGAGAAAGGCTAGCGACTTTGATGGAGGAGGTGAGACGTGAGTTGGGTTTGGTGAAAGATGCCGCAGAGGTGGTAGAGACCGTGGACGCATTGCAACAACTTGGGTTGGGGCAACTATTTGAAAGCGAGATAAAGGATTCACTGGAGTACGTCTCCGAGAACAGAGGTGAGATCTTGCTCAAGGGAGATCTGCACTCCACATCTTTGCTTTTTCGGGTGCTCAGGGAGAATGGCTTCGATATCTCCCAAGGTATGCTTCCTCACTTGTGTGTTTTATTTTTTGTCAATAAATTTACTTCATATTTCGTGGGACAAACGGTCTTGTAATAAATTTGGAGAATACTAACTTGCATGCAAACACTTCTCTGACTGTGACTATAGATGTAGCGAGAAGATCCTCTGTTGTACAGCAGAGATCTGTTGTAAATCCGGATCGTGCCTCGATCCTTCGAGCGGTTCGCACGATAAAGACTCGCAAAAATCCGGATTCTACATAAACCTCTCGATCTTGATCGAGCGGCTGGGGTGTCCTGCTGGTGTACAGCAGAAGATCTGCTCTCATGGATATGTGCCTCCTATCTAGAGTCTGCCACAAATTTTGTCAGTGTTTTATTCCACTCGAGTTATTGGAAGCCTTCTATTGTCGGCATGTACATTAGAAGCTCTATGACTTGATGTGACCATCTCTCTGTAGTCTCCTGTTTAGATTGCTAAATAGAATAACATACGAACATAATACATGCGTTGGCATCTCAGATGCAGTTTATGAGATTTAAATATGGACTCACTCATCAAAGTAAAAGTGTCCACTAGTTCAACCTTGACGAGAGTTCCTCTAGTTGAGAACTAAATGGAAATGTGGTTTACAGTATTGCTTCTTTTCTTTTATCTTGAAATCACATATTACTATTGCTATTGTTGGAAGCAGCACAGGAAACTCATAAACAAACACACAAATAAGCAAGCATGAAGACAACCACAACAAATGATTTACAAGGATCTCTCTCAATATGGTCGAAGAACTCGAGTATATAGAGATTATTAGACACACTTATCCTGTGGGGGCTTATATAGTCCCCATATAGACAAATCTCCTAATATAGACAGATCTTTATATCTCCCTAAACATGCTGCCAGGTTGATCTCCAATTACAACAAAATTGACTTAAGACAATGAGTAATTCAACATTCATTGCTATATCATTCGTAGTTAAATATATAACAACGGATAATATTCAGTACTTGTTTCTTAAAATTGGCAACAAATTTTTTATTCATTGTTATATTTCTGGCAATGAATCATGTGTTAACATTTATCCGACGTTTTCTTCTAATCATTTGTAAATTTACCCATGATTTGTATATATTTTAACGAATAAACCAACGGATAATATATTGTTATATGAACCTTTAGAAATGAATATAACATTAGTTGCTAATTACAAGAACAAAATATAATTAGCGACAAATAATATCCATTGTTACATTCAACATTGGAGGATGTAATAACAAATATTTAAATTATTCATTGTCGTATGAACTTTATAAATCTGTGGGTTTGCATGCATGCTTGATTGATCGAGTTTGTGCTTATTTACTTCCATAATTCGTAACAATTATGTTTTACATGTGACTAGCTTGCTCAATGAAAGTTATATTTTGGCATATGATATCACTTGAATCAAGGTTTTAAAGCAGGTCCAGATGTTGAACCGGTCAGTCTTCGGGTTTGCCAACCAAGTTGGGCTGTCTGTTTAAATCGGTTGGATCGATGATGATGCCAGCATGACGTCATCGTTCCCATTGACTCGTAAACAATAGAACCAAGCTTAACTTACCAGTCCGACCGGTCAAACTGATTTCTTGAACTGATAAAATTGGGTACATATATGTAACTATGTATTTATATTTCAATGAAATAATCATTTAAAATGTCAAATCTTTCAATATAATAACATGATTGTCTATTTCGAATAAAACCTTACAAAAATTAATTATAATTCTAGAGTTATATATGAATACGATACTGTAACCATTTATTTGTAGTTGCTTTTAGAAAATTACTCTAATAATTTAGTGGCATAACTTATATTCCAAAAAAGAGGACATAACTGATATATTGCATAAGTAAAGAAGGGAACAAGTGATAAAAATTCTATTATTTTATTATTTAAACCTTTATTTTTTGAAAATTTACAAAACCATCAAAACTGGGTCAACTGGTCCGACAACCAGCCAGACCCGACTTTTCATTTTTCTTTTTTAATTAATTACATAAAACTGACCGAACCGATCAGGTCGGAGCTGGCTCCCCGTCCAACCGATCCCACAGCTAGTCAGTCCGATTTTTGAGAACCTGATTTAGATAACTATAACAATGTTGTGGTACTTTTTTTAGACATCTTTGCAGAGTATACGAATGGAGGTCACTTCAAGTCAAATTGTCAGATTGATGGAATCAAAGGAATCCTAAGCTTGTACGAGGCCTCCTTCTACGCATTTGAAGGAGAGAAGCTGCTTGACGATGCCAGAGAATTCACAGTTCACAGCTTAAAAGATGCCTCCGTAGAATTACCACGGACCATTTCTGAAAGAGTGAAGTATGCGTTGGACCTTCCCATTCATCGGAGGCTGCAATGGTCACATGCTCATTGGTTCATCGATGCTTACTCTAAAGATGACCATGTGAATCCCAAGATTCTTGAATTGGCGAGGCTGAATTTCCATATCACACAAGCTGTCCACAAGGAAGACGTCAAGAAAATCTCAACGTAAAGTTCTCTTCCGAAATATTCGAGACCTTCTATTTCGTGTATGGTATAAAATTATTGATATTTAAAAAATAATGCTAATTTAATTACTATTTTCGAAAGAAAAAATGTCCAAGTCTAATGTCTAATTTAAAGAATAAAAGAAAGCTTTTAAGAAAATAGATAGAAACTTCCATACATGTGGCACTTTTAAATGCATTTTCCCTTTTTATTCTAATCTTATACCTTTAATTACAAACATATGCATATAACAAAAATGTTAATGTCCCTTCGGGGGAGCTAACTTTACTACCCACTTTATTTTTCTCATTTTCTCATTTTTTTTTAAAAATAAAATTGTTAAAATTCATCATTATATCCATATAGTATGTCATTCAAGTTTAATGTAAAACAGAGACTAATACGACCTCCGTCTAGTTAATCATTTTTTAATGGTCCCATCTTGATGGAGGCTTAATTTCGCACGAAACTTGAATGATATAATACAGTGATATAGTGATGAATTTTCATAGTTTCATTTTTAAAAATAAAAAAATAGAAAAAATAGGGCGAGGGGAGCCAAGTTAGCTCTCCAAGTGCATCCCCATTTTAACATATACATACACACACATACATACATACATACATACATACATATATATATATATATATATATTGTAAAATACATGGGAGAGATATCTAAATTGACAGTGGCTCATCAAATATACGGTGAGTACCCTCCTCATTTGATGTTTCTCCATGTATACATACATACATATATATTTATATTTGTGTGTGTATGCATATATATATATATATATATATATATATATTGTTTGTGTGTGTAAATATATATGCATATATATATGTATATATTTGTGAGTATGTACATATGTGTATATATACACATATAATTATATAGATGAATATATGTACATACATATATGTGTTGTTCATACTATCAATTGACCACTAGATTCTAACAAATGTAACTAAAAATGACAAATTTGCTATATTGATGTGAAGTTGCTAGAATTTCCTTTAGTTTGGAAATATACAGATCATTAATTTGATAAATGGCTAAAAAATAATATGTTAAAAGATATTAATAGTATTCAATTACCTCGATCAAAAATAGCAAAAGGACGTTCCTTTTTTATGGAGGAGATATATTTGGTGCATGTATTATTCAAATGTCATTAAAATCACATATCTTAGATTTTTTTTAAATTGTAAGGCATTAATAATTCTTGCAGAATTTATATTTTAGTCACTCTTTAATGATATTTTATTCACAATTGTGTCTAGGTGGTGGACAAACTTGGGTATCATCAAGCATTTACCATTTGCAAGGGATCGAATTGTCGAAACATTTTTTTGGACAGTGGGAATGTTTCCTCAGCCACAATACTCCATCTTTAGGATACGCATAACTCAGATAATAGCGTTGATAACACTAATGGATGATATCTATGATGTTTATGGCACTATAGAAGAGTTAGAGATATTCACCAACGTCGTAAATAGGTTGGTATTTACTCATCTCTTTTCGAAAAAAAGTTCATAGATATTTATGTAAATATTTGATAAAATACTTTATATTTAATTTGTGGATAATGTTCAATAGGTGGGATGTGAAGGCAGCTGATCAACTACCAGAGTACATGAAGATATACTTCCACTCTATTTACAACCTTGATAATGAAATATCATCTTCTGATATAAAAGATAAAGGGGCAAACGTTGCAATATACATACAACAAGCAGTAAGTACCTTGAAAGTTACTCTTTATAAGAATGTATTATCAGTGTGGCTAACTTTAATTGCTCCTCATTTAGTGGGCCATCCTAAGTGCAGCATACATGCATGAAGCAAAGTGGTACCACGAACAATATGTTCCATTAATGGACGAGTACACTCGTAATGCTGCAGTTACTATGGCCACACCATTGATAATGATACATGCATATGCCATCCTATGCAAAGAGTTATCATCGGAGATACTGGAATCTTGGCATGAATTTTCGAATTTCATACTTTCTACCGCAGTAATAAATCGGCTTGTAGACGATTTGGCAACATCTGATGTGAGTTTCTTCCTTTTCTAATTACGTAAACTTCTTTATTCAAAAATTATTATTGAGTGAAAGAGTTTTCTTTATGATGTAGGATGAGCTCAAGAGAGGAGATGTACACAAGGCAATACAATGTTATATGCACCATGAAGACGCTTCCAAACAAGCCTCCATAGAAGCGGTGGATGGCATAATCATGAAACATTGGAAGAAGGTGAACAAGGAGCGATACGATGGCCTTCTCCCAAAGCTCCTCGTTGATGCTGCGTTGAATCATTCAAGATCTTGCCACAGCATTTACAAACGTGGAGATGGATATGGCGCTCCTGACCAGGAAAATACAAACCACATTAAATCTTTGTTCTTCTCCCCTAATTTTGTATGACATATCTCAAATAATCTACTTGGTTTATCATAGTTATGTTTTAATCTTCCAAGTAAGAAGATGTTTGAGACAAAAACAAGTAGCTCACAAAAGGGAGATGTAATGCTTATTGATTGGATAAATCGCATATTCGTCGTATTAACCTACTAAAGTTACATGAAGATCGATGCATTTATTCCTTACTCTACCTTATTTTTATCCATAATTCTCTTGGACATTCTACATAAACCCCCAAAAACAAGATGAAAATCACTTGTAAAAACCTAAAACACACTAATACATTAACATCCATATATATAATATGAACCAAAATCATTCATAATCTGCATATACAATATCTTATAATAGATCTATCTATGCTTGTGAAATAATTAATGCGTCATCACATAATTGTTCCTTATACACACACACGCTTTAAAAAAGATACTAGAACTAATATCCTTTCTTATAAAAATTTTTTTGAGAAGCAAGAGGGTGAAGTCCCATGGCGGGACCCACCGTAAAACATTATATCTCTCTTTCTTTCTTATAAATTTTTTTGTCAATATAACTAATCTTTAAGAAATATATATTCATCAATAAATATTTATGTAAAAAAGTTATAACTACATATATTTTCATAAATTACTTGCATCCAGTTCAAAAACATGAACTTACAGTGACCTTTTTTAAATCCTCCACTGTATCGTCCGCTATTAAATATAGATATATTGATGATATAACTCATTGAGAAATTATTTTTTATACTTGAATTTTATCACCACATTGTCCTTTTTATACTTGAATCGCGGGTTAATTTTCCATGAGGTCTACATCAAAGTCAACCCCATCTTTTTTTACTGAGTACGAATAAAATTACAGAGACATCAAGGGGTCCATCAATTAATTGTTAAAGAAAGGTTTAACATCCATTATGCAACCCATAATATATGACAGCTGAAAACATAAAATCAGATCAGGCATCAATAAAATCTCGTAAAATAGAGATGTTAGTCGAGTATACTAGTAGATGAAAAGAAGGCCCATAAGCAAGATGACACCAATAATCACCTACTACGCGCATAGAGATTCATTGTCTTCATCTTTGGTAACAAACTTGCTAGCAATGAAAGAAATAATTCCCAAACATGATTATGAATTCAGAGAATTAATTTCTTGTAGGTACATATTTTCTAATCTAGACAAACAATTATTCTACATCTTATCGCAACGTTCTCTCCATCCCATCTATCGCAATGCAAGGTATGAGTAGGTGAAGGTAAAGCTCGAGCTTACAAGGATCCTATCATCATCTCTACAGCTTTTAACTGCAAATAAAGAAATCTCTAATCCAAAAAATATCATTATGACTAATTTTCCTCGATAAAAGTTTGAAAACAACAATTAACGATAAAATGATGGAGAGGATCTTCCACATTTCAGCAGTGAGAACATCTGGAAGCGATTTTGTACCTAGCTTTCTTAACTTTGCATGAGTTATATAACAACTTATCACATAAAGAAGGAGATTCTCCGAGAAAGCTTTTTGTTCTTATGCAATAACGAGGAAGGGGACTCTGAGGTCACTATTGTTTAATATTGTTGTAAACTTTACTGGAGTATATACTCTTTTCCCATAATTAGGAAAGAGTGGTCGTTCTCAAGTAGAGAGATCTTGTCGTAGTCAACACCGAAAGGATCCTCATGGCCATCACTACGCAAGGTAACTCTAAGTTGAAGCGATTTAGTCCACTTTATGTGAGCAGTTTTTTATTGTGATACTCAACAAAAGCAGAACTATATATTTTTTTGTTAAACAACGAGCTAGAGGGCGTCCAGAAGAAAAGTACGCCTCAAGGTCCAATTTCGAATGTCAGAATGGAATACTTTCCCAGTTACCAATATCACAATGCAAAATGGTTGTAAGCAATCCCAAACTTTGAGGGTGGTCCTAATGAACATGGTTATACGCTCTAATAAAGAGTTTAGCAGTTTGAAGAATTCTTTGGACACAAGTAACCATGGTTGCAACAAAAGCAAACCAATTCATTGCATTATGCAGGAAAGTCCAATCAACCCAATCAAAGGCCTAACAAAAATCATATTTAATAACCATCCCTTTTTACTTTCTTAGTTCCCAATCCGTTGATGATTTCAGTGGCATGTCACATAGACATCAGCATATCCTCTCTTGACGAACACATGGAAATTTTTGGGAATCCCTTAGCCAATACATGTGCAACATGATTAGTGACGAACATGAAAAGAATTCTCTTATTGCGCTTAATAAGTCTAAATTTTTTTATATTCCATTTTAATATAATTATTTCAAAACATTGTGATAGGAGATAAACGAGCAACAAGCTGTGCCGCTAGTCCTTTTTGGATTGCAAAACAAATCCTTCTAAACACTACATCCATAAACTTAGGAACGATAACATTACTGCTCAGGATTTTTTGGACCCTCTTCAATAGTTCAACATCTTCTATTACTAGGAATCTAAAAGTATCAAAGCTAAAAGGGATGAAGACACATTGATTCTTCAAGCACGTTTTTTCGTGCTTCGCCACTTTTGCTGAAGCAGCTTGAGGGTAGTGTGCCTCGCTGTAAATGTCCCACTATTCAATCCCACCAACGGAGAAACTCCTGTCAAATCTGCACATGCATGTTTTCCTAGGTCAACGATTCTCGATCTTGAAGGCATTTCTCTCTTTGGATGCAAGAGTGCTAACCACATAGTTAATGGTACTGAGAGGATCATGTCAATAGGGGTTGTATGGTTTGAGAATAGCCCCGGGAATAAGGGCTCTATTCCTCACCCATCTCCTCTCCAATGTGGTACGACTATTCCTCTCCTCTCCCAATTATTTCAACTTGTTTCACCATTATTCCTATCTGTATTGCACTTTACCCACTATTATTCCACCTTATTTTCCTTATTCATTTCTTTCCAGCGGAAAAGGAGTTGTGCCTTATTCCAACTTATTCACGATATAGTCATTATCCGAGTCACAAGAGAAGGCTCTAATAGTTGTAAGGTAGACGCATCATTATCGAAAATTAAACAATGTGCACTGTAGAATGGAGATTGCCACCTTATGACCACGTAAGCAATCTTGTGTGCCACGCCAGCTAAATCTAACTACATTGTTAAAGGTCTCCAGACATTGCATCTACTACAGCTACGTTGCTATCGTCGTGGTCTCTGTACGGTAGTTGTGTAGTTGCAAATCCTGCATTCGTATAAATAAATAGACAGCTGCTACACAATATCATGCTGCAAACACTAATTCTACAACCTGCAATCACATTGACGAGCATATAGATGCAACCCCATTGAGTGGCACAGCTACGACCTACAAACAACTAGTATTTTCCTGAAAACACTCATATCTGTGGCATGCAATCTGGAGATTATGAACGAGAAATCCGAATAATTCCAAACAAAATTATTACTCACATCTAGCGGCACATAGCAGGACAATTTTATAAAGAAAAATGACAACTCACAACGAGGTAACATGAATCTAACTAACAATATAGCAATGGCAGTACTTTGTAATATTAGACTCACTGTCATCGAGGTTCCACAAGATAATGAATCTTACATAATAATTGTCCGGGATTCTCTCTTATTCACCTCGGAGACAAATGACCGTTCTTCGATCCAAGCACACCTACATAGCTCAGAAGGCTTTACTAAGGGCCTGAGATGCTGCATGGTGGTTATCGGTAGCATACCGATATTTCGATATGTTAAAATCAATATATAACATTGACTTAAAACTATTCCACACACCTACACACATATATATTACACTATCTTACATGAATTTCAACTATTGAAATATGCACTATTTATGATGGTCGACCACCTACAAAATCTACTGGAATTTTTTTTAGAAAAAAGATCGAATTTCATTCATCTTAGAGAAAGGGATATTTACACTCATAACCCTTGAAATTTGTTAATTACAATCATAATCTCAACAATCGTGAATTACATGAGAAACCCTATGTAATGCTCAACTCTTACAAGACATAACCCTGTGTTATATTCCGTTTGGGATGCCCGCTATATTTGACGGTTTCCATTAAAAAGACAAAATTGCCCCTAATTCTCATTCTTATTTGCAAAGCATGTCATCTCGTTCTCTCTCCATCATCTAGGAGAGGCTGTGAGGCGAAGTCGGAGAGGGCTGCTGGAGGAGGTGGTTGGCGGGGGGGAGGGGGGGAGGGGGTGGGTTCTAGGGAAGCGGAGGTCGAGGGGGCTGCTAGAGGAGGTGGTCGGTGCGGGGGTTGTCAGTCGTTGGGAGATCGTGGCAGAGGGAGAGGGGGCCACTGGAGGTGGTGGTCATTGCAGGGGGGGGGGGTTCGTTGGGTGTTGCAAGCGGCAAGGGTAGGGAGGTAACCGGGAGGGACGGGGGTTCGTCGGGTGTTGCAGCCATCGGGGAGGGGGTGGTTATCAGGTGTTTCAAGTGGTGGGGGTCGAGGGGGCTTGCAGGCTAGAGTTGGCGGGCTAGGAGGTGTTGCAGGGTTCGATTGGGGTTAGGGTATGGGAGGTGGAGGGCGACAGTGAGGGTACGGTGGTAGCGGACCGGGGTCTTGCAGCCGGGGAGGGGGGTGTTGTAGGAGCTTCGACGGGGGGTTGCATGCATCGGGTCGAGGTGGGTGGGGTTTTGATAGGGCTTGCAGGAGCTCTTGCAGCCGGGGGATTCAATGGGGCAGGGGGTTGAAGGAGCTCCTGTAGGCAGGTCGGCGGGTGGGGGGCTTCGACAAAGGATGCATGCGTAGGGGACAGGGGCTTTGACAAAGGTTGGGCAGCTTGAGGGGGCTTTGATGGGAGGAGGAGGCCAAGGGGGAGGGGGCTGGAGGAGGAAGAAGGAGGGATGATGGTCGGTGGGGTGGGTGGGGGCTAGAGAAGGAAGCGGGGAGAGGGGGTCAGGAGGAAGAAGAGGGATTTTTTTCCCTTTTCTGCTTTTAATTATAGCAGTTGGATATACGATTGGCTAGATTAACTTTATGTCTGGTTGAATTAACTGACTAAAATAACAGAGGGTTATGGGTGTAGTATGGGATACTTACTCGTGATTTCCCATGTACTTCATGATTATACAAGGTTATGATTGTAATTATGAAAGTACTCACGGTTATGTGTATAAATATCCCATATAGAAAACCATTAGAGTTCTTAGAGATTTATCAGTTAGAACATATTTCAAATCCATGTGACAAAAGCACAGTAGATAAGTTTCAAAGATTGATCAAATACATTGATTACCCAAAAAAGATACCAATAAGCCTTCCCTACCTCCCCCACCACCAACCAAAAATAACTCACAAGAGCCAAGCTCACACGGTTCATATAAAATGTTTCATTAGATATGCATTGCATTAGGCTCTTTTAGTAGAGGAGTTGATCTTTGGGAGAGAGGGGGCTTGACTGCATGGCCTTGGGATTAACAGTAGCTGCAAAACACTAAAGATAGTAGATAGGTAGAATATAACATAATTTAATAGACAAATATATCTTAGGAAAGAGGCGGAACAAGGGTTGTGTTTAAAAACAGATGAATGCCTAACTGTACCCAACATATTTGAGATGCTTCCTTGGTCATTTTTCGTACACAAATTGAGATATTTTAATATGCATTTAGGCATCGAGCTTTCTAAGTCGATAATAAATCATCATTTCATCACCTTTATTCTTACATTTTGATCTTAAATACCTCTCTAAATGCATATATATATATATATTATTTTGCGTGAGCTAAAATCTATTATCTATTGTATAAATATTGTATAAAATATTGTATTTAATGCCAAAAAAAGAATAAAGAAAGAAAAGGAAAGGAAATGAAATACCGATGGTATTGAATGACCCTAAAACCCAAGACGTAAGCATCATGATGACTAGGTCGACAAGGAATAAAGTAATGGGAGATAAGGGCCAAAAACAAAAATAAAACCCTAATTGTATTCTTTCATAATCCATTTTTGGAACCTATTTTATTCTTTACTATTTATTCATCAAAATAATAAAGTTTGTACATGAAAGTTGAAGATAAAAATACAGAGGAAAATACAAAATTTGTTTTACATAAAAATAATACATATTGTTCCCATTACACTCAAAATACAAATCCAAACCCTAAACTTCCCAGACCCATATCTTCCCATATAAAATCAAAATTCATCAAAATTATCTTAATTGTATATAACTTTTTATTAGACATTTAATGAAGGTGGTTTCATTTAATTTAGAGTTAAGATGCAAAAGTTAGATTTTAGATCCCTATTGTACAATATACTTGAATAAAATAACCATTTTATTTACTATTTTTATTTTTCAAAATTTTATGTTTCTACTACTTTGTAAATATTATTTATAGTATATGTACATAATGAGAATGAAATAAAACAATTTCAAATAATCAAAATAATTATGTATGCAAAAATGAAAAGATAAATTGCACATATATATACATATATAATCAATAACTATAAATAATTAAGTATACAAATAACTTCAGATAAATACAAGAAACATATATTTATGCGTACATAAATATATTTTTAATATATAATTTATGTGTATAAAATAATAATGAACATACTACAAAATAAAAATAAAATATATAATATATAGGTATTTATACTTATGATTTACTTTTAAATATTAACTTGTAATAAAAATCTTCATAAAAATAAATAAAAAATATGGATAAAATATTACATTAAATTATAAATACTTTTCATGTTTAAATAAAAAATCAGTTTATTCATTTGTTATTTTTTATTGATTTTCCATTATGTTTCTTTGCGGAATTTTTCGGTTGGTCAACGTGGACAAACCAGAAGACTCCCCGTATTACCATGGGTCATCACCCCCCTCTCTTCCTCGAGCTGCGATTTTGTCTGAACCCTGGTTCTTCGCCCAATTTTCCTCTCATCTGCTACCTTGGCGTGCAACACAATTTGAGGAGATGGAACCTCCATGATTCACATCTTGGCCTAAGATCCCATCGATTGTCCTCGACCCTTGCAACATCCTTGATCGAAGTTCATCTCTTTTGTTGCCTATAAAAGAGCACCTTTGACATTCTTCTTGATTTTGATCCCTCCTTCTTGAGCTTTGTCCCTCAGATCTGGCCAGGAACCACTTCCTTGGTGACAACAAGCGAGTGTTGTCGTTCTGCAACGAGGAGAGCACGAGGAGTATCCAACACCTCAAGTGAGCTCTGCCTTGAGGTTTCGCCTCTTCGACTCACATCTAATCAAGCCCTAGTTCTTCATTTCTTATTAATATATTTAGTGTATATTTCATTTCATTAATTAGATTTAAGTATCGATTGATTGTTTATGGTAAAATCAAAAATTTGTGTGGCCCTCGAGTTAGAGCTCCAGGATGATTCCGCCGTGTTTCTTCTGTCTCCGACGCATCTGTTCATCCTACATCGTATCCCATCCATTTCTCTGCAAAATCCACATCAGATCCTCTTCGATTCAACTTGAATCAAAGCGAATCAAGGTTACCTTCTTCGGCATTACCATAAACTCACCGCCCCTCAGCTCCACGAGGCTTTGTGCCTCTATTTTTTAGCTGAGGTGTTCACCTCGAGACAGTGAATGCTTTGGTGCATGCTTGAGTCCGAAACAAAGCACCAGAACGAAGAGACTCCATGTCCCCATCGTTGGGACTTGGAAGCTATTCAAGACCCCTTGCATTCACGGAGGGATGCCAGAAGTAGATGGACCCATCAACGAGGAGAATTGAGGCTGGAGTCGACTAGATTTTGCGATCGAAGCTCGGAGTTGACGTTGTTCTTCCCCATTCTCGGAGAAGAAGTAGTTGTCCGATGAAGAAGGCACTCCAGGTTAATTTACAGCTGTCAGATCACGAGCGAAGCGAAGCCTTCAACCATTTTCCAATCATATAGGTGGCATTGCGATAACGATCTGATCCAGGATCTTTAAGGGGTTATTTACAAAGAACCCCATTTGTATTTTTATAATTATTAAATAACCATGTAAATATTTTATTTCGTTCAAAACGTAGTGGATAAATTGCAAGTATGCCTAAAGAATCCACGATTCATCGCCTTTATTCTTTTATTTTAGCATCATTTCCTTAGTCAAATACCTGTAAATACCCATTAATTCCATAAAATTACCACTTTGCATGCATTTGTTAAAATTGCATTTTTAACACTTTTTGTGCATAAATAAAATATTAAAGAAGAAAAGAAAAAGAAAAGGAAGTATTTATGCAATAAATACAGACTGACCCAAACCCCGAGAGAAGGTCAAGACTTGACCAGATCGACAAGGAATAAAGTAGGGGGAGATAGGGTCTTCTGTCAAAAAAACCAAAAATATTTTGTAAATATCTCTCTTGTATATTTGTACAAAACTTACATTATTTTATTTGTACATATTTTGACCTTAAATTAATTATTTTTGTAAATTAAAGTTGTAAATAAAAATGTGTTGTAAATAATAAAAATATTTGTAAAATAAAATGTTGTATATATTGTAAATAATTACACCCAGAAAAATCCGCAAAGCGATAATTGAAACATCAATTCCGGCTCCATACGAGCTCAAATCAAACCAAACTCACTTCCATTATACTATAAATTAAATTATCTTTCAAATGGTTGTGGTTTCGTATTTTTTGGAGTTACGGTTAAAGGGTCGGTTTTCTGGGGTATATTGTGCAATTTACCCATATACTTGATGTACATATTTATTTATATTTATTTTTATACATAATGTATATTTTAAATATTGTTTTAATTAAAATAAAAAAAAATTTTAAAAAATAAAATTTAAAAAAATCTTTTATAAAATTATTTCCTTATTTGTACTTATGTACAT
Organism: Ottelia alismoides; assembly: GCA_037367405.1. Lineage (NCBI taxonomy): Eukaryota > Viridiplantae > Streptophyta > Magnoliopsida > Alismatales > Hydrocharitaceae > Ottelia > Ottelia alismoides. Next base: position 48,599 of record JAZKJV010006396.1, read on the forward strand.
TGTATTATATGTGTATAATATATGTATATAATTAACTTCCTTTTATAAAATTCACCAAAAAATTAATTATCTAACTTTAATTAATTAATTTAATGTAAATACGAATTTTATATTTATATTTAATTATTTAATTCATTTATTTGGTTTGATAACTTACCATATATGTAATTATTTGATTTTATACCTTAATTGACCACCATTCAGGTGGTGAATTGATTTCCATAAATTACTTGATTTATTTAATTAATTTAATTCCGAATTTCAAAATTTATTAATTATTTTATTTTATTTATTTAATTATTTATTAATTTCACCAATAAAAACATTCCTTAAATGTACATACCTTCCTTTTTCATTTCTCTTCTCCTTTTAATGGTCTTCTCCTCCCTCATTCACACTTGATCGATCTTTGGTGGAGAGGAGCCCGATTTCCGAGAGGTTTCTTGTTGAAGAGGGTGCCTAGCCATCGATCCGGTCGGTGACAACGATTTGAGCTTCGTCGAGGCCATCATGACGTGTCCGAACCCCGAGGTGAGATCCATTTTATTTCTTGTCATTTTTCGTAGGTACATCGTAGGTTTAATCGTTACTTAGTTTTTATTAAATTTTAGATCCTAAAACCAAAACTTTCACCGCACCCTTTCCATCCCGACATCGATTTTCCACATCATTTTTGTTATCCCCACATATTCACGTTCTACCTCGCACAACCTATCACCTCCGGTCACGCACGGTGACCGGAGCTATGGATCTACCCTCCAGTATCGCTAAGATCTGATCCATTCACCGTTCCCCTTTTTGTCTATAAATAAAAATAAAAAAATACATAAATTTTTTTCCTGTTTTCCTAACATTTATTTTTGCAAGAAAAACTAAAAAAATATTTTTTTACCTTTTTCTCTCTCTAATCTTTATTTTATAGGAATAAAAGAAAATAAATAAATATATATAGTTGTTCTTCATTCTTCTCTAATAATTTGTTTTGCAGGTAAAATAAAATAAAAAACATTGTTTTTATCTCTAACTACTGTTTTGCAGAAAAAAAATATATAATAAGAAAAACAAAAAAATCTTGTTTGCTCCAGTTTATATTTCTGAAAAAAATAAAAAAATATACATTTTTAACTTTTTCTTCTACAATTAATAAAAGAAATACAAAATAAATAAATAAATAAAGGGGCGCTGGTCACCAGCCCCGCGTACCCGCCGCCTCTCCAGATCTCTCCTCCGCCACCGAGCGCCCAGGCCCGCCTCCACGCCATCTTCCCGCCTGCGGCCCGGCTATCCTCTCCGCTCGCGCCACCCCATCCGCGCGCACACAACCGCGCCAGGGGCCGACCAGTCACCTGCCAACTCTGTCCTCCTCCACGGTTACCCCCGTGCCTTCTGGCGCCGCCTCCTGTACAACCCCGATGCCCGCGACGCCCGCAACCTTCCTCCTGACCCCCGCGCGCGTGGCCCTCTCTGCTCCGTCCCCGAAGGCGCCAGCCCGCACGCCTCCCCATCACGACCCCCACGCGCGGGCCTACAGCCGCCCAGCCCGCACCCTCCTGCGTCTGCAACTGCCCTTCAGCGGCCCAGGCTACACAGCTATTCATCCGCCTCCATGCGCGTGGCTCCGTCTGTGAGCAGCGCATCACCATCGCCGCGTGGGCGGCAAACTTCCATCTCCAGTGCCGCCCCGCCGCCGCCGTACGTCAGCCCCGCGACTGTGCTCCGAACCCTCCTCCCTCTTTGGACGGCGGTACCTCCCTTTGTGTTTGAAGGAAACGACGATGGAAGCCTAGAGGTGGTTTTGAGTTTTAAAATAAGAAATTGAACAAATTATAGATCCGTCTTTGGAGGTTGTCTAAATTGCAAAAACGTCCCTGCTCTCCAAAAGAAAAGTCAAGTCATGTGACATGCACAACCTCTTTGGGTAAAGTTGCGAATCCTCCCTTCTAAGTTTCAGAAATTGTGCAAATAGTCCCTACCAGCTACAAGTCACACCCTCACTGGGTAAATTACGCCTTTCCTCTTGCGTTTTATTTCTGTCATTCACTTCATGTACAAACCTTGCATATTTACTTTTTAGTCCCTGAACTCCAGATCAATAATTTGCATACTCTTCTGATTAAAAAAAAATCTTTTATCGTTGCAAAAATTCTGAGAAATTTTATATATGATCCTGCTGCAGTTTTTAGCATTGTATAAAATTCTCATTGCATTTCGTTGGCTTTTGATATATTCAAAAAATAAAAAACATTGTATGTTTCTTTGAGAGAACTTTGAAAATTCATAAAAAAATAGAAAAATTGCCTAAAAATTTCAAAAAAATATCTCTAGGTGTATTTTTCTCTTTTATTTCTGACTAACTTTTGTGAATTTTCCATTTATAAAAACCAAAAAAATTACGAAAAACAAAAATTGTTAAAAAAATTGTAGAAAATTGTAGAAAAATCTAAAAACTCTATTTTTGGTCTTTATTTGTAGATATTGCTTTGTACTTTGTCTTAAAAATAATTTCAGGATTTTTGAGCACTAAAAAGATTTTTAACTTGTAAAATAATCCTGACTGTGCATTGTTTGCTTTATTTTCCACTGTTTTATTTTTAGAAAATCACAAAAACATCATAAAATTGTGAACAAATTATCAAAAATATTTTAACATATATAAAACACAAAAACATTTTCTTTTTTATTTCTATACATTTTTATTATTTTGAAAAATACCAAAAAGGGTGTGTGCATGTGTTTTTATTCCTTTGTGCCTTGTTTTAAAAATTAAAAAAAATAAAATCGAAAAACCACTAAAAAAATATCTTTGAAATTTAACTGCCGAGTTTTTCAAACGTGCTCCTTGTGTTCGAACCTGGTCTCTATACCAGGTAAAAAAAATAGCGAGAGCCGCTTACATTTCTTGATTGATTTATATTTTTAAGTGGTTCATTTATTTTTCTCGATTGACTGCGCTTGGTGATTTGTGTCACGACGACCTTTGTTAATTACATACTTAACCTGAGTTGTCAGGCGTGTCATAAGAATGGCGCCGTTGCCGGGGAGCACGGCTTTGTAGTCATTTTTCTATTTTTATCTCTTTATATATTATAATTAATTTCTAACCTTCTCTCTCTGATTTTTGTACGAGGTACTTCTTGGACGACTTGGAGTTTACTTTTTGAGGATCCGCACAGGAGGAAGAGCAGTGAGGAGAAGAAGAATTTTATTTTTTGAGAGGGAGAACAAAAATTTTTGTAATAATTTAGACCTTTGAACATTGTGGACTTGGACACTTTTCTCGGGGCCTGTTTTGCCAAATGCCGGTGCACTTGGGGGACCTCACCGCTGTTTTTCGCCGATTTTATTTTCTCGTATTTTTTATTTTATTTTTTGATTTACGCAGAATTTGGCACCTAGACTTAGGATTTTTATCTTGATTGTGACGTAATTGATTAAGGTCATAGCCTAATTATTTGCCTGCACCTATAGATCGATAACTTGACTTAATTAATTAAATCACAAAGAAAAAGCTAATTTAAGTTACCTGAGAGGTCATGTGTCGCTAGAGGCCGTATACAGCGCTGGCAAGATCCGTTGTGGCGGACACCGATCGGAATCAGAGACCGGACTCCGACCTCTCTTGTTGACTTCTTAGCTACTGTGCTTCACGTGTAGAAATCTTTTGCCTAAGGTCGTTTTCTTCGTGCATCATGTAGGTAGTTTAATTTCTTTATTTAATTTTTGCGTGGATTATATTGCATGTAGAGTGCTGGAGTAAGTTACGCATTTTCTATCTCTGCATGCATCATCGTGTTTGACCGTTCATTGGCTTTTTCGACTTCCTCTCCCTATTTCTTAGACGCAAACAATCAAAGAGGAAATCAAAAAGCTCGTTAGGCGTTATCATTGAAAATATCCAAAAAAATTAAAAAAATCAAAAATTAAAAATCGGGACTGGTAATTGAACTTGACTCTAAAATTAAACATAATTGACCACTTCATTGTATTGGGAGAGCAATCCCCTCATTGTTTGCGCTTTTACTCGCTCACGTACACACTAAGGAGTAAAGCCCAAATCCTATTTAAGCCTCCTAAGTGTTTGTACAACTTTATCTTCTTACTAAACTCTAAAATTGAAAAGATAAAAGACCAAATCTCACGGTCTTCACTTTGTGTTGAGTTGGTGAACTGGGGGTTTGTTTTGTGTTTTGTTTGTCTTTGGTGTGAGTCGGTTATGATCATTCTCCGAGATCATTAGCAGTCACCTTCTGTTTCTATTCCATCCTCTACACCTTCTATCTCTCTCGCTTCTATCTCACCCACTCTCTTCTTTACTTCGTCTCTTCTATCCCACCCTCCCTCCCATCATTTCCCTCTCGTCACGATGGGCCACTTTCCATTCCAGCCGAAATTTACGGCTTCTTCATTTCAAGCCCATCACTCCCGTCCACTCTCTTGGGAGGTCAGAACCCCGTCCGATTTCCCATCTTCTCCCTACCCACCCTCCCATTCGCGACATGTTGTGAGTGAAGCCCGAGGAGACCAGATTGACCAAACACGATACCCGGGCATTCACCTTGCTGAGATGAGAGTGCATCCCATAGGCGATCAAATGGGGAAGTGGCAAGCTTTAGATGACTTTAATCCTAAGATGATGGATGAGTACACTGATCAAGAAGCACACTCCGCTTCTACACTGAGCCCCTTCATTTTGGATTTAAAGTTAATTGATATATTGCCCAAGTTTTCAGGGGAAGTGTATGAGGAACCATATTTACATATCGAGGAGTTTGAGGAAATTTGTGGATCACGATCATATTCCGATATAACCTCTGAGGACATGATGTTGATCACCTTCCCATTTACACTTCAGAGTAGAGTCAAGAGTTGGCAGAAACGATTGGGAAGGAAGATTACTACATGGGGAGATTTACGATCATTATTTTTGAAGAAATTTTACCCCCAGTGTAGAGTAGAGATGATGCGGTCGTGTATTCGTGATTTTTCAGTTAACCCCCTAAAGCCATTGATAGATTCATGGTTGAGGTTACGAGAACTTGTGAGGCGAATTCCAGATCATGGATTTTCGATGACTGACCTTATCCATATCGCCATGAGGGGGAGGACTACAGAACAGATTACATATGTCATTACCTCGTGTGGTGATTCACACCACAGTCCTAACCTGGATTGAGTTGAGACCATCTTGGATTCACTTTCTGATCTTACATATTCACAAGTTGATTTATTCAGTACAACACATGAGGGGGAGATGACAATTGTTGAGTGTGTGACACACCATGCCGATCTTGATAGCACACACAGATCCGAGGGTATGGATGCTACTACTTCTCATATGACAGATGTGTTGCCTACTGTTGTGAGTTCCTAGAGCCGGACATTGGTTGAGGACCAATTGGATTTATAGTCAGATTTTGAGCCAGTACCTCTCTTTCACATAGAAGATTCTTTGATTCTAGATCTGCTAGGATCCCAAGAGATAGAGGATGAACCCACATCTCAGCCATCCTCTGAATCTTTCCAGTATCCAACGTCGTTGATTCAATGTCTTGTCTTCAGGAGATCTTCTCAGATTCGGAGATATACTTGGATTCATCTCAGCAGAGAGAGCTTGATGAGGGACTGATTTTGGATTTTACAGACCTTGATAGTCCCGTATTTGAGCCTTGTGTCCTCCCATTGATGAGGTCGATATATTTTTGGAGGACCTGATTTTCAATAGCATAGAACCCCAATTTCCAGATGATTTGACATTACTCCCTGAGGGTTATCTACGGGAGGATGCCTCGGACCCTGTGTACTCGGTTTCACTTTCTGGGAGTGTATCCGATCTGACGGATCACGAGACCGAGTCTTCTAATATTTGTACTAATGAGTTTGATGTTTCTCTCCTCGACGACCCTAGCGAGGATGACCCAATCTTTGAGATATTCGATGATTTCACTGATTTGTCTACATTCTATATATCGTATATCGGCCTTTCTAGTGAGTCTCCTAATCATGACCTTCCATATATATTCGAGACTGTGATTAACATGGAGGATTCATTGATAGATCCTTCCTTCCACGTTCGACTTCTTCGGCTCTGCTCTTTCACTCCATATAGATCTTGAGCCGACGATTTCTTTTGTGTTACCGGACCCCGACTTCATCTGCCCATATCTTTACCCGGTAGCAAACACCCGCCTGACTGTTTGTCTGGGTGTTATAATTTACACTGTTGACCACGTTGTTGTTCTCCCACTAAGACTGCAATGACAATACGATATTCGCCTAACAGATGCTGTCCTGAACCTTGACATGACGTTATCCTAACATTTGCGCCTAGCTAGGGGCGTAAACTCTAGCGCTTGTTGAGAGGCACCTCAACATTGATCGACTCACATCTATATAGACCATCTGTCCATATCATACATTCTTTCTGTCTCATACCCCATCTCCATCTTATGATTATGCTATACTTAGGGTGTACTTTACCCTAAGTATAGGGGGGTGTCAGACTTGTGATTATTCTTTTGATTCTTTTTACCTCCGTTTTGCTGCCTATACTTAGGGATATTTTACCCTAAGTATAGGGGAGGTAGACTCTGTATATTCATCTCCTCGGTTTTCTCCTTTGTGTACAGTCTTCTATACTTAGGATTAATTGATCCTAAGTATAGGGGGATCACCGACTTCTATTGATTATATTTTTTTATTCGTCATTATAGTATACTATTCTTTTCACTTTTCTATACAAAGCACGAGTTATGTCTGTATTTCCATCTCTTTGATCACTATGAGGACATAGTTCGAGCTAAGTATAGGGGGTGTCGTATATATGGTATATATACTTTAGCCATAACTCGTACTTTCATATTTTTTTAATATGGCTAAAATACTGTGTAAATACTAAAAAAAACTAGTAAAAAAACTAACAAATAAAAAAGAAAAGAGATGCAGATATTTCCTCAAAGTTCTTTTTGTATATACTGATTAATAAATCAGGTTAAATATTTTAAAATATTTTGAAAGTAGTTTGAAAATCTATTTGAAAAAATCTTTTGAAAACTATTTGAAAAATGTTTGAAAAATATTCTCAACCTTTGTAAAATATTGTGGATTGTAAAAAATTTTCTCTTTGTGTGAAATATATTATTTTGTAAAAACTATTTGCAAATGTTTGGAAAAACAGTTGAAAAATTATCTTGAAAATCTATATATACTGTTTGAAAAATGTTTGCAAAAATAGTTTTCAAATGTGTGTAAATGTTTGTAAAATTGTGTGAAAAATTATTTTGGACTATAGTTTTCAAAATTATTTGTAAATTTATTTTCAAATAAGTTAAGGAATATATGCATCACAAAAATAAAAAAATGAATAAAATAAAAATTAAAAAAACCCCACTCTATATATACTTGTATAAATTACTCAATTTGTAAATCTTGCATCTCATTATTGTGAAATAATCAACTCACTCTTGTGTAAATATGTATCTTTTCCTTTAAAAAAAAGAATCTTGTATATATTTGTATATATTACTAACTATTTGCATTAAAAAAAAACTTTTTGCACGTGCATCATTTTTCAAAAATCCATAAAAATTTCAAAATTTTGAAAATTATTTCAAAAAAAAATTGTTTTGTTTTCTTTGCATGTATATATTTTCTTGCATTTGCATGAGCATTTTTCAGGATGATTTTGACATTTAAACTAAGTCTGGAAAAAAATTGAAGAATGGAGCTTAGTTGGACCTTAATGCACTTAATTTCAAAGGAACCTTATAAGATTTGGAGTTAATATTTTTCAGGTCCTAGTGACTTAATTCTTTGAGTCCGTAAGACTATGTTCACATGTCATCTTGATGAGTCCAAGTAGAATATTTAACAATACACGCATGATTCTTTCAGACCGTGGCTTACCTTGGACAATGCACTTTACACGTAGATCTTTATGGAGGAGGTAGTGAGGGAGCAGAATCTTTTGGCTTGGGGTAGCATACGAGGGTAGTACATCTAGGCAGAACCTCTCGTCCTCCTCTAGGGAGGGAAGTGCGTCTCAACCTAGTCTGGTGATGTTGAGGTCTAAAGACAGGAGCTGTGGGGTTGCAATAATGCTTCAAAAGAGGGATAGTCTACTGGCTCAAGAGGAAAAACTCCTTATGTACATGATGCACCTTGTATATATTGTTAAAAAAAAAGAAGAAAAAAATGCAAAATCTCCAAAAGTGGACAGGCCTGATAGAAAAATAAAATGCTTGCTGGAGTGTATATACAAGTGAAAAAAAAAGAATAAGAGCTTCAAAGGCATATATTTGTGAGCTTGCAGCGGGTGACATGGCTACACTGGTCATTCATCCAAGGATAGGTAACTACACTGGTTACCGTCCATTCTCTTCTCCATCCCCTCTTCTTGAGCTGGTTGTACTTGAACTTAGAAGGGAATATCCCCGCTCCTCGAGGAAAGAGTTGCCAGACCAGGGGATTAGAGTTACCTTGTTGAGAGAGTCTGTTTCTTTGTTACTTCTGAGATGAGGAGCTATATTTCACTTACACGTACAAGTAAGAATTCATAGTCATAAGAATTTGTGTATGTAGAGTTGTTCTGATCTGACTGTTGAGGAGACCTGAATAGGAGTCTTATGGAACTTAAAGGTTGTTAGGTTTTAATTCCATTTCCCATTAAGGTTCCGACACACTAATAATCCAAAGGACCGACAGAGCTCCAGACTACATTTTTATGAAGATAAGTTTGAAAGTCAACAGTGTTCTAACTTCTTTCCTTTTTCTTTTCTTTATTTTTATTTTTACTTATTTTCCAAATAAGTGTTTGCTAAGGGACTAGCAAAGGTAAAGTATAGGGGAATGATGAATCTACGATTCATCGCCTTTATTCTTTTATTTTAGCATCATTTCCTTAGTCAAATATCTGTAAATACCCATTAATTCCATAAAATTACCATTTTGCATGCATTTGTTAAAATTGCATTTTTAACACTTTTTGTGCATAAATAAAAGAATAAAAAAGAAAAGAAAAAGAAAAGGATGTATTTATGCAAAAAATACAGACTGACCCAAACCCCGAGAGAAGGTCAAGACTTGACCTAATCGATCAGGAATAAAGTAGGGGGAGATATGGTCTTCTATCAGAAAAACCAAAAATATTTTGTTAATATCTCTCTTGTATATTTGTACAAAACTTACATTATTTTATTTGTACATAATTTGACCTTAAATTAATTATTTTTGTAAATAAAAGTTGTAAATAAAAATGTGTTTTAAATAATAAAAATATTTGTAAAATAAAATATTGTATATATTGCAAGTAATTTAATCCCGAAAAAACCGCAAAGCGATAATTGAAACATCAATTCCGGCTCCATACGAGCTCAAATCGAACCAAACTCACTTCCATTATACTATAAATTAAATTATCTTTCAAATGGCCTTGGTTCGTATTTTTTGGAGTTACGGTTAAAAAGTAGGTTTTCTGGGGTGTATTGTGCAATTTACCCATATACTTGATGCACATATTTATTTATATTTATTTTTATACATAATGTATATTTTAAATGTTGTTTTCATTAAAAATAAAAATAAAAATAATAAAAATAATAAAAACTAAATTTTTTTATAAAACTATTTCCTTATTTGTACTTGTGTACATTGTATTATATGTGTATAATATGTGTATATAATTAACTTCCTTTTATAAAATTCACCAAAAAAATTAATTATCTAACTTTAATTAATTAATTTAATTTAATTATGGATTTTATATTTATATTTAATCATTTAATTCATTTATTTGGTTTGATAACATACCTTATATGTAATGATTTGATTTTATACCTTAATTGACCACCATTAAGGTGGTAAATTAATTTCCATAAATTACTTGATTTATTTAATTAATTTAATTCCGAATTTCGAAATTTAGTAATTATTTATTTTATTTATTTAATTATTTTATTAATTTCACCAATAAAAACATTCCTTAAATGTACATACCTTCCTTCTTCATTTCTCTTCTCTTTTTAATGGGCTCCTCCTCCCTCATTCACACTTGATCGATCTTTGGTGGAGAGGAGCCCTATTTCCGAGAGGTTTCTTGTTGAAGAGGGTACCTAACATCCGATCCGGTCGGTGACAGCGATTTGAGCTTCGTCGAGACCATCATGGCGTGTCCGAACCCCGAGGTGAGATCCATTTTATTTCTTATCATTTTTCGTAGGTAGATCGTAGGTTTAATCGTTACATAGTTTTTATTAAATTGTAGATCTTAAAACCAAAATTTTCACCGCACCCTTTACATCCCGACATCGATTTTCCACATCATTTTTGTTATCCCCACATATTCACGTTCTATCTCGCACAACCTATCACCTCCGATCACGCACGGTGACCGGAGCTACGGATCTACCCTACAGTATTGCTAAGATCCGATCCATTCACCGTTCCCCTTTTTGTCTATAAATAAAAATAAAAAAATATATAAAATTATTTTTCCTGTTTTCCGAATATTTATTTTTGCTGGAAAAACTAAAAAATATTTTTCGTTACCTTTTTCTCTCTCTAATCTTTATTTTGTAATAATAAAGGAAAATAAATAAATAAATAAATAAATATAGTTGTTCTTCATTCTTCTCTAACAATTTGTTTTGCAGGTAAAATAAAATAAAAAAATTTGTTTTTATCTCTAACTACTGTTTTGCAGAAAAAAATATATAATAAAAAACAAAAAAATCTTGTTTGCTCCTGTTTACATTTCTAAAATAAAAATAAAAAAATATACTTTTTTTAACTTTTTCTTCTACAGTTCATAAAAGAAATACAAAAAAAAGGGGTGCTGGTCATCAGCCCCGCGTACCCGCCGCCTCTCCAGATCTCTCCACCACCAAGCGCCTAGGCCCGCCTCCACGCCATCTTCCCACCTGCGGCCCGACCATCCTCTCCACCCGCGCCACCCCTTTCGCACGCGCACAACCGTGCCAGGGGCCGACCAGCCACCTGCCAACTCCGTCCTCCTCCACGGTTACCCCCGCGCCTTGCGGCGCCGCATCCTGTACAACCCCGACGCCCGCGACGCCCGCGGCCTTCCTCCTGACCCCTGCGCGCGTGGCCCTCTCCGCTCCGTCCCCGAAGGCGCCAACCCGTGCGCCTCCCCATCGCGACCCCCGCGCGCGGACCTACAGCTGCCCAGCCCGCGGCCTCATGCGTCAGCAACCGCCCTTCAGCGGCCCAGGCCGCGTAACTATTCAGCCGCCTCCACGCGTGTGGCCCCCTCCGCGAGCTGCGCATCACCATCGCTGCGTGGGCGACGACCTTCCATCTCCAGCGCCGCCTCGCCGCCGCCGTACGTCAGCCGCGCGGCTGTGCTCCAAACCCTCCTCCCTCTTTGGACGGCGGTACCTCCCCTTCCTTTTGAAGGAAACGACGATGGAACCCTAGAGGGGGTTTTGAGTTTTAAAATAAGAAATTGGAAAAATTACAGATCCATCTTTGGAGGTTGTCTAAATTGCAAAAACGTCCCTGCTCTCCAAAAGAAAAGTCAAGTCATGTGACATGCACAACCTCTTTGGGTAAAGTTGTGAATCCTCCCTTCTAAGTTTCAGAAATTACGCAAATAGTCCCTACCAGCTACAAGTCACACCCTCACTGGGTAAATTACGCCTTTCCTCTTGCATTTTATTTCTATCATTCACTTCATGTACAAACCTTGCATATTTACTTTTTAGTCCCTGAACTCGAGATCAATAATTTGCATACTTTCTGACTGAAATAAAATCTTTTATCGTTGCAAAAATTCTAAGAAAATTTATATATGATCCTGCTGTAGTTTTTAGCATTGTATAAAATTCTCATTGCATTTCATTTGCTTTTGATATATTTAAAAAATAAAAACATTGTCTGTTACTTTGAGTGAACTTTGAAAATTCATAAAAATAGAAAAATTGCCTTAAAATTTCAAAAAAAATTCTATAGGTGCATTTTAATCTCTTTTATTTTCTGACCAACTTTTGTGAATTTTCCATTTATAAAAACCAAAAAAATTATGAAAAACTAAAATTCTTAAATAAATTGTAGAAAATTGTAGAAAAATCTAAAAACTCTGATTTTGATCTCTTTTTGTAGTATTGCTTTGTACTTTGACTTTAAAATAATTTCAGGATTTTTGAGACTAAAAAGATTTTTAACTTGTAAAATAATCCTGACTGTGCATTGTTTGCTTTATTTTCTACTGTTTTATTTTTAGAAAATCATAAAAATATCGGAAAATTGTGAAATAATTACCAAAAATATTTTAACATATATAAAACACAAAAACATTTTCTTTTTAATTTTCTGTGCATTTTTATTATTTTGAAAAATACCAAAAAGGGTGTGTGCGTGTGTTTTTATTCCTTTGTGCCTTGTTTTAAAAATTAAAAAAAAATAAAATTGAAAAACCACTAAAATAATATCTTTGAAATTTGAATTCTGAGTTTTTCAAACGTGCTCCTTGTGTTCGACCCTGGTCGTTATACCAGGTAAAAAGAATAGCGAAAGCTGCTTACATTTCTTGATTGATTTATATTTTTTAAGTGGTTCATTTATTTTTCTCGATTGACCGCGCTTGGTGATTTGGGTCACGACGACCTTTGTTAATTACATACTTAACCCGAGTTGTCAGGCATGTCATCAGCTCGACTGTTCTTAAATTAAACTTTAGTCCCCCACCATGTCACCTCACGTAGCTGCCCACATGTGTAGATATTTTGCATGTAAACCCTTCCAGGTTATTATAATTAGAGTTTAATATAAATTTCATATTAGTTCAAATTTTTTTGGTAATTTGCATATTAGCCCCTGTCTATTATTTTAATTGCAAAAAATCCTTGCTAGTTGAAATAATTTTTGTGTATGTCTTCTATTTTCTAAAAATATCATCCATGCTCCAAATGGAAAATAGGGTAATGTGTGATTATCTTCTAGATAATAATTTTAGTTTTGAATTTTACTTATTTCCTATTTATTAAAATTCAAAAGTTGCACATTTATTCCCTATTTAATTTAGAAAATCCAAAAAGTATAAAACCATTTCCAAAAATCACAAAAAAATTACCTACTATTTATTATAGTATTGTATAACTCAAGAACAAAAATCCTTAAAAACAGAAAAAGAAAATCATTAAAAATTAAAAACTCCAAAATCCTGATAAAAATTATAACAAATTCACATAAACTCAAAAAATATTAGTTTCTACTTTATATTTTTTTGTTGATAATATTACATACTAAAATTGATTTTGAGAAATTTTAAACCTTTTTGGTCATTTTAACCCTCAAATCAATTTAAGCTATTTAAAAAGTCACTATTTTCAACATTTTTAATTTTTAAAAATAAAAAAGGCAAAAATATTCCAAAAAAATCGAAAAATAGAAGCATAATTGAAAAAACATTAAAATAATTCCTTTGCTGATTTTTTATTACTTTTATTTATATTTATATATCTGTATTATCCTATATAGAATATATATGTATTTCTATATCTATTATAATTATTATTATCAATCATTATAAATTCCTATATATATTTTTAATATCTTAAAAAAATAAAAAGGACTGTTCTCTTTGATGATTTTCTAATTTTTGCATATTTGTTATAATTTTATACTTTAGTAGCTATATTATACACATAGTCCTTATTTTAGTTTAGATATATCTTTAATATATATTAATTATATTAGTAAATTACAAATAAATTAAAGGTTAGAAAATTAAAAATTTTAAAAAAATATTTAATAAAAAATTTCTGTTAATGTATACCACATACGCATTGATTGAGAGTGTGCATACATACTTATACAATAACATCATTTATTCATTTATATAATACTTACTATGCCTTGTGCTTCTCGTGTTCGACCCCTACCTGCTTGTCATCATACACATTTATTGTAAGGTATAATAAATTTGTATTCACACATTTGCTTTGTTTGTTTGATTTATTCCTATTGTGTGGGTTGATTGTTGCTTAGTCCCTCGATCTTCGTGTGCTGTCATCACAATGACTTAGTGGACCTGCCTTGTGTGTTCCACAACACTGCTCCCCTGATCACAGTTGTTAAACAATCGACCATCAAAGAAACACCTTGATATATAGCATATGCCAAGTCGAATCATTAGCACTAGAAAATGAGGCAAAGTCGAAAAAGGAATTAAACTTGATATATGCAAGAATAAATCCACATTTTCCGAAGAAATTCACGGTAACAAGACAATGCTCGAAAATATGTTCATAGCTTTTCGAATCCGCTTTGCATAAATAGCATTTATTCATCTAGTAGTTGTTTGTTTATATAGAAAGTTTTGAATAAAGATTTTCAAGTACGCTAGAGGCCAAAGAAAATAACCAACCCTACGATAAATTACTTCGACCAGAATATTGAATGAATAGATATTTTATCCCTCCATTAAGCAGAATGTTGTAAATAGTTTTCTTTAGTCTAGTGGTTTCACTCTGATCAAACGAAGGAAGAAAAGAAGAGGTCTTTTCCTTTCGCACTTCAAAATGGTTATTAAACTCAGACCAAATGAAGAGGAATGAATTATTTAGAGGAGGCATCCATTGATAGGTCCTTTCCAAATAGAGGAGGCATTTCTAGATTTACTTGTTTAGAGATTAACGAGATAATAAGCTAAGCCCCATTTAGGTGAGCCCTCGGTATAGAAGAATGGGATTTTAGAGCTTTCGGTGTGTAAATAATTGGACCACAATAAAAAGAGCAAGCACAAATTGTAAGACATGTGAGCTCGTGGTGAACCATTATGCAATAAATGTTATTGCAAATCATTCCTCAGTCTGGAATGCAGAATAACTAATTTGCATAATGGGTCCCTATACAATAAGGGTTATGTACCAAGGCCATCTTGATAACATACAACTATTGATCCAAATGTTAGATCATAAAGGCTAGTGTACTTGAAAATCTAAAGAGTTAGATTGAGGACTCAACCACACCTTTAATGATTATTGATAAATCTATGATTCTCATTCTTTATTCTTTTATTTTAGCCATATCTTTTAGCAAAAACATTTGTAAATATATGTAAATCAAATAAATTACCACCGTATGCACTCTTGTTAATATTGTACAATTAACACCTTTTTCCAAATATAAAAGAATAAAAAGGAAAAGAAAAAGAGATGAATAATGTAATTACATAATAAGTACATACTGACCTAAACCATGATAGAAGGTCAATTATTGATCTGATGGACAAGGAAATAAAGTAGGGCGGATATATGATCTTTGTATATACATCACTATGCATTCTAAGTACATATCATTCCTCTATCTTATTCATCAATAAAAATACTTCAAAACAAATTGTTTTCTTAATAAAACTTGTAAATAAAAATGTCTTCTAAATAATAAAAATAATTGCAACATGATTTGATGTACATAGTACAAATAAATACCACTCATAAAAGCCACCAAACAAGAACATATAAGATCAATTCCGGATACATATGAACTCAAATTCTTCCAAAATCATGTTTATTGGGCTATAAATAAATTATCATTAAAATGGGAGTGGTTTCATAATTTTTGGAATTGTGGTATAAATGTTGGCCTTTTTGGGTGCATTGTAAAGCCATATAGTACATATATTTGTGAATATATTTACTTAGTTATTTTTATATCTATAATTTGCGTATATTGTACTTTTAACTATTTGTATATACTCTTAATAATATTATAAAAATAAAATAAAAATCATAAAATACAACAAAATTGAAAATAAAAAAAGGGATTTTTACACCCATAACCCTGAGTAATTTTGCAATTACATTCATAACCCTGCATAATCGTGAATTACACGAGAAACCCTGGATAATCCCTCCGTCTCACATATATAACCCTCCGTTAAGGAAGGCATTTAATTCAACCACATCGTGGGTTAATCTAACCTATGGTCTATTCAATGACTATTAATTTTTTTTTAAAAAATAAAAACCCTCGAAGCCCATTGGCCCCTCCCAACTTTGCCTAGATGGACTCGAGCTACGTGGCTCTCCTAGAGAGCTTCTCTAGAAAAGGCTCCCAACGGTCTCGACATACTTTGAGAGGTCTTCAGTGAGGGGTGGCTGCATCGGCTTCCTGGGGGTTGGCTTCTCTGCCTGGGTTGGAGGTTGGAGAGGAGGCATGGGCGGGGGAGTTCTGGCTTCCAAGAGTTGGTGTCGGGTCTAGGTTCGACGCAGGGGGGTGCTTTCTCTGCCTGGGCGTAGGGGTCGGTCTGGGTTTGGGCTGCTTTGAGGTGGGGGCAGGAGAGGTCTGGCATGCTCAGGAGGTGGAGTCGAGGGAGGTCCGGACTACCAAGATGCGGGGCTAGAGGGTACGCAGGGGTCGGGGGAGGTATGGGCTACCAGGAGGCGAGGGAGGTCTGGGATGCCTAGGAGGCAGGGTCGGGGGAGGTCTGGGCTACCAGGAGGTGGGGCTGGAGGGTGCATAGGGGGGTCGAGGGAGGTCTGGGATGCCAGGAGGCGGGGTTGGGTCTGGGTTCCGGGGGGGGGGGGGGGGGGGAGGGGGGAGGGGGGTGTTGCTGAGATAGAGGGTGAGCAGGGGGCCGGTCTGGGCTGCCCAGGAGACGGGGTTGGAGGGTAGGCTGGTGGCCAGGAGGAGGCGGGCTGGGGACATCAGGGACGATCGGCTCGACAGGGGTTGCCTCTGTGGGAGCTCCAAGAACCTGGTGAAAATTAGCCTAATGATTATTTTATTTAATTTTTTATACTAATGGCTTATTTTATAAATGTAATATAGTTGCAAGGATAAAAGTGGCAACATGTAACTTTTTTCGTTAGAGTTAACGGATAAAATAGAGGGCAACTAACACATTGTTATGCCATGCATGAGTTAAGCATTTTTCGGGGTTCTGGGTGTAATTCACGGTTTTACAGGGTTATGAATGTAATTGCAAAATTACTTAGGGTTATGGATGTAAAAATTGCTAAAAAATCATTATATACTAGCCATACTTGTATATATTGTATATAATGATTATTTAATTAATACCTTTATTTAATTCGTAAAAATCAAATAAAAATTCTTTGTACTCTTTAAATTTTGTTATAAATATATAAAATATAAAATAAGGGATATTTTAGTAAAATTAATAAAATAAAAATAAAAGAATAAACTATATAGGTATACCATACCTATATATAATACACTATATTGTATATATTGTATACATGAATTTAAACAAATAAATAAAAATCACAAAAAAAAAGTTTGATAAATAATAAACATTTTTTTATTCATTTTTATTTTAAAATAACTTACTACTTTATTTTTAATTTAATTCATTTATTTCCCTATTTTGTCATGTAGCCTAATTTGTCCCTATTCTAGGTCGCTAGCCATTAGTTCACCTAGGACTGTTGACCCCAGTCAACAACCCCCCGCCTTTGCCTTTTTCCTCAGGTAGGGTTCCGTATCAACTTCGCCTAATTATGCAAACCCAACCCGATCGACCCTGCCCTCGCTCCTCCACCCAGATTGAACACCATGGATCCCTAATCCACACTCGAGCATCATCTCTCCGATTTGCACCTTGGTTCGTGTGATTTCGCTCGATTCTTCTCAAACAAGGGGTGCCTATAAAAGCACCTGCACCTCTTCCATTCCTGCCATCTTTGGATACTCCACCACCTACGTTTTGCCCAACCCCTTGATGACACGCTTGGTAACTCGAATTAAGTATGCAAATAAACAAGGGTCGTTGTGACCCGCATCACCAAGCATAATCAATGAGAAAAAATATTTTTAAACCACTTTATAGAAAATCAAGCAATGAAATGCAAGCGATTTTCGCTATTCAATTTACCTAGTATAGCGACCAGTGTCGAACACAAGGAGAACTATTTAAAAACTTAGTAGTCAAATTTCAAAGATAAAATTTTTGGTGGTTTTTGCTTTTTTCAATTTTTTTATTTTCAAATTAGGATATGCACAAAGGGATAAAAACATACACAGAACACTCTTTTTGTATTTTTTAAAATATCCAAAATATAAATAAAAATATAGAAAATGTGTTTTTGGATTTTACAGGTTTTAAGATATTTTTGATATTTTTTTCAAAATTTTCTGATGTTGTTGTAATTTTATAAAAATCAAATAGTGACAACAAAAGAAAACAGTGCACAACCAAGAGTATTTTGCACCTTAAAATTAATTTAAGTGCCCAAAACTCCTGGAAGTTATTTTTATGCTAAAGTACAATTAAATATATGCAAAGATATTAAAATCAGAATTTTTGGAATTTTCTAGAATTTTCTAAAAATTTTATAAGATTTTTAGTTTTTTGTAATTTTTTGGGGTTTTATAAATGATTAATGCACGAAAATTGGATAAAAAAGGGGAATAAAGAACATCTACATTATTTTTTTTGAATTTTAGGCAAAATTTTGAATTTGTATGATTTTATCAAGTTCAGGAAAATAAAAAGACACTTTTTTTGTTTTTTGTTTAAATATCAAATAATGATGAAATGTGACGAAAAATCTATACAATGAAGAGCATGACAAAAGAAATATTCACATTTTTTTTGAAAGTTTTTAGAGCATGAAAACATTTATTTTGATGAAAATAGCAAGAAATTCAAGGTCTGAAGTATAGGGACTAAAGTGCTATTATTTAAAGTTTCTACCTTAAATATAACAAAAAATGAACTTACAGGCAAAATATGCAAATTACCTAATAACTCGTGTGCACTGCACGTGATCTTCTGGAGCACAGGGACTTTTTTGTAATTTCGAAGTTCCAGGGGCAACTTTTTAATTTTTCCAAATTTTTTATTTTAAAACCCTCCTAGGGTTTCTGGGCCCTTCGTATCTTCTAAACATGGACAAGGGGACAACCACCGTTGATGAATCTCAGATTCATCACTATAAATCTCATTAATTAAGCTCAAATCTTTCAGATTTATTGGTATTTCTTTATTGATTCTGCATAATTAGCATTCAGGCATGTTTTAATAAGAATTGCACTTTCTACACAAAAAAAAGAAGCCAAAAATCCTAGCTAAAATTGACCTGTAAATAGCCTAACTTCCTTGATTTTTAACGAGTTCATTCTAACTCCGAGTGACCCAAAACCACCTCCATTGTGTACATATCACTAACAAGAATAAATGAAAAATAAAAAAAATCACTAACTCAAATGAGTGGACCAAAAACCCAAACCCTAGTTCTAGGATTCCCGGACTAAAACCCTCATATCTTCCCCATCCAGTGTCCGTTCTAATCTTACTCAATTTTGAATTAATGTACATTCAATTACTTTCAAAACAAGACTAAGTTCAAGTGAATCGGAGCTCATATGCGAAAATTGGATTTTGGGCCTCTTTTGTACATTTTGTATTTTAGCGGTTTTTGACCTATTATTTTATGTACATAATTAACCTATTTTACTTTACTTCTTTTTCATGTGTCTTATTTGATGAAAGTTTTATTAAGATGGGTAAAAATCCAAATCCAAACTAAGCTTAAAATCAAAGAAACTAATCGGGTCCAACTCTTCACTAACTGCCTATTCAAAATTGGTTTTTTTCGTGTTTTATTTTATTTCTTAATTAACAAAAATAAAAAAATTGATTAATGTGCAAATATTTATCTTTGATCTTTTCATATTTTTTTTGGAATTTTATCTGGTTTAAAAATGACAAAAAATTATAAAACTCAAAAATAAAGGTATTCAATGTACATGGGATACCCCAAAAATATCACTTTGTACAATTGATCGATTTTGATTTCAGCATCTTCATGAAAGTTGTAGATCTCATCTAGACGAGAAGTTTTTGTGAAGGAACTTTTTCGATCCGAGGTCGTTTGCTATTTCTTTTCTATTTTCTTTGTATTTATTTTTTGAATTTTGTGGTGCTGACACGTGGCCGCTCCTAGAGCCACCACGTGTCAACCATTTTTAGGGTTTTTATAATTCATTTATTTAAAAAAATTAAAAGCAACACACTTGCGTTGCACGTGCCTCCCGCGTATGTGCCACGCACGTGCCCCGTACCTTCGCCTCCAGCCGCCACATGTCGCCCTTCAAGCCGCCTGATCTTGGCCGATCGGACGGCCAAGGATCATCGTCTTCAACCTCCCAATATGGGAACTGTCGTCGACTTTCCAAACCCTCTCATTAAATTTCATTCCCCAACCAAACTGCGAATCTCACACAGATGACCTCCACCACCTACGTATCGTTCCAAATCAGCCGCCGCTTCGAGATCCCCACACCGTTCAGATCTAAATCAAATCGCAGACCGCCCTTTCATCAAATCCCTCGACTGATCAATCAACCAAATTTCCTCGTCGGGAACTTCTATGCATCTGCTATAAAATGCATCAGCCCCTTCCTCGCATTTCATCCACCAATAAACTCAATTTCGACGAGATGATGGCGGTGACATTGCTGCTCTTCTCTAAATGTCCAGCGAGATCCGAGGCCTTAGGCCTCGTCGCTTCCCATGGCCGAGCCTACCATCGATATTGTTGCTGCCAAGCTCCGGTCCTCCTCCGTTGATACAATGCCACTCTCAAGCTTCGACATCACTTCCACCGACTTCGACGACGACTACATCAACTCCGTCATCCGCATCACCGCCTTCTTCCACAATTGCCATCTTCTTCGACAGCCGCCCAGCCTCCGTTCAACGCCAAAGGCTGTTGGGCTCCGCCAACGACGTCGAAAGCTACCTCCACCAATGTCGTTCCCCTCTGCACTGCCTGCACGCCTCCACCAGACGCCTTCGTCGCTTCAACCGGGCCTCATCGTATCCGGCATCCAAGGCTCCGCTTGCACCTGGAGACACTTCCAGTATGCACCCCCCACCGCTCTCGCCAGCTGCCACCGGGCGGGAGGCCCAGGGCCCCAATGCACATGTGCATCACGTGTGTCGGGGGGAACGACGTCAGCATCCCTGGGGTCACGTGCATAGCACGTAACCTGCTGGGTAAATTATGAAGAGCCCCTAGGAGTTCGGCTAATTACACATCAATCCCCCAACCAGAGGTCACGTGATACGCACGTGACCCTATGGTACTTTTGCAGCATACCCCCCCAAGATTTTGGTATTTACATTAAAACCCCTCTTCGTATTTTATTTAATTATTGTAATTTTGCAGAAAAAACCCTGTGTTCCCTCATAGCTTTAAACCTTTACATTGCAAATTTTTAGTATTTAAAAAATAGTAAGATGTTTGTTAATTAATTCTCTACGTCTTGGCATATTGTGGACATTTTTGTGGGTAGTTGTTAATTAATAATTAATTCTTTTGTGGAAAATTGCATACTTTGCCCATTTTGAGCTCTAAAATTCATAATTGATTAACTGTTGTTTTAAAAATTGTCGAAAAATCACGAATTGTAGAATTAACATTGCTTAACATTGTGCCAAAAAAGAATTACATTTGCATACATAGTTTACCTTGTATAAATCACTTTGCATATTTCAATATTTGATTTTTAATAGGCATTAAATCTCACATTATCGAGGTTTAGTATTTTTCGAAGATCGATCACGGTAAGGGAAACGTGGTGGCTGATGCACTTAGCAGGAGAACGCATGATGATGGTACGGCGAACTGGCTATATACATGGGATACGCTTGCTGCTTTGACCGATTGGCATCCTCAGGAGATTGCATCCATTTCTACCGCCGTGCCTCCACGATATAACAGTCTTTGGGATCATATTGTAGAAGGCCAGAAGACCGATCCTTGGATTCATGATAGATACATGCGCGCCATCAAGGACGAATTTGACGACTTTATTGTGATGGAGTCTATTTTATGGTAGATCTTGGATAATTTTATCCCTTGAAAATATTTAGGTTTAATATTTATTATAATTAAATATTGAAATTCACTTTGTTTACATTTAAAAATTCAAAAAAAATTCATCTTGCATCCAAAAATTCAAAAAATAGGGTTTTTATCACTTGTGCCCCTCCGAGATATCGCAATATCAGTTATGCCCCTATCTTTTTGGTAATATCAGTTGTGACCCTTACTTCTTGCTAATCTATCACTTGTGCCCCTCGGGTTAGTGACCGTCCATTCCCAACACAAACGACCGTTAACTTTGAGGACATACGCGGGATTAAATTAAAAAAAAGGATTGAATAGTCCTCCTCCTCCCTAGTCTTCTTCCTCCCTTCTCTTCCTCCTCTCCGATCATTTTCCTCTTCCTCTTCATCTTCCTCTTCCACTTCCTCCCTTCCAGGAGACCCCCCGGCCCCTACGCCACCTCCTCCTCCTCACCTCCACCCTCCTCCGTCCATCCCCTCTCCTCCCATCTCCTTTGCGTGCACCTTCACCTTCTCCTCCGTCGAAGAAGCTGTCGTTGAGCACCACTGCTACAAACGGTGCCTCCGCATAGATCCTATGCTCCACACCCTCTGTCGCGGCCCCTCCGCCCCCGCCCTCCTCGCGATCCCAACGTCCCCCGCCTACAAGCTAATTCGACCGGAAAAAAACTCGAACAAAATCCACATACATGGGGATGCTGACGTACTGCAACGTGTCACCTTTTTTCTTGAATTTTCCCTATCCTTCTGAAACGTCGATCCAGTTTCCTCCAGAACAATCTAGACCCCCTGACGATCACCACGAATCTATAAATTTCCCATGGGATCTGTTCTTTCTTTCATCACAAGCATCGCAAAGCAAACCACATCAGAAATCGTGATCGATTGTTCTCTAACGATGGACGACTACGTAATTCGACGATATTGGAGCCTCAAACCTCCAGCCGACCATCACCCCCGGACAGTCGTCTCCATCCCGGTCCTCGAAGGCACCCGGATGACCAAAGCTCCTTCCGATGCAACGAGGCTCGCCGCGGCCGTCAGGATCCAGAAGTTCTTCCGAGGCTTCCTAGTGAGGAAGTGCATGAAGACGGTGCGGAACGTGGAGCGTCAGGTGGAGGAGATCGCAGCCAGGATCGAGTGGTCGCTAGATCTGATCGCCAACGATGACATGGAGAGGCTGAAGCTCAACGAGATGGTGATGGCGCTACTCTTCAAGTTGGATTCTATCTGCGAGGTCAAGGATTACCGGGAGCGCATCACCCGTAGAGCGATCACACCCACGAGACGTCGGGCTCCTCTACAATGGAGGCAGGAGCAAGAGCAGAGCCGCCATTACCACCCATCTGCAACCCATTGCTCCTGAACCCAAAAGATGTGGATTTTCTAAGCTTACTAAGCTCATCACCTCTAATGGCCCAATCTAGCATCCCGTCCGGCGAGCAAGCTCTCTTCCTGGGGAATTGAGCACAGGAATGTAGCCCCTCGTTTTATGAAGCTCTGGCTGCACTTGGCAAATGCCGAAGCACGGGAGTTGAGCAGAGCAGAGGTCAGCAACTGCTGGTGTTGCTGCGGATGCTGGTGCTTCGGTGGCTTCCGAGGAGAAAGAAGAGCGGAGTAATCATCGGAGAGAAGCTCCAATTCGAGGTCGGGCTTCAGGCGGGAGTGGTAGTTGAGCCAAGCCATCACTACGAGAGTGGACAGAGTCGAAGACCGAGACATTGGCCATTGCAGCTGCTGCGGAGGCGGGGCGAGGTCGGGGTGGATGGAGGATGAGGCGGAGCTCGGGGCGGGGGCGGGGGGAGGTCGGGGCGGAGGGAGGCTGGGGCGGAGCTCGGGGCAGGGGGATGTGGGAGGAGTTCCGGGCAGAGAGGGAGGAGGAGGAGGTTGTTGGAGGAAGAAGAGGATAGGAGAAGAGGAGGAAGAAGAGGAGTCTGGACAATAATACCCCTCTTAACTGCACCAAGGTTTGAAAAACCATGGTTAGTCAACTCATTGACGGTCAATCTGACGGAAGGGAACAAGTGATAACAGAGAAAGAAGTTAGGGGCACAACTGATATTACCAAAAAGATAGGGGCATAATTGATATTGCGATATCTCGGAGGGGCACAAGTGATAAAAACCCAAAAAAATACAATGCATCCATTTCATTGTAAATTATCATTGTCGCCAAGTTTCATATTTTTAAGACATTGGTTGATCGACATTTACATTTTAGTCCTAAAAATTGGCCAAAATTACCTTTTTGCATCTCTAATTGCATAAAAAAATAAAAAAACGGCCTCGAAAACAGTGTACGAACTTTGATAGATAAAACTCTAGGTTGTTCCTTTTCCTCGTTGTGTTTGGCCTTGGGACTTGCCCAAGTAAAATAAATAAAAAACCGCAATGATTAAAAATTGACTAAAATTTATTGTGGTTATTTCTTGACCGATTTCGATTGTCCGCCTACAACGAAACAACATAATTTTTTAAGCGCACGACAATACACGATATTTAACATCAGCTATTCCGGAACCGTCAAATGGCGCCATTGCCGGTTAGGCAAACGACTTAGTTTTTTTGTCTTAATTTTTTTGTTCGGTTTACCGCATTCGGGTAGTCTAGCCCCTGAATTTTTCACTGTAAATCCCATTTTTTTCCTGCATTTATTTTATTTTACTTCCATCATTTATTTTTCTTATTTTTTTGATTTATTTTTAAGTCACTCTCTTACATTATCTCTCTTATTTTTCTTGCGAGGTACCCGGTGTACGTGGAGTGGTTTTTGGAAACCAAGGCATCTTCACCGACTTCCGAAAAGCTGCAATTAATTTAATATCAAGTCGAGTCGTGAGAGAGCGTAGAGCTAGGATTTTTTTCTATAATTTTAATTTCTGTAATTAATTGCTCATTTATAGCGGTGTCCATTTGGACTCTCGCATGTGTAAAAAAGACCTTGAACTTTTGTTGTGGTGTGTCGTGGCCTGTTTCACTCTCTGGTGAGGATGGAGCCCGACTTGAGTGGTACTTAGGATAGACCTGCACATACGATTATTAGAGATTCTTACATTTTTGATTGTGCTCATAGGACCTAGGGCCACACTTCACTTTAATTGAGACACACATTAGATCATTCAACGTATCCAAACTCAGCTCAGTTCTTCCCCACTAATAGATTTATCTACTAGGTGCGGTTTTTCATCGCCTTGCATTCATTTAGAGTAATATTTCAATTCTTGTATTGCATCCCACACAGAGATTGCGAGGATTCACTATAAGTCTTCTAACTGAGCATACATCATAGTTTTTCGTGTGCATCGGCTTTTCCCGAACTTCTCCCCTTGTTTTGTCACATAATTTTAAGGGAAATTAGGACTAGACGTAGACGTGTATTTGTGCTCATTTAATTCTTCAGTGATTGCCTAATTAAAATTGGGACTACTAAATATAGCCGATTTTAAATTAACCCATAAAATCAAGAATTTTTGCGGGAGAGCAACCCTGACCTTGGATTCTTTTATTTTTCTGAGTGAGCGAGAGAAGACACTTAAGGCTAGAGCCCAAATCTGGATTTTCATATTGACTACTGATCTACCAAAAACGATTAGCTACTTCTCAGTGAGGATCTACGGGTAGCCGCCAAGCGGTCCGAATTTCCTTAGCAGAGTGGGTGGTTTAGAGGACATTGCGTAAGGCTCCGTCCTCAAGTAACGGGTAGCCGTTTCATGCTCTGTACTTACACCCATACTGGCTGAAAGTACGTGCAACTAGTCGTAATAATTCGAGCCAGACATTATGAAAATTGTCAGCACCTAACAACACGCTAAATTCTTTCCAAGATTGATTTATCACCAACTTAAAATTGAAAAGATAATTACCAAACTCTTATGACTTCATTGTGTGAGTTGGTGAACCTGGGGTTTGATTTGTGTTTGATTTGCGTGTGTGAACCAATTTCGAAGATCAAAAACCGCACAATTGTGCCATCTCTCTCCTTTCTTGATTTGTCAACCAATAAACCTCATTCAAAAATCATGGAACTTTTGTCCAAGAACTCTCCAGATCCATATCATGAAAATCAATTCGTCTCGAACAAACCCAAACCGTCATTCATTTCATCTCTTTCAAAAATAGCAGAACATTTATCCGAGTATACATCAGAGCTGTACTATGAAAATGAATTTGTATCGGTTAGACCCAAAACTTCAAAACCTCCTCCAACTACACACCATCCATCTTCCACAAGACACTCTCAACCACCAATAGATCCAACATTCTCTACAAATCCGATCTACTTCATGAATGACAACCCTTTATATTCGGATCATACGAACCAACAACCGACTGAGGTCTCCACTTCTTCATATGTCAATCCACTCAAATCCGATCATACAATTCATCCTTCATATTCGGTAAATGTCAATGCATCATTCCTGGGAGATTATAGCCACATGATCGAATTTAACAATTCTTCACATCTCCAATCTACCCTACACTTGAAAACAAATGATCAACCATCATCTTGGATTGACTATGACAACCCATCTTGAGATATGACACTCATACAGAGGCCTGGACTAACGACATAGAAGCACATAAACCCTGTATGTTGACTCCACATTACCAAGGTCCGACCAATCATGATCAAAGGAATGAACTCTACCCAGACAAACTCCACATGCCTGGATCACATGAGCAGCCTCCTTCCATAATTTTTAAGGAGAAATTTTCAGAAAATAATGATCATAGATTGATATTTCAAGAGACTCTTCTCCTGGCACATGCAGGAAAATGGAAGATGAAAGTATTGAATCTCAAATGCAAAAACACACAACGATTGCTCCCATGATTGTCATGAAAAGATTTTGGATAATGATATTTCGAGGATAAACAAGAGATTTGATTTAATGGAGGATAGATTTCGAAAGTTTGCCGACCGATTAATTTCACTATCTGGTAGCTTGGACATGAAAATGGATGAGGAAAAGAATGGATCTCGTGTTGACAATTTTGAGGATATTCATAAACCTAATGATGATTTTGACAGCGACACTTCTGCATATTATTTCCTAAGAAATGACTATGCCTCTAACTCTTACTCGGAACATCAAAGACCCTTCTCATCTACGGAAGACACCACATCACCACACCATACAGAAAATACCAAAAAAATTGAGATGTTAGAAAATAAGAAAAAAAATAAAAAATCTCAAAAAATACATAAAAATTGAAACAGAAGAAGATCTAAAGAATTTGGATCCTGCTATACGGGAAGCACTGGAGAAGAAACTAATCTTTGAACTTCCCTTTATACAGGCCATTGAACACTTACATGACCTTAAACGATTTGTAATGGATAAATTAATGATGACAAAGTCGGGCAGGATAAGAACAAAGACTGAAAGACTTATCTTATCAATGGCCACCTCCTTGGTGTTGAGGAGAAAAACCAAGAGCCGCATAGTGAAGTAGTTACCCAGATTTGACTGTGGAATTAAAGACACAATTTTCACCCATGCTCGAATTGATGAAGATTCACCGATCAATATCCTCCCGACCTTTGTATTTCATGAGCTCAAACATGGATCTATCAGGAAGATACGAGAGATTGTTCAATTGGCTGACCGGTCGATAAAGCGGTCGAGAGGAATCATTTCTGTCATCATTACATTCCGAGGTGCTCCGCTCAAAGTGGACTTCACAATCATTGATATTGAGCATCAAGGAGAATTTACCCAGTCTCCAATTATTCTCCGAAAGCCATTCTTAGCATTGGATAAGGTAATTATTGAGTATGAGACTCGGGAAATCAATTTTACAACATTGGAAGTACTTCAATCTCACCCAGTCTTTGAGGAACCACGATTTTCTAAGGCAACCCACGAAGTCCTCGACAACCGTAACCACCAAGCAGCAGAAGAGCCCTACCCCATTGCTACATCTGAGATAGCGGTTATTGATGAGACTATTGGTTTAGAGACTCTCCCCCTGCTCCATTCCCAGCTACTCTCACCATGGAGAATCAAGTATATAAATCATATGATCCAGAGACTTATGCATGGTCGCACCCTGGGTCAACCTATTCTGACTACCTTGATCACATCAACACGACACAGAAATGCTCCAATGTCAAATCAATTGAGAACGAACATGCAGAGACTCTTCCCATTATTTCAATTCCTACAGATCTCACAATAGAAGAATGTTTCTTATATGATCCTGAGACATATGCATGGTCGCACCAAGGGCCAACCTACTCTGAATACCTTGACCAAAACTTCCCAAATCAAGAGTGCACAAGCATTAAGAAGACTAAGAATAAACACGCAGGATGAACACTAACCAAGGAGAAGAATTCCAATGCTTATCCATCTGGAAACTCAAGTGGACCAACACCTTTACGAAACAAAAGACTACTCCTTCATCGAAAAATAAAGTCACCTTTGACCTTCCAAAAGAGGAATCGACTGATGATCCCTCATTAGGTCCGGAAAAGATAATCTACATGAGTGAGGTCTGCTCGGTAGTTCTAAAACCATATCTTCGCAAGGATCCAAACTTGAATTCCCGTTAGACGATTCCCATTCCTCACTATTATTCATCAAAAGCTGATGCTCCTGCTATCATCAAATATACTGGAACCATTTCTTATGAGCTGACTGAGACTGGTGCTTCAGAGTATTCATCCGAGGACAAATCGCTTGATCCCAAGAATGAACGATTTCTGAGAAAACAACTGAAGAAACATGAAGACAAGAATATCTGGAGTGTGTCCACTTTCAAATACTATTCCTCTGAGGATAACTCTGATGATGGTTATCTTTCATCTGACTCATACGCTTCATCTTTTATCCAACATGATCTTTCTCAGGATAACACTGATAATAGTTGGGAATCATATACTTCATATCCTTCTTGTCATTACAATGTCCCACCGTAGGCTCACAAAAAGATCGGCCGAAAACCACCTTAATCATCGGCTACCCGCCCTCCCTCCCGACCACATCGGTCTCCTTGTACAACTTCTTCCTCTACTTAGGCCAAGGCCTAAGTATAGGAGTGGACCAATGCCATCTGTATATACCACTCTCCCCATCTCACGATCATTCCATTTCCACCATTATCCTATACTTAGGCTGACTAGAGCCTATGTATAGGGGGAACCGATGCCCATCTGTATATACTCTCCTCATTCACATATCCCGACCGCTTCATTTTTTCGCTCTTCTTCTATACTTAGATTGTTCACAGCCTAAGTATAGGGGGGCAGACCAATCTATCTCTATCTTTTTCTTTTTCTTTCACTCTCTAACGCTTAGCCCAAGCCATTTCTTCTTTACGCTTCTTGTGCTCTGAGGACACAACACTCTCTAAGTATAGGGGGTATGTATATATACTTTGTATATTTTACCCATATCTCGTACTTTTGCGTAAGTCTATATGTATTTACGGGGTGGGTAACAAAAAAAAGAGAAAAAAAAAGTTCTGCTACTAACACTGACTGTGTCCTACCCATTTTTTTAAAAAATGGCTTCTTATTCAATTTTGCATAAAAAAGATTGCATAAAAAAATATAAAAAAATCACAAAAATAAAAAATTTATCTGCGTTTCATACACCCGTAATCATCCAACATTTCATTTATTTGCATATGTGAAAAGCCCTTGGGATTTGAACCGAGTTATGAGTAGAAATCGAGAGTGGTCTGGACTTGACCTTAATCCACCTAATTTTTAGAGGAACTTCACCGAGAAATAGGATTTTAGAAGCTTCAGGTCTTTGACTTAATTGTTTAAGTTCAACATGACAATGTGTAGCGTTTGACTATTAGTGTCTAACCTGGTCTCTTCATTCTGGGTACGACTCTGATATAAGGAATTAATTTGTACTCTCTCACTATGCACTTAGCTCAACTCAGACGGGATGTTGGAAGACTATGTGAGTTTCATTTCTGGTAGCATGGAATCTAAAGATCGGAGTACAGGTTGAAATAAAGTTTTGGAAAAGGATGGACGGCTGGGCACAATTTTTTTCTAAGACCCCAAAACATGTAAAAAAGATTCTATATCAGTAGGGGCACAACAATTATCCAAGGAGAACCAACAAAATCCAAATACAAAGAAGCCACTACCGAATAAATATCTGACCAAAAAGGTCCAAGCTTTAAGAAAACCTGCAGATCTTGGTGGAGACTCGGCTACACTGGCCAGCTTCATAAGGAGAGGTGACTATACTGGCCACCCTCCAATTCTTTTCTCCTTCTTCTAACTTCTCCCCCAATTCGATTATGAACGCAACGCGATAGACCTTTGAAGGAAATACCTGACCCCTGAGGATGAGTTACTAGAGAGGAGGTTTGCATGGTAGTCCGACATTCTGGATGGAAAGAGCTAAAACCTTTCACACACATGAGTCGATTGTTCAATGTTCATAGCGTATGCTTTGGGAAGAGGATTGATCTAACATGACTTCTGAGCCGAAACTGTGACAATGATGTGTAGAACTTGAAAGGCTGTAGATTTAAAATTCTAAGTCTCACTGAAGTTCCACCAAACTAATAATCCAAAGGTCGAATCTAGTTTCATTTTCACCTTCAGCTCATGGTCTTGGTATGGAACCCAATCTCATTTCACCTCATGGCATTTCTTTTGGTGCTCAGGGACGAGCATGGTTTAAGTATAGGAGGATGATGAATATCAGATTCATCACTCTAAATCTCGTTAATTAAGCTCAAATCCCTCAAAATCATTGGCATTTCTTCATTTATTCTCCATAATTAGCATTCATGCATGTTTTAAAAAGAATTGCATTTTAGCACGCATTTCTGTACAAAATAAGAAGCCAAAAATCCTAGCTAAAATTGACTTGTAAATAGCCTAACTTCCCTGATTTTTAAATAATTCATGCTAACTCCGAATGACCAAAACCACCCCCACTGTGTGCATATCACTAACAAGAATAAATGAACAATATAAAAAATCACTAACTCTAATAAGTGGACCAAAAACCCAAACCCTAGTTGTAGGATTCCCGGACTAAAAACCTCATATCTTCCCCATCCAGTGTCTGTTTTAATCTTACTCACTTTTGAACTAATGTACATTCAATTACCTTCAAAACAAAACAAAGTTCAAGTGAATCGGAGCTCATATGTGAAAATTGAGTTTTGGGCCTCATTTGTACATTTTGTATTTTAGCAGTTTTTGATATATTATTTTATGTACATAATTAACCTATTTTACTTTACTTCTTTTTCATGTGTCTTCTTTGATTGATGTTTTATTAAAATGCGTAAAAATCCAAATCTGAATTGAGCTTGAAATTAATGAAACTAACCGGGTCCAAGTCTTCACTAACTGCTTGTTCAAAATTGGTCTTTTTCGTGTTTTATTTTATTTATTAATTAATAAAAATCCAAAAAAATAGATTAATGTGTAAATATTTATCTTTGATCTTACCCTATTTTCTTCGGATTTTTATCTGGTTTAAAAATGACAAAAAATATAAAAATCAAATATCAAGGTATTCTATGTACATGGGATATCCCAAAAATATCACTTTGTGCAATTGATTGATTTTGGTTTTGGTGTCTCAATGAAAGTTGTAGATCTCATCGAGACGAGCAATTTTTGTGAAGGAACTTTTTCGATCCGAGGTCATTTGCTATTTCTTTTCTATTTTTCTTTGTATTTATTTTTTGAATTTTGTGGTGCTGACACGTCGCGGCTCTTGGAGCCACCATGTGTCATCCATTTTTAGGGTTTTTATTATTCGTTTTAAAAAAAAAGCAACGCACATGCGTTGCACGTGCCTCCCGCGCACGTGCCACGCACGTGCCCCGTACCTTCGCCCCCCTGCCGCCACGTGTCGCCCTTCTAGCCGCCCGATCTTGGCCGATCGGACGGCCATGGATCATCGTCTTCAACCTCCCAATCTGTGAACTGCCACTGACCTTCCAAAATGTCTTGTCAAATATCATCCCTCAACCACGAATCTCACGCCGATGACCTCCACCACTTGCGTATCTCTCCAAATCAGTCGCCGCTTCGAGATCCCCACGCCGTTCAGATCTAAATCAAATCGGAAACATCCCTTTCATCAAATCCCTTGACCGATCAATCAACCAAATTCCATCGTTGGGAACCTCTCCGCATCTACTATAAAATGCAGCAGCCCCCTCCTCGCATTTCTTCCGCCAATAAACTCAACTTCGACGAGACGACGTCGGTGATAGCGCCGCTCTTCTCTACTTGTCCGGCGAGATCCGAGGCCTTAGCCCTCATCGCAACCCACGGTCGAGCCTCCCCTCAGGATTGTTGCTGCCATGCTCCGGTCCTCCTCTGTTGAGCCAACGTCATCCTCAAGCTTCAACATCACTTCCACCGACCTCAAAGATGACTACATCAACTCCGTCATCCGCATCACAACCTTCTTCCAACACTACCATCTTCTTCGACAACCGCACAACCTCCGTTCAACGCCCAAGGCTGCTGGGCTCCGCCAACGACGTCCGAAGCTACCTCTGCCAACGACGTTCCCCTCTACATCGCCTGCATGCCTCCACCGGACGCCTTCGATGCTTCAACAGGGCCTCATCGTCTCCAGCATCCAAGGCTCCGCTTGCATATGGAGACACTTTCAGTATCCGGGCCCCCACCGCTCTCGCCAGCCGTGCCACCAGGCGGGAGGACCGAGGCCCCCACACACGTGTGCAGCACGTGCGTCGGGGGAACGACGTCAACATCCCAAGGGTCACGTGCATAGCATGTGACCCGCTGGGTAAATTACAAAGAGCCCCCGAGGAGTTCAGCTAATTGCATATTAGTCCCCCAACCAAAGGTCACGTGCTACGCACGTGACCCTATGGTATTTTTGCAGCAGACCCCCCAAGATTTTGGTAATTACATTATAGCCCCTCTTTGTATTTTATTTACTTACTGTAATATTGCAGAAATAACCCTGTGTTCCCTTATAGTTTTAGACCTTTACATTGTAAATTTTTATTATTTAGAAAATAGCATGAAGTTTTTAATTAATTCTCTACGTCTTGCATATTGTGGACATTTTTGTGAGTAGTGATTAATTAATAATTAATTCTTTTATGGAAAATTGGACACTTTTCCTATTTTGAGCTCTAAAATTCGAAATTGATTAACCGTTGCTCTAAAAAATGTTGAAAAATCAAGGATTGTAGAATTAATTGAGTTTAACATTGTGCCCAAAAAGAATTGCATTTGCATGCATAGTTTGCCTTGTATAAATCATTTTGCATATTTCAATATTTGATTTTTAATAGGTACTAAATCTCACATTTTCGAGGTTTAGGATTTTTCTGATATCGATCACCTAGTGATAGATCTTAGATAATTTTATTCCTTGAGAATAATTAGGTTTAATATATATTATAATTAAATATTGAAATTCAACTTTTTGCATTTAAAAATTCATAAAAAATCATCTTGCATTTAAAAATTCCAAAAAATTTTGAGTGCATCCATTTCATCGTAATTGTCATCGTGGCCAAGTTTCAAATTTTTTGGACATCGGTTGATCGATATTTACATGTTTATCCCTAAAATAGGACAAAATTACATTTTTACATCTCTAATTTCAAAAAAATAAAAAATGCCTCAAAAACTGTGCACGAAATTTGATAGACAAAACTCTAGGTTGTTCCTTTGCCTCCTTGTGTTTGACCTTGGGACTTGCCCAAGTAAAATAAACATAAAATCATATTGATTAAAAACTGACTAAAATTTATTGTGGTTATTCTTGACCGATTCCGATTGCCCGCCTAAAACGAATCGACATATTTTTTTAAGCACACGACAATACATGATATTTAACATTGGCTATTCTGGAACCGTCAAATGCGATGAAGAGGACGGTCGATTGGGTAGTGAGCTCACAGTGCTGGCCTGGGAGAGCTTCAGCGGAGGGCTAGTGGAGGGTTGAGGTTGCGGAGGAGGGGCCAAGGGGGACTGCCTTTGTGGCACGGCGCACTGCTTGCGGGATGGGGAGAGCTTTAGTGGAGGTCTTCTATCTTGTGGACTTTGGCGGAGGGGTTCGGGCACCGCCTCCGCAGGGGGTTGGGTGGCGAATCTCAGTGACTTTGGGGGTCGGGCTCTAATGATGGAGGCTGGAGCACCGTGGAGGCAGAAATGCCTCGTATAAGGAGGAGATTGGGGACAGGTCGGCGTCGTGTGGAGGCACCGCGATAGTCACGGGAGCTGCGGAGACAGGTGTCAGCGGGCTGGGGGCCTTCGGCCAGGCCTGGTGGTGCACCGCGACGTGCGGCTGCAGCGTGGGGTGGTGCATGGAGGCGACGTCGATCTGCTGGCAACGAAGGTGCTGGAAGGGACGACCCCCTCTAGGCGGAGGTGAAGGCATGGACCTACTTGGTTTTTTTTGTTTTTTATTATTAGATTAATCTAAATGAAAGAAGGAAAATAAAATTGGATCTCACCTCGGGATCAAATACGACGTAATGGACTCGACGAGGGTCGACTTGGTGTCACCAGACGACTCGGAGGCTGGGCACCCTTCTTTGACAAAATTTCTCTCAGAGATCGGGCTCCTTTCAACCAAAGATTGATCAACGACAAATGAGGGAGGAGGATTCCCATAAAAAGAGAAGAAAAATACAAAAGGAAAGGATGTACAAAAGAGGAAGGTGTTTAGTGGTGGAATTAACAAAATAAATAAATAATTAATTAATTAAAAATGAATTTCGGAATTAATTAAAATAAATAAATTACTTAAATTACAAAAATTAATTAGCCACCTTAATGATGGCTATTTAAGGCATAAAATCAAATCTTTATATAAAATGTATGTTTTCAAATTAATTAATTAATTAATTAATTAATTAATTCCAAATTTCGTAATTAAATTAATTTAAATAATTAATATTAGATATTTACTTTTTTTTGGTGATTTTTATTTGAGGAAATGAGTTGTATACAAGTGTTATGTACATATAGGGTAATATACACATGTACAACAGAGGAAATTATTTTTAAATGATTTTTTTAATTTTATTATTATTTTATTATTTTTTAATTTTAATAAAGAAGATAATATTTACAATTATGTACATTATGTATGTAAAAATAAATAATTATGAATAAATATATATACAATAAATGTAAAACTGCACAAACCACCCCAGAAAATCGACTTTTCAACCGTAACTCCAAAAAATATGAAATCACAACCATTTGAAAGATAATTTAATTTAGAGTATAATTGAAGTGAGTTTAATTCAATATGAGTCTGTATGGAGCTGGAATTGATCATTCAATTGTTACTTTACGGCTTTTTTGAGTGTGATTATTTGTAATCTGTACACTATTTTATTTTGCAATTATTTTTATTATTTACAACACATTTTTTGTTTACAACTTTTGTTTACAAAAATATTTAATATGAGGTCAATTTATAGATAAATAAAAAAGTGTAAATTTTGTACAAATATATAGGGAAAATATTTACAAATTATTTTTGGATTTTTGAATTAAAGACCCTATCTCGCCCTACTTTATTCCTGGTCGATTAGGTCAAGTCATGACCTTCTCTCGGGGTTCGCATCATTATGCATTTATTCCCTAAATGCATCCTTCAATTTTCTTTTCTTTTTCTTTTTTTCTTTATTCTTTTATTTGAGTACAAAAAGTGTTAAAAATGCATATTTAACAAATGCATGCAAAATTGTAATTTCATGAAATTAGTGGGTATTTACACATGTTTGACTAAGGAAATGAAGCTAAAATAAAGAATAAAGACGATGAATCATGGATTCATCACCCCTTTCCCAGAGTGATAGTAGTATGAGAGGGCTAGCAGGGAGGGCTTGGACGCTAGTGTGCCCTAGGTCAGGTGGCATCTCTGCCATGCTCCGCCGCAAGGAGCTCGGCCTCTAGCTACGCTACCCCATAGAGGCTCTGATCCCGATGGCCCTTCATCTCCACACGAGGCGACTTTACTCACCTGCAGGTACCCATTATAGATCCCGGTTGCTCACTTTAGCTCGATTCCTACACTCTGTGCAGGGCACCTACACTCGACCCTTTCACCCAATCGATAGACCATTTTCAACTCAACACACACCCCAGACGCTCGCCCTTCACTTCTCCATCTCTCTGCGCACCCTACTCATTAACCTAATAATCGGATTGGGTCTAATCTCAGGCCCGATCCTTCATACTACGCAGGACCTGACCCATACTCGCCCCCTTGTTCATTTGGTACTTCTAACCCCTCATCGGAGTTCCTTCTTTGAGAAGAACCTCTCGTACAAGACCAGGACCGAATACAACCTCTCCTGGAGGTCATTTGGCACATGCACTTTAGTTTAGGAAGCTCTAGAACCCCCATGCCTCTCTAGGACTCATCTCGAGGCCTCGGCACCATTGAGCGCACCAACAACTACGGAGAGCCACCAATGGCATTTTCCCCATCTGAGCAACCTCAGAGGTCGATAGAAGCCCACACAATCACTGTCCAAAACTCATCGGAGGTGAGTTCTTCCCAGTTCTTCCCAACGTCTCCCTGACCATTGGATCAAGAGGTCTCCAAGTTATAACATCTTGCATCCATTTTATAGACCCCCTTGATCATCTGATCATCCAGAGGGTTGATCCCCAACCACTCATCGTTGAAGCAATACCAGCAGAACGGGACCGTTCATCATAAGTGGATCCTCCCCAAACGTCCGTTCGCGTTGAGCTAGAGCTGTCAAATCCGAGCAGCACCAAGTGTCGACCCCCCAACGAACTATATATTTCACTCAGACCCTCTCCATTTATCTTATTTTGTTTTAGTTCAGTTGTAATAATTAGTTAAAAAAATTTTGCATTTTGGACCTTGTGTTTTATTTCTTTGCATTTTAGTCCAGCCGAGCATAGATCACGTGTGCCCACACGTACCTTTGTGGGTAATTTTTAGCGTTTTCAATGAACTTCCCTTTGGTTACAAAATGAATTAAAAGTTTTGATATTTACGCTTATAACCCTAAGCATACTATTTCACGTGCTGTGCGTGCCTTTTTTGGATAAAATTCATAGTGGCCCTTGAATTTAAGTATTTTTTATTCTTCAGGCCCTATAATTTAAATAATTGCACATAGGTCCCTACTTTATAGTTTTTAATTAGTCTTTGATTACTCTTGATAAAGATCATTTTGTCCTTAAAAATTCCAAAAAAATTATTTCTAGCTCGTGCTAATTGATCTTTGCATGGTGATTTTCGTGTGCCATTTTCCTTGCATTTTAAATCATTGAAAATTCAAAAATAATAGAAACATTCCATGTCTTCCTTATAAAATTCCTAAAAATTCGAAAATCCTTTGAAAAATTCCATAAAAATTCCCATAGTTATCTTTTAGCCTATTTTAGCTTTTATATAATATTTGCTTGAAAATACCTTATAAAAACTTAAAATTATGTAAAATACTTAAAAACTTATAAAAATCATATAAAATCACCAAAAATTCTGAAAATTAGAATTTTAGTTCCTATTTGTAGATAGTTCTTCATAGTTTTTAATAAAAATATTTCAAGAAGTTTTGAGCATTTTAACTATTTTTAAATTGCAAAACTCTTCTAGTTGTGCACTATTCACTTATTTTCTCACTTTTTGACTTTTAGAAAATGACAAAAACAATTTAATTTAACAAAAATAATTATAAAAAAGTATAAAATATAGAAATCCAAAAATATTTTTACTTTATTTTTTGAGCATTTTTGACATTTTTGAAATATCCAAAAAGAGTACTTGTGCATATTTGTCACTGATAATCCTCAAAATCGACCCTTTAAGAGTGCTGAATTAGCACTTGGAATTGTCGTAGCAGTCGGGCCAATTCGGGTCATCAAAAGACCATCTGATTGATATGTCAAATAAGAATGAGATGGTCGTATTATTTTCACTTGGTAAGATACCAAGGTCGAACTCAGGGACACAAGCCTCTCTCGTATTAGTCGGATTTTAGTCTATTTAGCTTTGAGTTGAAGACATATAGGTCAAATCATGCATGCAGACACAACAAGACATTAAAACAAGCAAACATGCAATTTTTTTATTTTGTTTTATCATGCAAGTAAATGCCATGAAATGCATCATGAATAACAAATATGCCCTAGGTAAAAGTGATGCGCAAAATTAAACAAGAGTCAATTTCAAGTTCCATTAATCAATCAACCTTGATTGACAAAATTAGACTAGACACAAATTAAAGCTTTAAGAGACACATGATGAATAAAATAATACATCAGAATTAATGTGTCCAAAAATAAGAATTAAACATTCCATTAGAAAGTGCGTCAAACAAGCTTTGAAACGGAACTGAAATCAACCAAATCGGATACACGATGCTCAAGATATGCTAGAATGAAAACAAGGGCATAACTGAAATAGAACATGAAAATATAATTACCAAAAGGTCCCTGGAAAGGACTGAAATGTAAATATGCAAAAGAACGTGACCTTCCCTGTAATTTGCCCACACGCGTAGGGGCCTTTCTGCAAATATTAAAACCCACGAGGGTTTCAATGTAAATATCCCCCTGCGCACGAGGTCTACACGTGACGAGGACCTTTCTGTAATTTGAAGAATGTTGGTGGGCCTCTGCGTAATTTACCCAGGAAGCACATGCCAGGCACGTGCTACTCCAGGCTCGGGACAACTCGGAGGCTCGGAGAAGGCTCGAGCTGCTTCGACTAGGCTCGAAGTTTGGCTTGGGCTCGGTACAGGTTCGACGGAGGCTCGGAGCACACGAACCTCCAGGCTTTGGTTCAGAAGAGGTTCGAGGCATCCAAGCCTGTAGGCTCAGACACTAGGCTCGGGACATCCCTGGCGATGACGCGTGGCCGCTCATAAACCATTGGATCATAGAAGATCCAACGACCTCTGAAAGAAGCACGGATTGTCGACGTGGCTGCATCGTGACCGTTGGATGAATTCCGATGAGGAGCATCCAACGGCGCCTGCTCCTCCATCTTCCTCTGCAACTGGTGGCGGAAGCTGAGCTCCGGTGAAGGTGCTCCAGCTCCGCTGCTCTCCTTTGTTTTCGATGAAGCTCCTCAGCAATGCTCAACCACCTAGAGAACATGCTTGAAGAAAGGTCGAGCTCTTGGAGCATCTCGAAGCGTCTGGTGAAGCACGAAGGCCGGAGGCGAGCTTGGTGAAAAAGCTCCGGCGACGTATTCCGATCATTGAGAGGATGATCACATGCAATGTTAGTTCAATAGCCGAAGCACGTGGAGTGAGTGCATGAGTGGTGTGAGAGCTCGTAGGGGCGGAGAACGTGGGAGCTCAGAGCTCCTCCGCCATTGGTGGAGGAGGAGATGGGTCGGGCGGCGACGAGGTATGGAAGAAGGAGAATGTGGCTGTCGGAGGTGGCGCGTGAAAGGGGGGAACATGGCGGAGCTCGGAAGGGGAATGGTGAGGAGTGAACGAGGGAGAAGAGACATACAAAATTTAGCGAAATTAAAAAAAAACACAAAGGGAAATCGGGAGCTTACCTGAGCGATGGCGGATCGATGGGCTTGTGCGCGAGCTCCGTAGCGGAGCTCTGGTCTTTGCTGGACCTCCCAGCCGATGGAGGCAGCTCAAGCGGGCTTTAGGCACCGCGACGACGCCATGATCGGCGACGGGTCAACACCCGGGGACTGGGTCGTCTTCGCTCAATCCATTCGCCTCCCCCTGTCACAGGGAGGCGGAGGAGGGCTGGGCCCCTTCCCGCGTAAAGGTGGACAAAGGTATCGGAGGAGGGGGGTGGCGTATTTGAAGGGTTGAGGTGGTGGTTACTGAGGTGAGAGGCATGTCTTGCGAGGTCGATGTGGAGTGAGTGGAGAGGTGTCGTGGGGTGTTGGAGAGTTCGCGAGGTAGAGGGAAGAGTGGGGAAGACCGTGAGGCAGTTGGGTAATGGAGAGGTGGTCGGAGGTGGTCAAGATAATGGGAAGGGGCAAGTGACTTCACGAGATGGAGAACGTGGGTACGAGGATGGCTGGAGGTTGACGACGGAGTCCTGGCCGTTGGATCGTGAGATCCAACGGCTAGGGTTTGGGCATTAAAGGGCGGTCAGGATGTAGTCGAGGGCGGCATGATCGAAGGCCAAAATTTTGCCATGTGTCACACTCTGGAGAAAGCGCTGGCGGTCGGTTCAGATTAGAGTAGGACCTGTGATCGGATGGTGGAGGACCCATCAGCAATGGATGGTGGTGATGAAGGGACTAGAGCAAGATCTAATGGCGCACGATGCGTCACGTGGCAGGCTGTAGACTAAGCACTGGTGAACGGCTGTGATGAGAAGTAGATGTCGATCGGAGGGCTGAGGAGCGTAAAAGGAAGGAGCGGTCGAGATGGAAGATCAGGAGCGTGATCGAAGGGCGCAAATTGCGCCACGTGGTAGGCTCTGATCAAAGCGCTCACAGACGGATCAAATTAGAGGCGGGGGAAGATCAAACGGCTGAGGAAAATAGCAGGCGTGGAAGTGCTCTGGCCATTGGATCAAGAAGGCGATCTGACGGCTGGAAGTGGAGGCGGAAGATACAAGGGAGGCGGGCCACGTGGTTCACCCAAAACGAGCCACGTGGCCCAATCAGATTATTGCAAGTTTCTAGTTGACTTTTGAAGGGATAAATTGTCGAATTTGAGAAAACTCAAAACATGAAAGTTGTAGATCTTGATGAGATCTACAAGTTTCATGTCGACCAAAACTGGAGATGAGATCAACTGTAGCCACCAAATACAAGGCGGTTAATAATGGAACATTAAGATGATGAAATTGAGTTTCATCACCCCCCTATACTTAAACTATGCTCGTCCTCGAGCATCAAAAAGAATGACTAAGTTGGATTATCCCCCTTGTGCATGTGAATACATGATCCAATCCGATCAAGTTGACTCGACTTTAGAGATCCAAAATTCTAGAGTTCAACCCAGCCTTAATCAAGAGGCATCGAATTCATCTACTTCTCCAGACTCTCTCTGATGTACATATAATCTAAAGGATATGACATTTTAGTGTTGACTGCGATTCTAAGAGTAGAGTCAATTCGTCACCCAAAGTATTGGTCCGAGAAAATCACCTAAGGACCAAATCCTCAGCACTAGGGAATAAATCAATTCTTGCATTCGATTTACCGTCCCTTTAGTTGTCAGACTTAGAAATTTATTGATGGAAGGCCAGTAATGGAGGGCATGGGATTGTGTCATTTCTTCTCTCCCTCTCATTGGAACAAGGATTCTCTCTAGTGCCTTTTACGCAACACATTTTTTTGGTGTTGATCAGTGCGTCCGTCAAGAGAAGTTGGAGCCGTCTGCACTTGTTTTCCTGGGAGTATACCGGGGTGTGTCTCTTTTGAGTACCTATCGTACCTTCGACACCCAGACTTGTAGCATTTACGATGCAGAGCCCTTTTTTGGTGCAAGCCCGACTCCTGATCCTAATAGCGGTGGTCCAAGTGGACACTTTGAAAAGTTTGGGAGCGCTCGCCTTTGGTGGAAGGTCTTTGATATTTGACTTTGTGGAATGAGCTTTTCTTTGGAATTTCATTGACTTGTATAATTTGTGGCTAGCTCCACTGCTTTTACCAAGAGTTGGCGCACACTAATCAACATTTTTTATTTATCTCACATTCTGGCACTTAGGTCAATATCAAGAGATTAGTATAAGAACCAAGTTCTCATACTGGCTAATATTGCTGACACTCAGGTTTCATGAAGCCTCCAAATATTTTATCCCATCCTCGAGCATCATTAGATCAAATCCAAACTCGACTTCCTCATCCCGATTCCTCAAGTGAAAAATCAACTCATCTCATCGAAACCGCAGTCGTGCATGTGATGTGCTGATTATATTCTTTATGTTTGAGACTAAGCATGGAATATAGCATGCAAATCTAGAAAACTAGGAGAATATGGATGATTAAGTCTATGACCCTGATGGCTAAGTCTGGTTAACCTAAAATCTCAAAGACCTCATCAAGCTAAGTTTCCTTGATCATTTCAGATCCTGGGTGGAAGTGTAAGTGTAGAAAATTAATCCAACTTCTTCATTCAAAAACAAGATTTTTTTTTTAACTTCAAGAGATATTAGGACTGTCTAAACTCAATTAAGCATCTGCAATCCAGCCAGTATGGATGTAAGTACAGACCGAAGCCCGTTGCTTGAGGACGGGGCCTTACGCGATGTCCTCTAAACCATCCAATCTGCTAACGGCGAACCCTCACTGAATGCGGCTTACTTAATTGGGTTTAGTAGTCACCAATGACTCTTAATGGGTTTTGGGTTTTTCTCATTTTTATGGATTTTAATAAAGGTTAAAACACAAGTTAAACTCACTTTTCTTGAAAAGAGATGGATATTTTTCAAAACCATGTCACACAAATAAAAAGTTTTCAAAACATTTTCAAAATAATTTTTCAAAATAATGAAAAACCATTTTCAAAAATATTTTTATTGAAAATAGGGTAACATAATATCGAAAAGCCGTGAAATCATTTGAGTTCTCTTAGTCCAAAGAATTTGACCTTAGCCAAAAACTTTTAAATTTTTCAAAATTTTCAGATTATAACTAAAGTAAGTATAGGGTATATACGGTATACCCCCCTATACTTTAAACTTTGCTATGTCATCATAACACTAAATGTTATAAGTACATAGGTCCATTTAAATATAAAGGAATATACGGGAGCTAAGAGGGGCTCCCCCTATACTTAGGTTAGAAATAACCTAAGTATAAAGGCAAGGAAAGAAGAGTAGAGAAAATCATGGGGACTCGGGTCCCCCCTATACTTAGGCTGAGATTAGCCTAAGTTTAAAGATGGAATTTGATGTTGGGAGGGACCCAAGGGGAACGAAGAAGATGGATGGATGTACAGATGAGCGGATGAATCTACGGAGATGGATGAAGTGACTAAGGTTATGGGGAATGTGTTGAAGCAAACATGGCTCAATCAAGCAAGCAAGACCCTCAGGTTCACCAACTCACACATAAAACCAACCGAGGTTGGTTTATTATCTTGTCGGTTTTATTGGTGATAAAACATTAGATATTTTACGCGGAGAAAATGTGAAGTGAAAACAATGCGTAAACGAGGGTGTTGCTCTCCCAAAACCAAAGTTTTACTCCATTTTATGGGTTGACTTGCAATTAACAGTCCCAATTTTTATTAAGGTTGTCACAGAATTAAGGTTAGCACATAAATCAAGAAATCATCGTCTACCGTTCATTCTCTTTTTCAATTAATCTAGGTGATCAATCTAGGTGGGAGAAATCAAGAAAAAGCCGTGCATTCGATGAAAACCGCGATCTAGGCTAAGCGAGAAAACATGCAGTGATTTGATGAGAAATTCGTGAACACTTGGGCTGTTTTGAAAACATAAGCTCATGTATGCAAGTCATCGGAAAGCCGCACCTAACATGCTTCTATTAGCGGGGAAAATTTTCTTTTAATTTGACTAAGTGAAGCGATGCTACGTGCGTCTTGAATTAAGGTGTATCCTACCTACGAGCAAGCACATAAAAATACGAAAATTAACTATGCTCGAAGAGTCGCGTGCCTGGTCCTAGGTCGACACTCAAGTGGGGACGATCCCCACACAACCACGATCGTTCGATTGCAACCGCGAGCCTTCGATCAAAAACCACTGTAAAAGACAAATTATTACATGTAAAATTAATATGCGAAAATATCATTTTTTTCTTTCTCCTCGAAGTGCTCCAAGTGTGCTTCTGCGGCTCCTCGCAGCGGGTAGCATCCTGCTCCTCGCCTCCTTGA
This sequence comes from Ottelia alismoides, assembly GCA_037367405.1. Taxonomy (NCBI): domain Eukaryota; kingdom Viridiplantae; phylum Streptophyta; class Magnoliopsida; order Alismatales; family Hydrocharitaceae; genus Ottelia; species Ottelia alismoides. Next base: position 92,207 of record JAZKJV010006396.1, read on the forward strand.
ACCATCAAGGGCCCTGCCACAAAAACAATAGTTAGAGATCTATAGAGAAGAAAATTTTACAATGCAAAATGAATTGACAAATTGACCTATAAAATGAACACTAAATTAAATAAACAAAAATCCAAAAAATACAAGAAATGAGCCGTGTCCCCGGCAAAGGCGCCATTTGATAATCCTCAAAATCGGCCCTTTAAGAGTGCTGAATTAGCACTTGGAATTGTCGTAGCAGTCGGGCCAATTCGGGTCATCAAAAGACCATCTGATTGATATGTCAAATAAGAATGAGATGGTCGTATTATTTTTACTTGGTAAGATACCAAGGTCGAACTCAGGGACACGAGCCTCTCTCGTATTAGTCGGATTTTAGTCTATTTAGCTTTGAGTTGAAGACATATAGGTCAAATCATGCATACGGACACAACAAGACATTAAAACAAGGAAACATGTTTATTTTGTTTTATCATGCAAGTAAATGCCATGAAATGCATCACGAATAACAAATATGCCCTAGGTAAAAGTGATGAGCAAAATTAAACAAGAGTCAATTTCAAGTTCCATTAATCAATCAAGCTTGATTGACAAAATTAGACTGACTAGACACAAATTAAAGCTTTAAGAGACACTTGACGAATAAAATAATACATCAGAATTAATGTGTCCAAAATAAGAATTAAACATGCCATTAGAAAGTACGTCAAACAAGCTTCGAAACGGAACTGAAATCAACCAAATCGGATACACGATGCTCAAGATATGCTAGAATGAAAACAAGGGCATAACTGAAATAAAACATGAAAATATAATTACAAAAAGGTCCCTAGAAAGGACTGAAATGTAAATATACAAAAGAACGTGACCTTCCATGTAATTTTCCCACACGCACAGGGGCCTTTCAGCAAATATTAAAACTCGCGAGGGTTTCAATGTAAATATCCCCATGCGCACGAGGTCTGCACGTGATGAGGACCTTTCTGCAATTTGAAGAACGTTGGTGGGACTCTACGTAATTTACCCAGGAAGTCACGTGCTACTCCAGGCTCGGGACGACTCAGAGGCTCGGAGAAGGCTCAGGCTGCTTTGGCTAGGCTCGGAGTTTGGCTTGGGCTCGGTACAGGTACGACGGAGGCTAGGAGCATACGAACCTCCAGGCTTTGGTTCGGAAGAGGTTTGGGGCATCCAAGCCTGGAGGCTCGGACACTAGGCTCGGGACATCCCTGGCGATGACGCGTGGCCGCTCATAAACCATCGGATCATCAAAGATCCAACGGCCTCTGAAAGAAGTGCAGATTGTCAACGTGGCTGCATCGTGACCGTTGGATGAACTCCGATGAGGAGCATTCAACGGCGCCTGCTCCTCCATCTTCCTCTGCAACTAGCGGCAGAAGCTGAGCTCCGGCGAAGGTTCTCTAGCTCTGCCGCTCTCCTTTGTTGTCGATGAAGCTCCTCAGCAATGCTCAACCACCTGGAGAACATGCTTAAAGAAATGTCGAGCTCTTTGAGCATCTCGAAGCGTCTGGCGAAGCACGGAGGCCGGAGGTGAGCTTGGTGAAAAAGCTCCGGCGACGTATTCCTATCATTGAGAGGATGATCACCTGCAATGTTAGTTCGATAGCCAAAGCACGTGGAGTGAGTGCGTGAGTGGAGTGAGAGCTCGTAGGGGCGGAGAACGTGGGAGCTCGGAGCTCCTCCGCCATGGGTGGCGGAGGAGATGGGTCGGGCGACAACGAGGTATGGAAGAAGGAGAATGTGGCTGTCGGAGGTGGCACGTGAAAGGGGGGAACGTGGCAGAGCTCGGAAGGGGAATGGTGAGGAGTGAACGAGGGAGAAGAGACATACAAAATTTAGCGAAATTAAAAAAAACACAAAGGGAAATCGGGAGCTTACCTGAGCGATGGCGGATCGATGGGCTTGTGCACGAGCTCCATGGCGGAGCTCTGGTCTTCGCTGGACCTCCCCAGCCGATGGAGGCAGCTCAAGCGGGCTTTAGGCACCGCGACGACGCCATGATCGGTGACGGGTCAACACCGGAGGACGGGGTCGTCTTCGCTCAATCCATTCGCCTCCCCCTATCACAGGGAGGCGGAGGAGGGCTGGGCCCCTCCCCGCGTAAAGGTGGACAAAGGTATCGGAGGAGGGGGGGCGGCGTATTTGAAGAGTTGAGGTGGTGGTTACTGAGGTGAGAGGCGTGTTTTGCGAGGTCGATGTGGAGTGAGTGGAGAGGTGTCGTGGGGTGTTGGAGAGTTCGCGAGGTAGAGGGAAGAGTGGGGAAGACCGTGAGGCAGTTGGGTAATGGAGAGGTGGTCGGAGGTGGTCAAGATAATTGGAAGGGGCAAGTGACTTCGCGAGATGGAGAACGTGGGCACGAGGACGGCTGGAGGTTGATGACGGAGTCCTGGCCATTGGATCGTGAGATCCAACGGCTAGGGTTTGGGCGTTAAGGGGCGGTCAGGATGTAGTCAAGGGCGGCATGATTGAAGGCCAAGATTTCGCCATGTGTCACACTCTGGAGAAAGTGCTGGCGGTCGGTTCAGATTAGAGTAGGACCTGCGATCGGATGGTGGAGGACCCATCAGCAATGGATGGTGGTGATGAAGGGAATAGAGCAAGATCTAATGGCGCACGATGTGTCACGTGACGGGCTGTATACTAAGCACTGGTGAATGGCTGTGATGAGAAGTAGAGTCGATTGGAGGGCTGAGGAATGTAAAAGGAAGGAGCGACCAAGATGGAAGATCAGGAGCGCGATCGAAGGGCGCAAATTGCGCCACGTGGCAGGCTCTGATCAAAGCGCTCACGGACGGATCAGATTAGAAGCGGGGGAAGATCAAACGACTGAGGAAAATAGCAGGCGTGGAAGTGCTCTGGCCGTTGGATCAAGAAGGCGATCCGACGGCTGGAAGTGGAGGCGGAAGAGACAAGGGAGGCAGGCCACATGGCTCACCCAGAACAAGCCACGTGGCCCAATCAGATTATTGCAAGTTTTCAGTTGACTTTTGAAGGGATAAATTGCCGAATTTGAGAAAACTCAAAACATGAAAGTTGTAGATCTTGATGAGATCTACAAGTTTCATGTTGACCAAAACTGGAGATGAGATCAACTGTAGCCACCAAATATTTTGGAGGGTATTTTTAAGGCTAAAAATACCACGGATTTTAGTTTTGTCATTTTTATGTGGTTTCTAATTTATTAAGGACTCTGATAATTACAGGACATTAACCGGGTTTTATTGACAAAACTTTAAGCAAGGGCGTTAATAATGGAACATTAAGATGATGAAATTGAGTTTCATCAGTCACCATTGTTCGTATTTTGCCTTATAGAAAAAATTAAAAATTTGCAAAATTAAAAACCACTAAAAAGATAATAAAAATACTTTTATTTTAAAATAACCTGCTTAGCTCTTAATTATGCTCCTTGAGTTCGACCCTGGTCACTATACCAAGTTAATAAAAGTAGCAAAACCACTTGTTTCTTTCCATAATTTATTATTTGTTTAAAATAATTTTCTCGTTGATGAAAAATCTGGTTTGAGTCACAACGACACTTAATTAATCAAATTAACTCAAGTTGTTCCTGCATGTCATCAGAATGGCACCGTTATCCGGGAGCACGACTACGTAGTTGGGATTTTTATCTATCCATTTTCTATTTAATTTGTCTCTTTCTTTTATAATTGTTTCTGACATTCTTCTGTTTTGCTTTTTGTGTAATGGACTGCTGGAGCACGACTCTATAAGCTTTGGAGGGACCAGTACCTGAGGAGGAGCAGGTGTCAGGAAGTAGTTAGCTAGGATAGAATTTTACTTTAGGAGTAATTTTTGTAGAAACACTTGTAATAACTTAGACTCTTAGACTCTATTTGAGACACTTAGACATTTATTTGGGTTATGTTTCGTCGAGTGTCGGTGCACTCAGGGACCTCATAGAGTTTTTCGAGTTTTCCGTATTTTATTTTTATTTGTTTTCCGAGGTTTTAGCCCCTAGATTTAGGATTTATACATGGTTGAGCTTGGTAAGTAACTAAGGTCCAAACACCCTAATCAAGAATATATGTTCCTATAAATCATGATTGGACTTAGTCAAAACAAAAAGCTAATTTATTTGAATTAGAGACCACGCACTGTGAGAGGTCGCATAGAACGCTAGCAAGACCCGTTATGGAGGGCACTAAGCTACCTCCAAGGTCGGACTCAGATATTTCTTATGAATAATTAGCACAAATTCTTCTCGCTAATAGAAGTTACTATTCTTCCTCGTGCATCATTTAGATTAGTTTAAATTATGTCTTTCAATTATGCATAGACCACTCTGCACGTAGATTGTTGGAGTAAGGTACTCATTTTTAACTATGCATACATCATTGAGTTTTAATCGTGCATCGGCTTTTCCATCTTCCTCCCCCTGTTTTATTGGACATAGAATAACAAGGAAATCAGAAAATTTGTTAGATGTTGTTTTTATTCAGAAAAATACATAAAAAGTGATAACCAATAAAATCGAGGCTACTAAAGCAAACTTGACCTAAAACCTGACTTAATTACAAAATCTTGTTTTGGGGAGAGTAACCCCCTCCTTATCTGATTTTACCTACTGAGAGTTGAGGGACAGCACACTAGGATAGAGCCACGCCTGGACTTTCTTCAGACTACAGGTTCTAACAAACATGATTAGCTATTCCCCAGTGACGATTTACAGGTAGCCGATAAATGGTCCATACTCCCTTAGCAGAGTAGGTGGTTTAGAGGGAACTGTGTAAGGCTCTGTCCTCAAGTAATCAAGTAGCCGGAAATTGTCCATACTTACGCCTATATTGGATGGAAATAGGTGCAATTAGTCGTAAGAATCCGGGTCAGTCTTGAGGGAGAATCAGGCTCCTAACAACTCGCTAACCCACTCTATAAGATTGGATTATCACAAAATAAAAATTGATAAGATTAAAGATCGAGCTTTCATGGTCATCACACTGTGTCGAGTTAGTAAATCGAGGGTTTGATTTCTCATCTTGTTTTTGTAGTTCAGATCTACCCTTCATAAATCCCCACATCAAGAAGATGGACAGAAGGTCTCTTAGGTTACCTCTAGTAGCACCGCTTTCCAACACTCCTACCAATTCATCTAGGGAAACTTCAGAGAGCTCGGACCCTCTGTCTGAAGCCGAATTCACCTCCACCCTATTCCCCATAGACCACCCTTCTTCCACTCATGAGGTATAGACAGACAAGTCAACACAACTCTATGTTCATTTGACAACACCTGAGCTAGGGTCTTTTACCTTTGCAAAGACCAGAGAGATGGCCATCGACGAAAGAACCGATGAGCAACCTCAGACTTCATCATTCGTATTAGACCAGACCACCAGCAACAACACACTGTTAGCCTCCATGGAGATCATGTAGAGATTGATCATGAACCAGGGAATATTCATGGCAGAAGGAAAGAGACTACTCAGATGAAAGATGGGAGAGCAGAGCCTGACATACCAGTTGGTGGTGGAGAAATACCAAGACATGAGGGCCGAGTAGATGACAGACACCAGGAGGAGTCGTGTGATCCACAGAGGCCAGCACGCACCATCAGGCAGTTGCACAACCCCTGTGAAACCCTTACTCACTGATGGATTCAACTACCTTCTATCCTTAGCGACTTCGAGCTTTGCTCCCAAACTATTCAGCTGTTACCCAAATTTCATGGGCATGCCACTGAGGAACCCCGTCTCCATCTGCAAGAATTTGAGATGATCTGCAGCACTGTCTACGACAGGATCGTGGACTAGAACACCATTAAGCTGATAGACTTCACATTCTCCTTGGTTGATAGAACAACCTAGTGGCTGAAACACTTCAGGAGGACTGTCGCCACTTGGGAGAAGCTATGGATCGAGTACATGAACAAGTACTACCCACTTGGCCAAATAAATGCAGCTAGAGCTATGATCATTAATTTCTCAATGATCATGAAAGAACAATTCCATGAAGCCTGGGATCACTTTAGAGAGATCATTGACAAGTGTCCCCACCATGACATCAACAAGCCCAATCTCGTCTCGAGTTTCTTCTATGGGGTGATATATAAGCTGTAGGGGCTAGGGAACGCATCATGTGGAGAATCCTACCTCGCCAAGAACAAAGACCAGGTCAGATCCATTTATGAGGAAATGCTAAAAATTACACTGTGATGTCCTAGACCCGGGTCTATACTAAGGGGAAGCCTTCCCATCAGGCTTCATCATATCAGAGGATATCATGCATTGAGGCAGATCCTTTTTCCCCTTCTGCAATGACAACATTAGCTGAATCCTCAGCTGTTGACGTGGGCATTATTAGCTGGAAGCTAGACCAGATGGATATTATTGTGAAGAAGAATTACAGGGCCTTGACAAGCTCAACATGATTAATAAGCTGGCCCAAACATTGCGTGACCTGAAGACTCATATTATATGCCTCCAAGAGGCACAAATAACTTCTCAACTAAGGTCTAGGCCACATGCTAATCTAGGGAGCAGTTCGTCACATCTCTCTGCCTCATATCGACAATTCCATTACATCCTGGCAGAGCCCATTAAGTCTCTCCCGCAGTACTGGCTACCGCCACCCCCTTTAGATACTCAGATGGTGGTGTATCATTCGAATCAACCCTTGGCATCCCTTCCCCCACCAGTCCATGAGCAGCAAGAGCTGTTGATGGAAGTCAACGAGATTTGTTACTCCTAGTACCAACAACAACCTAGGATTTGTTGTGACCACCTAGGCTTTCGATGGTCTACTAGAGGTGCCCAATCCCAGCAGCAACCTCCGGCACATGATGGGAAGGGCACCCAACAGTAGCCCTAGTACTCCTAGTAGCATCAACACGATCCTCAACCCTAGACTAGGGTCAACAATGGAGGCAACAACAATAGCCTCATCCGCAGTATCCATAGCCTCCCCATCACCCATACCAGCAGCATCAGCAATAGAGCCAACCTCATTTCCAATGAGGAAACCCATCCGATTCTCATGACACTCGTATGAGAGCCCAACCTTAGACGATCTCGCCCATATGCTTTCTGAGCAGCAAGCTACTTTCCAGCGAGAGATGGATGAGTTATGAAAGGAGATGAGGGAATAATCAAGGCTAAGGCGACCATACCTGCACAGATTGAGCCCAACCCTAATAACCTAAAGAGAAACTCTGAGCATGCATGATCTACAGAGACCGTCACTCCTAATGAGATTTTGGATGTCATTCATTATTTATTTAATGTTGGTTTTGTGATACTTAGGAGCGGTAGGAAGTCAATCGGTAGTGACTCTTCTAGGAAACACCCCAATGCAGATTCGAGGGTGCTAGAGGAGTCAAGAGTAGTGCTGATGACGCTAATGATTATGATGACGATGGCATTGAAGCCACCAAGGATAATGATTCTGACGATGGTGTTGATGCCTTTGTATCTCTAGTTGCTTCGGATGGTGGTGCTGATGCCACCAAACTACCAGATGTTTGGCTAGAGTGCGGTGATGATGCATCCAGATCAATTGTTGTTGGTGGTACTGATGCCACCAAAAGTCATTCAGTTGTGTTGCCTTTCTCCTCTTATATACCTGAGGTTGTTTTGAGAAAAACATAAAAATACGGAAAAACTTTGAAAATAAAAAATATGAATAAAGGAAAGGTTTCTGTATTTCCTTTGGATGCAATTGTTGATATTGATGATGTTTGCATGGTTCTAGCCTTATGAATGCTCATAAGCCTACTCCTGACCCTCATGTTTCTGAGGAGGGTCCCTCTATCCCCTTCCATCAAGCACTCCGCTTAGGGAACGTCAAAAAACCAGAAAACCCAAAATAGATACAATAGATAGAGTTCAACTAGCAGGTGATGGATAGATTTCAGATCCGGCTAACTCTTCAGGAGAAACTGGAGCACATCCTTCTCTCCAAAAAGAACCACATAAAGAAGACCACCATCTGTAGGATGAAGAGGTACAACCATAATGCAGAAATTCATGTGCTCACTCGTTCCACTTGCTTCGCCATCCAGAATCGATTACCAGCAAAGAGACCTGATGTAGGGGCTCCATATGTCAGATGCAACATCATGAGCAGCAGTTCGATCAGACTCTATTAGACAACGGATCCTCGATTAATCTCCTCTGCCTGCCTTACTTGTCCGTTTCGAGTTTGGCCCTCTTAGATAGAGCAGGATAGTTCTCCAATTTGTAGATAGATATGTCAAAAGGCCGAAGGGATTATTAAAGGACATTGTCATCACAATTCAGGGCCTGAAATTCCCGGTGGACTTTGTTGTGTTGGACATGGAGATCCCTGAATGTTTGACCGATACCCCCATCATTTTAGAACGACCATTCTTGTCCACAACCAAGACAATATCCGATCATGATAGCATGAAGGTATACTTTCATTACAAGAGTGAAGTATACAAATAGAGACGGTTGAGGAATTAAGAGCCAAAGATTCTGCTTGCTCCGAGCAGAGTTCAAGGCATATAATAGATTCAGAGCTCGACATCCACCATGAGTATGATTTTGTGATCACATACGATGAAGCTGTTTGGACACACGTGATTTCACGAGCTCTTGTCATGCCTTCAGAGTCTGCAGATTTACAGATGTCAGCAAATGAGAGTTCGGAGAGCACATTCATGACACAAGATACCTTAGAGACTAATGATTGTGATCTAGCGAGCGAAGTTGAATAAATTTCATGTGATTCCGATTGAGATCCTCATGCTTAGACACCGATTTTGATTGGTAGGATTTTGATGGTTATTTACCGTGTCTGATGTCCACAGAGCCCACAACTAGGGTGGAGATTGAGCCAGTACAATTGATAGACACACCATCATGGTTGTCTTCGTTAGATTCATTGATTCAGCGAGAGTTCTCTGATGCATATTTGGTAGACGTCACTCAGACTTTTCATAGACTAGATCTTGCATCTCCCACATGCATGAAACTGAAGACCTTTCCACAGAGAATGAAGTATAGATTCCTTACAGGTGATCCAGACATGTTCCCAGTCATTATCTCAACGAATTTGACTGACGACCAAGAATCTCGTTTGATGGAGGTTCTTGAAAGAAATCGTAAGGCAATCAGATGGATTGTAGTTGATCTCTACAGGATAAGTCCGTCCCTGTGCTCTACCACATATACCTCGAGGATGACGCCAAACCATCACGTAAGTTTCAACATTGGTTGAACTCGAATCTTCGAGATGTAGTCATGACGGAAATATCCATTGGGCAGAGTGTCGATTTTATCTACCCCATCTCCGACTCCAAATGGGTTAGTCCGTTACATGTGGTACCCAAGAAGATGGGTATCACTACAGTTGTGAATGAGTCTAGAGAGGAGATAGCTACCCGAGTACCTACTTCTTGGAGGGTCTGTATGTATTACAGATGATTGAATCAAGCCACCAAGAAGGATCAGTTCCCACTTCCATTTGTTGATCAGATCATTGAGAGGTTACCTAGGAAGAGTCATTATTGTTTCCTTGATGGGTACTCGGGGTATAATCAGGTGGCCATAGTGCTCGAAGACCAGGAGAAAACGACATTCTCTTATCTTCTCAGAATGTATGCTTTTAGACAGACCCTTTGGATTATGTAATGCCCTGACTACATTCTAGAGGTACATGCTTTCCATTTTCTCGGACATGGTGGGAGATTGTTTAGAGATCTTCGTGGATGACTTTTCGATCTATGGTGATGGGTTTGATGCTTGTCTTGCTTTCCAAGACCAAGTACTTCAGCGTTGCATTGAGGTTCACCTAGTCTTATCTTAGGAGAAGAGTCATTTCATGATTGACTCAAGGGATGATCCTTGGTTAAATTATCTCCAACAGGGGCATGGAGGTTGATCCGGCCAAGGTGGATATCATCAAGAAGCTCACTCCACCGTCCAATTGAGACAGTTGTGGTCTTTTCTGGGGCATGTCGGTTTCTACCAATAGTTCATACAAGACTTCATTCGGATTGCCCAATGATAAATCTCATATTTATCATCATTAACCATAAATATTATCTCTCTTGCCTAAGTTTATCATAAGATTTATTGACTAATTAACTCTAATTACTTATTATTATGTTGTACATATTTGACACTAATTCATATATATTAATATAACCCTATTATGGTGTAATATTTCATGTGTTTATTTATTATTAAAAATCAAATAAAAATTAGATTAATATTGAATATAAATAAATAAACATAAAATAAAATAAAAATATAAAAAAATCAAAAAAACTGTTTTATATTATTTTAATTAGTATTCAATTTTTATCTATGTATAAATGACCTCTGATCTCTTTGACTTCTACATGAAAGTTGTTGATCTCATCAAGATCTACAATTTTCATGTTAACAGTTTTATTGATTCAATACCTAATTATTTTATTTCTAATATTCTTTTATTTATCTAATTCTTTCAATTCTGATTGGGCCACGTGGTGCCTCCATGGTCGCCAACATGGCCCCGCCTATTTACCCTTCTCCCCCTCAGTCTGGGCCATTAGATACTCTACCTCCTTGAACAAACACATCCTTATTTCTTCCCAACTTCTCACAATTTTGACAACCTCTACCTCCAACTTCACTTCCAACCATCGCCGCCTATCTCTTCACCCTTCGATCGCCATCTTCGCCTACTACCCTATTTAGCTCAGTTATATCTTCCTCAATCGTGGGTGATTATTGAAACCACAAACTTCGTGTCGCAACCTCAAAACGTCCATCTCATCAAAACCGAGTTTCCAACCAACTTCCAAGGTATCCGCCACTATTTTAGTTATCTCCTAGCCTCTACCTTGCTTCTGTGACTGAGAGAGCAAGCTTAGACAAGCCACAACAGAGAGAAGGCTCCGGCGAGATCCTTGGTTCTTGACCAAGTTGCAGACCGACCATCGGTGCTGCTATAGCTTCCACCATAGACACGTTGATTAAGGGAAGATCAACGAAGCTTGTAAACTTCGATTTGGCTTAAGGTTTAACCATAATCACTCTTTCGTCTTCCATCAAATCTCAAGTAATCTATCATCTCTCTTTCTTTCCATTTTTATCTTAATTTTTCTGCATGTCTCAGTTACTCAATCTCTCTTCTGAAACATTGGACACACTCACATTCGATCCTCCTCCACGCATTAATATACAGTTCAACTGATCACTTCTTATCTTTATTTCCAAAACGATCCAAGTTTCTGCTATGTACGAGCAGGAACCCAGATGAGCTCGATTCTTTACGATCGAAGAGCTTCTATTTCACCTCAAATTTACTTTAGTATAGTAGCTGTATGTTTTGTTTGTGTTGGACTATCCTTGGAGGGCATATAGCTTCAATGGTTGGAACCTGAGACAAAGCTCCGGTATCCCTTTCTCTCGATAGTGAAAGCCTCAACCACATAGCAATACGAGTCGGGCTCCATCTTCCTTATCCTTCAACGATCCTTGCAGGACCTTCTTGAAGGTCATATGACCTTCATTAGAGTCCTAGGAGTAAGGCGGAGCAACATCTTCATCGCATGCGCACAACCCTTTGTGGAGGAGCAGAAGAATGAAGGAAAAGTAGTTGCCGTTGGATTGTTTCTATTGGGCATGATCCAACGGTTTTAATGAAGCCATGTCTACATCCCAAAGTAGTGGTTCAACCATGAGGCTCGGTATCTGAGCCTGAGTACGAGCCTTGTACGAAGCACCAGAAACCGACACGTGGCCCAAGCATCCATTACCGAGCCTATCTGATTCATGTGACTTATGCATATGACTGTAAAATTTGTAGCGCCAGTATCTGACTTCTTTAGAATTGCATATAAGTCCACCCACACTGTGACAATTGCATAATACCCCCTACGGGTTATTTTATTTCCATTGTAATCCAAATTTGTCCTGTTTTTAATAGACTTTTGAGTTTTTCTTGCAAATTTGCCCCTAGATTGATTGTTAAACCTTTTATATATAAATCAAAAGTGATTTTGGTCTCAATTGAAAGATTTCTCTTTCATTTGACGTGCATTATTGACATTTCTGCTTTGAAAATCACGCACAATTTATTTCTTCTATAGCTTATTTAGATTCTTAAATGAAATTGAAAATAAAATCTTAGTGAACAATTGAGCCTGTTATTTCTCATGATTCTTAATGACTCATTATTACTTATTTTTAACTATTATCATTAAGTTAATACATGGTTTAACTGCTTGCTATCAAGTTTTGAGAATTAATGTGAAAGTGGAATTCCAAATTGTGTTTAAATGCTTTAGAGACTATTTATTGTGTCAAGGGATCAATGGATATGCTTTTATGACTTAATTAATATCTAATTAATTCTAGGCATTCCTTTGATCAACCTCAGTTGTTTGTTGTATTTCTACTTGTATTGTGAGCGGTTTCATCTATTTGTCCTACATTATTTTAATTAAATAAAGCACATAAAAATTGTGTTGAAAATTATCTCTTTTCTATTTGCACTAATTAATTAACCTATAATTTACAAATTAAAATATTTGACATTTAGATTTACTCACTTGATTGCCCGCATCCTTGTGTTCGACCTTGGATTTCAAAGGTTATAAATTCAAGACTAATCCTCCTCACGGAAATTATTCATTCGGTTCTATATGATATACTAGTGCACTTACTACAACGAATCCATATTATCTTATGCATTTAGTGCTTCATAAGTTGACACCATTGTTGGGGATGCGACACATTTTGTGATCCTTTTTTGGGTCAAATATTGATTTAGTGATTTTTTTGTTCATTATTTTTGAGATTATTTTGATTGATTTTATCTTTGTGTTCTTTTGTGATTTTTACTTAATTAATTATTTTGATCTCTCTAGGACTTCTTTAATAAACTTATTTTTTTGTGGAAGGCCCGTGGAGCCGATGAATCTCAAAGAACCGTAGAGGCGAATAGCTTCGAGTAATTTGCTGGAAGGGACACGAAGCAACTTATCAAGTAAAGAGATTATTTAGATTAATTAGGTTCTTTCTATAGTGTAGTAATAAGTTGTAGCCTAATTGCATATTTACAACGGTTCTCTATTGAGATCTCGCATGTGTAACGAAGGCCTGCTTAACTTTATTTCTTCTTTGTGGTGGTTGTGTCGAGAGTGGTTCTCGACTTGAGTGACATTTTAGAAGCAAGCACTACGCCAAATTAGACATATTGTAGGTTATTTTTGCTTGATCTTTTCCGTAAAATTTAGGACACGTACCGCCATCTCATGAGATTCACAATTGTAAAAATCTTAGGAGATTCATAGACGCACGTAGCATACGTTCTACTTAGTGAAATTAATTGGTTTCTTCATCTCTAATAGAACTACTGCTTAGTGTGGCTTTTTGACTTGCATCGTATAACCATTTAAAAATTCGGTTATGCATCCACATGGAGATTGCTGGGAAGCGTTATAAGTGTCGCTAACGACTGCATGCATCATTGATTTCCGACTACATTCCATTTTCACTTTCTCCCTCAATTTTATCAACCTAAGGAAAAAGGAAAAGGGGTTGTACGTTAGGTGGTGTAGATGGTCCCTAAATTCAAGCAATAACAAAATTCTTAAAAATCGGGACTGGATTAATGCAAGTTGACCAAAATAAATTGGAATAAAAGCAACCTTGTTTTATGGGTGCATAACGCCATCATTGTTTGAACTTATTTACAAGTAAGAGAGGGACGGACATTAGGATAGAGCCATGCCATGATTTTTGTATAAACGGCTGGTTCTACAATAATGGTTAGCCACTTCTCAATGAGGAAATACGGGTAGATAGTAAATGGTCTGGATTTCCTTACCATAGTGGGAGGTTTAGAGGACACTGTGTAAGGTTCCATCCTCAAGTAACGGGTAGTCGTACTTTTATGGTCCATACATACTCCTAAACAGGCTGAAAGTGGATGCAACTAGCCATAAGAATCGAGATAGTTTGTAAGGAAATATAGGTACCAAACAATCATAACTCTTTCAAGATTTGCGTTTATCACTAATGTAACACCCCACATTTTTTTTCATTTTTTTCGAATTCTTAAAACCTATTCAGTATTATATTCAAAGGAAGCGTCTCGTCTCAAGCCTTCCAAAGAGTCCAAAAATACGTAATTTCGAGTTCGGATGTGGGAGATATACTTGTTTTGGTGAAGAGGGGTCTTGGATATTGAGGGTATTAATGGTTACATGATTAGATAAGTTAATTATGAATTAAGGCTAATTTAGGGATCTTAAAACTAGCGTTTTAGTTCTAACCTATATTAAGACCCCCATACTTCATCTCCCCTCATTCTCACTTCTTTCCAAACCCTAGTCCATCATTTTCTTCCTCCACAAGTCATTCTCTTATCCATTTCCCTCTCCTTCTTCAGAGAATCAAGGAGAGAACGGTGCCACCACCATTATAAAAAGCTCTCGAAGCCACGTAGCATCATGACAAGAAGAAGACGAGGAGGGCCATCACAAGGGAAAGGCAACCCTCTCATCGGATTCGTGATCGGGTGATCGAGCACGTGGATCAAAGACGTGTACGAGTATAGGTAACAGATCTTAACTTTCTCCCTTCTAATCGGCGTTTCTCGCGATTATGGAGAATGTATTTTCGAGGATGCTTGCTCGATTTTGATCCGATCCCAGGATCTCCTCTTACTGTTGGTAAATCACGATTCATGAATCCCATATCAAGTCCTTGTATGTAGATCTTGTCGATGGTCTTTGGTGATTGATAGTCGGGATGATCCATGATTTTTTTAGCATTGATAAAAATTCATCTAAGGAATATTATTATCAATAACTGTTTTATATTGAAGTTGGAATAGAGATGTGGGGGTGATGCTCACGGATTGGATTTTGAGACATCGATTTTTATAATATAAGATAGAAGCGATCTTATCAAATACACAAATATGGAGTTATCATGATCCTTGCAAATTAGGGGTGTGTGCGTGTGCCTAATGCTGAGGATAGAGATGTATATATTTGACTTCATAAACGTGATTTTTTTAGCCGGTTATCTTGGTTGTGTATCCACGTGTCTTTGATTTTTATAATATATATATATATATATATATATATATCAGTTAAACCCTCACCCGTGAATTAAGCTTTACATCTGTGTCCTCCGTAAATTAAGCATACTATCTGTCATCCGTAAATTAAGCATACTAACTGTTACCTGCCTAATTATATTATTACAGTACAGTGGACCCATCTGAAAATTGATTACAATTTTGAAAATCGTAATATATGTTATAATCATCTGTTGGGACTCTCTTTTTAAGCAAACATTAGTTCATACTAATTAATGTATTGTGTCCCTTACGGTATGATGGTAGGATAGAATTCCATACAAATGGGTATCACGTATTGAGCCCCACAATATTTAGCTCAGGTAATGCCTTGGTTGATAATCCTCGGTATAGTATAGAAGTATAATGGAACTTCACGAATACATGTTGAACTATATAGACAGATGGTATTAAATAATGAAACTTGCATGTCTAGCCTTGCATAACATGGTGACACTGGTTTGTCGTGTATCACTTTTTAGATAATGCTACATGTATAACTCTTTGTCAAGGATGCAAACTATATATATTCACATATTTTGTAAAGTGATTAAACTGGATCGGATACCTTGCGACTGTGATATATTTCAATGTGCATCGTTAGTATTATGTGAATTATAGTTAGAATGTCCTTTAGACATAGATCAATGTTTTTATGATCATTGAAACAAGATGGGATGCCATGGGTTTTTTTGAATAGAGATTAGTTTAACGAGTTATTTATCATAAATTCGTAAGGTATAACATAGGACAATCGAGGTTATGCCTTGAAGCCATGCTAGTGAAATGGAATGAGATCAGAAGGTCTTAAGTGTTTAAGTGATAATGTAATGAGGTTATTAATTAACCTCTATGTATGTTGTTCATGGATCAAGGATTAAATACTTCAGGGTGAAGGGGGAAAATACTTACAGGAGGAAACAAACAATAATACTACAAGGTGGGTGCACACCCTTGTAGTCCGGCTGAGCCAACGGTGAGTCATCCCCACTCGAGGGGCATCACATAATGGGGTGGTGGTAGGTACTCTGGTGGAATTAAGGTGGATGTACGCGTGCATTCCACCATACGGATCCGTTTTTGTTGTACATTTTAGGGAGCGAGCAAGACTCCTCCGGCAAACTCGATTGACAGAGTCTCATCTCATAGGGCAGGTATGCCCGTCTCAAGTTTCAGAGTACTACCAACTAGACTAGCTGAAGGATCGCGCTTGTGCACATGTTTTGGGTTGCACTCTGAATGGAGTGTTGCAGACTTCAATTCTAGTGCAAGCTTTCTCCTTTGACATGCGAGTCTGGGATAAGTAAATGGAAATAATGATTCAAATATGTTCAAAGAATTGGTTTTGATTGTGTGCGTGTTAAATGTCTAGATTATAAGTGGTTGTTTAATGCTAGTTACTTTTAAAATACCCTCTTCTAAACTTGTTCAGTTACTGCATTTGCATTACCTAACTATAATCTCTTAATTTACAACATTTTATCCTTACTGGGTCAGTTGACTCACCAGTTACATTCTTTGGAAATCCAACAGGAAGTGTAGAGCAGGAGACAGAGGCTTACATCTTTGGTGGTGCACCTGCAGGACGTTGTTAAGGTTGAGGACTAGTTTCATAGTAGTTTCTGTTATCCTTCCTTTCCAATTAATTATGATGTAAGAAAGAGACTTTGAGGATTTATTGTTATCCTTATGTGAATTTTTGTTATCAATAGAAACTTAGTTTTTCTTCCCTATGTCCTTATTTTTGTATAAATGGTATATCATGCAGGTTGTTTATGACTATTGCTGGGTAATATTGAGAATGAGTGTTGAGATACGCTACCGCTATGATGGGGCGTTACAATTGGTATCAGAGCCCAATTACCCCATCAGTCATAGATAACTGTATGGTAGGAGAAATACCATTTTATATTAGACAAGTAGTCTTCTGACTACTGTCAAAAAAAATTGATCAAGGTTGACTAATGACCTCTACTCCAGGATCTAATTGCAATTCCCTTTTTATTTCTACACTTGCAGATCATGCCGCCTCGTAGGGATCAGACTGCGCAGCAGTTGGCTGCGATGATGGCGATGCTACAGGATGTGCAACAGAGATAACTTATACTCGAGGAGTGATTATCGAGATCTGCGTCTAAAGGCGGGTCCGGAATGGGTGGGGGAGATGGTGATCCACTGCCATCGCCACCTCCTCCTCCTCCCCCTCGCCGCAGCCACCGCGACAAGAGGACATATTTTCGAAAGATCGCAAGGAGAAAGTTCCAGAGTTTTTGGGCAATACAAGCCCAGATGTGGTAGAGAAATGGCTGAAGCGTGTGGAAAAGGTATTTCACACCATACATGTACCAAATGAGGAGAATCTTACCCTTGCCACTTACTCCTTAGCGGGCTATGCTGAGGAATGGTGGAGTTCTATGGAGCCGCAGATTGCAATGCCAATTACTTGGGAGAAATTTTCTAAGACTTCTGGGAGCATTTCTATCCGGAATACTGGCTAGAGCAGCGCCGCGTGGAGTTCAAACTACTCGAGAAAGGGAATAAGACCGTGACAGCTTATCTGAACAGGTTCACGGAGTTGTTGAAGTATGCTGCTAGCACTGTGCCAACTGAGGCCGACAGAGCATTCAAGTTCTTTCGAGGTCTTCGTAAGGAAATTCGCGAGAGGTTAGTACCCCTTAGATTTGTTACTATGAAGGAAGTGGTTGATGCAGCATCCCAAGTGGAGGAGGACTTGTGTGAATGCAGGTCATTGCAAATCAGGCAACGAGGACCAAGCTATTATGGGAGAATTGCTCGTAATGATCGATCAATGACACGAAGAGGACGTCTCCACCCCTACCGGCCTGGCATGTCTACCAGGTCCACACATAGAGGAGCTCCTACCATGGGGCAAGCACTTTCTGAGCCATCACGACCAGCACATCCAATGGTGAACACCATGATAGATGCACATGTTTGCTACCGATGCAACCAGGAGGGGCACATCAGGTCCAACTATCCGTTGGAAGCTTCACAGATGTGAGGTACTGTATGGGGGGATGTATGCAGCACCAGGGACGTGGTTCTACCTCTCGTGGTGGCAGGGGACAACCCAACCAGACTCGAAGCACGACAGGTTCCAATGGACCACGAAGAGAAGGACAACTCAATGCCATCACTGATGGGCAAGCACATGCTTAAGGATCAGTAGTGCGAGGTATGATTTCAGTAGGCAACTTTACAGCTCATGCTCTTTTTGACTCGGGTGCATCTCATTCTTTTGTGTCATGGAGTTTTGTGGATACCTTAGGCCTAGAGCCTACCATAGTTTCAGACCCTTATCTTATAAATGGACCTGGGGGTCAGGTGTTTGTTCTCCATCGGGTGCTTCCCGATTGCCCAATTTATATTGGAGGTTATATGCTCGAGGCGTACTTGCTGCTCATTCATTTGATGTTATTCTCGGTATGGATTGGCTCGAGAATCATCATGCATGTTTAGTCTTTTCCAGAAACAGATTATTTTCTGGATTCTTGAGCTACAAGAATTTGTATTTGATGGGAGCACCTCGTCGAGAGACGTAACCTGCATATCAGCATTGCAAGCTCATCACCGTCAATCTCAAGGGTGCGAAGGATTTATTGCTCATACCATTGGGAATCAAACCCCTATGGAAGGAATAGAGGATGTTGAAATAGTAAAGAACTTTCTGGATGTATTTCCTGTAGAATTTCCTGGGATTCCCCCACCTCGTGAGGTGGAGTTTGAGATTTCTGTCATTTCGGGAACTCAACCAATATCTATGGCACCATACAGGATGGCACCAGCAGAACTGAAGGAACTCAAGGTGCAGTTACAAGAATTGCTGGAGAAGAGTATCATACGCCCTAGTATATCATCATGGGGTGCGCCTATCGTTTTTGTTAAGAAGAAGGATGGATCTATGCGTATGTGTATAGATTATCGGCAGTTGAATAAAGTAACAATCAAGAATCGTTACCCTTTGCCGCGCATTGACGATATCTTTGATCAGCTACAAGGGTCATCCACCTTCTCCAGTATTGATCTACGGTCTGGTTATCATTAACTACGTATTCAGGATGTGGATATACCTAAGTCCGCATTCAGAACCAGATATGGTCACTATGAGTTCTTGGTGATGCCCTTTGGCTTGACAAATGCCCCAGCAGCATTCATGGACATGATGAATCGGGTGTTTCAGACCTTCCTCGACAACTTTATTGTGGTTTTCATTGACGATGTCCTTATATACTCTCAAGATGAGAAGGAACATTGCACTCACTTACAGACATCATTGGAGACCTTACGGAGGCGCAAACTATATGCAAAGTTTAGTAATTGTGAGTTTTAGATTCAAGAAGTATCATTCTTAGGCCATGTTATCTCAGGTGCAGGAGTGTCAGTGGATCCTGCAAAAATCAAAGCAGTCCTTAGTTAGGAATGACCGAAGAATGTATTTGAGATCTGAAGCTTTCTTGGCTTAGACGGTTATTACAGACGGTTTGTGAAGGGCTTTTCTCAGATTGCCCTTCCCGTCACCCAACTGACCAAGAAGGAGATGCCATATACTTGGTCAGAAGAGTGTGAGAATAGCTTCCAGACACTGACGGAAATGCTCACTACAACTCCCATCTTGACAATTCCATCGGGCCCAGACGGTTTCACAGTTTACACTAATGCATCAAAGTAGGGTTTGGGTGCGGTTTTGATGCAACATGGTAAGGTTGTTGCATATGGATATAGACAGTCGAAGCCACGTGAGAAAAATTACCCAACACATGATATGGAACTGGAAGCAGTTGTCTTTGCTCTTAAAATGTGGAGACATTATCTTTAGGGTGTTGCTTTCAATATCTTCACAGATCACAATAGTCTCAAGCATCTTTTTGATCAGAAGGAGCTTAATATGAGGCAAAGGAGATGGCTGGAGCTTTTAAAGGATTACGAGTGCACCATCTCTTACTATCCTGGTAAGGCAAATCTGGTCGCTGATGCCCTTAGTCGTAGGCCTCATTCAAGTGAATCACATACTCAGCTTAAAGCATGAGATCTTCTTGCAGCTTTCAGTGATTTGCATCCATTTCAGAGTAGTAGAGAAATAGTCATAGTTCCATCCCCTTCACGTCCAGAGTTAGTTGAGCAAATCATCCAAGGGCAGCATGAAGAACTGAGTATGCAGAGACTCAAAGAGAAGGCTATTGCAGGAGCCTCAGTTGGCTTTTTTTATCAAGATGGGGTGCTACGAAATGGGAATCGATTGTGTGTCCCAACAGATGTACAATTGAGGGAAGAGATCATGCATGAGGCACATAGTTCACGTTTGTCGATACATCCTGACGGTGCCAAAATGTATAAGGATTTGAAAATAAACTTCTGGTAGAAGCAGATGAGAAGGGATGTGACCAAGTTCGTGGAAAAATGCTCAACATGTCAACAAATTAAGGCTGAGCATAAGAGGTCACCTGGACTTTTGCAATCCATTCCTATTCCTGAGTGGAAGTGGGAGGATATATCTATGGACTTTGTGACGGGACTCCCTAAGACCTCTGGTAGTCATGATGCCATCTGGGTCGTGGTTGATAGGCTTACTAAGTCAGCACATTTCATACCCATGAGCATGGCATGCACTCCCTTACAGCTTGCAGTGATCTTTATTAAGGAGATTGTAAGACTTCATGGGTTGCCAAAGTAGACTGTATCTGATCGTGATCCAAGGTTCACCTCTCACTACTAGAGAGAATTTATGAGTTCTTTAGAAGTGCAACTATGTCTTAGTTCTGCTTACCATCCACAGACTGATGGACAATCTGAGAGGATGATTCAGACACTAGAGGATCTTCTTAGAGCATGTGTGCTGGAGTGGAAAGGGTCGTGGAAGGACCATTTGCCATTAGCAGAGTTTACATACAATAACAGTTACCATGCCAGCATAGGCATGGCTCCTTTTGAAGCGCAATACGGAAGGCGATGTTCTATACCTCTGAGTTGGTAGGAGGTTGGACTTGACCTTTTACCTGAGGTAGAGTACCTGGAGGAGACTGCTAAGGCAATCAAGATAGCTCGGGAGAAATTGCTTACTGCACAGAGTAGGCAAAAGAGCTATAGCGATAGATGACGCACTGATCTTAGTTTTGAAGTTGAAGATTTTGTCTTCTTGAGAGTTTCTCCCATGAAGCGAGTTCAACGGTTTGGAGTGAAGGAAAAATTAACACCACAATTTGTCGGACCTTTTGAGATTCTCGAAAGGATTGGTAAAGTTGCATACAGGATTGCACTTCCTCCTTACCTTACTGGTGTGCATGATGTTTTTCATATCTCCAACTTGAGAAAATATGTGCATGATCCATCACATGTGATTAATTATGATGATCTTCACATGGATACTGACCAGAGTTATTCGGAGGAACCAGTCCGAATCATTGATCGTTCAGTGAAGAAGTTGAGGCACAAGGAAATACCCTTAGTAAAGGTCCTTTGGCAACGGCACAACTCTGAGGAGGCCACATGGGAACCTGAGGTGGATATGCGACGGGATTATCCACACCTTTTAGAAGGTAATCTAAAATCTATATTTTTTTATTGTTATCTTTTACTTGATAGGGTACAACCTTTTTAAGGTTGTTATGTTACACCTTTGCATCCTAAGTCTCGGGGACGAGATTGATTTAAGGTTGTTATGATGTAACTCCCCACATTTTTTGTTTTTTCGAAGTCTTAAAACCTATTCAATATTATACTCAAAAGAAGAGTCTCGTCTCAAGCTTTCCAACGAGTCCAAAAACACGTAATTCTGAGTTCGGATGTAGGAGATATGCATGTTTTGGTGAAGAGGGGTCTTGGATATTGAGGGGATTAATGGCTACGGGATTAGATAAGTTAATTACGAATTAAGGATAATTTAGGGATCCTAAAACTAGGGTTTTAGTTCTAACCTATATTAAGACCCCCATCCTTCATCTCTCATCATTCCCACTTCTTTCCAAACCCAAATCCATCCTTTTCTTCCTTCACAAGTCATTCTCTTATCCATTTTCCCTCTTCTTCTTCAGAGAATCAAGGAGAGAACGGTGCCACCACTATTATCGAAAGCTCTTGAAGCCACATGGCTTCGCAACAAGAAGAAGACGAGGAGGGCCATCGCAAGAGAAAGGCAAACCTCTCATCAGATTCGTGATCGGGTGATCGAGCACGTGGATCAAAGACGTGCACGAGTATAGGTAATTGATCTCAACTTTCTCCCTTCCAATAGGCGTTTCTCACGATTATGGATAATGTATTTTCAGGGATGCTTGCTTGATTTTGATCCGATCCCAGGATCCCCTCTTGCTGTTGGTAAATCACGATTCATGAATCCCATATCAAGTCCTCGTATGTAAATCTTGTCGGTGGTCTTTGTTGATTGATAGTCGGGATGATCCATTATTTTTTAGCATTGATAAAAATTCATCTTAGGAATATTATTATCAATAATGGTTTTATATTGAAGTTGGAATAAAGACATGGGGGAGATGCTCACGGATTGGATTTTGAGACTTTGGTTTTTATAATATAACATAGAAATGATCTTATCAAATACAAAGATATGGAGTTATCATATTCCTTGCAAATTAGGGGTGTGTGCGTGTGCCTAATGCCGAGGATAGAGATGTATATATTTGACTTAGTAAACGTAATTTTTAGCCTGTTATCTTGGTTGGGTATCTATGTGTCTTTGATTTTTATGATATATATATATCAGTTAAACCCTCACCCACGAATTAAGCTTACATCTGTGTCCTCCGTAAATTAAGCATACTATCTGTCATCCGTAAATTAAGCATACTATCTGTTACCCGCCTAATTATATTATTATAGTACAGTGGACCCATCTTAAAATCGATTACGGT
This sequence comes from Ottelia alismoides, assembly GCA_037367405.1. Taxonomy (NCBI): domain Eukaryota; kingdom Viridiplantae; phylum Streptophyta; class Magnoliopsida; order Alismatales; family Hydrocharitaceae; genus Ottelia; species Ottelia alismoides. The sequence continues at coordinate 115,159 of JAZKJV010006396.1, forward strand.
TTTGAAAATCGTAATATATGTTATAATCATCCGTTGGGACTCTCTTTTTAAGCAAACATTAGTTCATACTAATTAACATATTGTGTCCCTTACGGTAAGATGGTAGGATAGAATACCATACAAATGGGTATCACGTATTGAGCCCCACAATATTTAGATCAGGTAATGCCTTGGTTGATAATTCTCGGTATAGTATAGAAGTATAATGGAACTTCACGCATACATGTTGAACTATATAGACTGATGTTATTAAATAATGAAACTTGCTTGTCTTGCCCTGCAGAGCATGGTGGCTCTGGTTTGTTGTGTATTACTTTTTAGATAATGCTACAGGTATAACTCTTTGTCAAGGATGCAAACTATATATATTCACATATTTTGTAAAGTGATTAAACTGGATCGGATATCTTACGACTGCGATATATTTCAATATGCATCGTTAGTATTGTGTGAATTATAGTCAGAATGTCCTTTAGACAAAGATCAATGTTTTCATGATCGTTGAAACAAGATGGGCTGACATGGGTTATTTTGAATAGAGATTAGTTTAACGAGTTATTTATCATAAATTCTTAAGGTATACCATTGGACAATCAAGGTTATGCGTTGAAGCCATGCCAGTGAAATGGAATGAGATCAGAAGGCCTTAAGTGTTTAAGTGATAATGTAATGAGGTTATTAATTAACCTCTATGTATGTTGTTGATGGATCAAGGATTAAATACTTCTGGGTGAAGGGGAAAAGTACTTACAGGAGGAAACAAACAATAATACTACAAGGTGGGTGCACATCCTTGTAGTCCGGCTGAGCCAATGGTGAGTCATCCCTACTCGTGGGGCATCACAGAGTGGGGTGGTGGTAGGTACTCTGGTGGAATTGAGGTGGATGCACGCGTGCATTCCACCATACGGATATGTTTTTGTTGCACTTTTTAGGGAGAGAGCAAGACTCCTCCGGCAGACTCGATTGACAGAGTTGTATCTCATTGGGCAGGTATGTCGTCTCGAGTGTTAAAGTACTACCAACTAGACTAGCTGAAGGATCGTGCTTGTGCACAGGTTTTAGGTTGCACTCTGAATGGAGTGTTGCAGACTTCAATTCTAGTGCAGTCTTTCTCCTTTGCCTGGCGAGTCCGGGATAAGTAAATGGAAATAATGATTCAAATATGCTCAAAGAATTGGTTTTGATTGTGTGTGTGTTAAATGTCTAGATTATAAGTGGTTGTTTAATGCTAGATACTAAATATCCTCTTCTAAACTTGTTCAGTTACTGCATTTGCATTACCTACCTATAATCTCTTAATTTACAATATTTTATCCTTACTGGGTGAGTTGACTCACCAGTTACATTCTTTGGAAATCCAACAGGATGTGTAGAGCAGGAGACAGAGGCTCACATCTTTGGTGTTGCATCTGCAGGACGTTGTTAAGGTTGAGGACTAGTTTCATAGTAGTTTCCGTTATCCTTCCCTTTCAATTACTTATGATGTAATAAAGAGACTTTGAGGATTTATTGTTATCCTTATGTGAACTTTTGTTATAAATAGAAACTTAGTTTTTCTTCCCTATGTCCTTATTTTTGTATAAATGTTATATCATGCAGGTTGTTTATGACTGTTGTTGGGTAATATTGAGAATGGGTGTTGAGATGCGCTACAACTGTGATGGGGCGTTACAACTAAGAAAATGGACAAGATAATACAACCATCATCTTTGGCCTCCAGTGTTGAGTTGATGAATTCAAAAGGGTTTGTATTGATTATTCTGTGTGAGTAACTCTGCGTATTCACGTGCCCATTAGACTTGATCCTTTTATATTGAGCGTGCTCCAATTCCCTACCTCTTGAATTTGAAGATGGATAATTGCTCAAATATTTTCTCAGATTTTGCGAGGTTGTCGTTGAACTGCCCAAATATCATATCCTCATATGTCTAGTCCCCTTCTTCTTCTTCAACGGGACCTTCCTGGTTTGGAAACATTTCGTTTTCCGAACCAGTGTATCATGATTCCCTCCGGGGTGGTTACTTCTCAACCAACCCCTTTTCTTCTTTACTCACTAAGGAAGACCATTGCCTTGGTGAGATCGATTCGATTTCGTTATCATCATCTAGATCTCACTTAGACCCTTTGTTTGATGAATGTAACTATGATTTGTTAGAGATGCCTCCCATGAAGCAAAATAGATAGGAGGAAGAATGAGAGGACCCAATGCATGTAGTATTGGCTAGGATGGTAAAGTCCGAGCAGAATCAAGCACTTATGTGAGAACAACTTTGTCAATTACAGTTGGGTAGATATGAACCAATGGACATAACATATAATCCGGGGCAACATTAGATGGCTAATTGGTTAAGCCCAGTTGAATCCGAAGTTGAATATGAATTGAAGCCACAGTTTTTTAGTATGTTGCCATATTTTTATGGGAATGTACATGAGGAACCTTATATATTCCTTAGGGACTTTGAGTTGGTCTGCACTAATCTTAAGCATCCTAGGGTTAACCAAGACTATATTAGGCTCAAATCCCTCCCTTTTTCCTTAAAGGACAAGGCAAATTATTGGATGAAGAACCTGTGGGTAGTTGTAACTAAATTTACGCAGTTTAAGTACATCTTCCTGAAGAAGTTTTACCCTTTGAGTAGATCTAACTTTATGCGTTCACGCATCACGAATTTATCCCAACTTCCTAATGAAGCCTTCTGTGATACATGGGATAGATTCAAGAATCTTTTACAGAAGTATCCTCATCATAGCTTAGAGCCTACCATCCTGGTTCAGTTCGTTTACTATAATCTACATCCTGAGTACACGGTTTGGTTAGTGCTGCTTGTGGAGGTAGCTATACATCACGAGGTGCGAACACCGCTTGGAAGGTGTTCGAGCGGATGCTGAGACGAGTAGAGCACAAAGCGTGAGCATAGCTCAGCTAGAGACCCCTAATCCATTCATATCTAGCGAGGGAGTGAAGGCTACAGTGGAACCTTTTGACATGGGGATTATAGAAGATAAACTCACAGTAGTTGAGAGGATTGATAATCATATGGATGAGTTCGATAGGAACTTATCCAAATTACCTAAGAAGATGGCGGAACTTTCTGAGAAGGTATCCAAGATGAGGGTACCTATCGTGACTGTATTTGCTGCTCCAATTTACCTTGTTCATCATATTCAGGAACAACATATGTCAGGGTCGTCCTAGCCATGGGTAGAGGATCAATCTTTAACCCATTCTTGTCAACAACAACCACCATCTATGGATACAGTCATTGAGGATCATTCCAAGGTGTGGGAGGAAAATGGTGTATGATACACACATTACCGTGCTAGACAGGGGAGTTCTAGGGATCGTTTCTCATATCAACGTCCCTAGACTTTCTACAACACATCATTCACTCCTACACCACTTCTATCACCACAGAACTCTGGAGCCATTCCTTACCAGGCATAAAGATAGCCACAACAGACATACCATTTAGGTCAGCAGGACCCGCAAGTTCAGCAACATACCCAGAAATATCAACATTTTTATGGTCATCAGGGCCATTCTCCACATTCGTCTTTTCCTTCATCTTCTTCACAACCACATCACTCATCTTCAAGTCTCGTAGATTTTCAACGACAAATTTTAGAGGAGTTGCGTTCCTACATGAACGAAGTACAGGATTTGAGGGTAAACCTAAACCATTTTTCTCGTTTACATGATGAGCGCACCACCCCTACTGCATCCATTCCCTCCTAGGTTCAGGCTAATCCCAATAGCCTGAACAGATCTCAGCAGCAGCAACAATTAGATCATGTATACTACTCAGTTCTTCACCAATCTGGGCACGAGATCTTTTTGTTTGCTTGTGTTAACCATATGTCTCTCAGGAGTGTACAGACCACGATCATACCTGATCAGACTAGGGACATGGAAAGGGCCGACTTTGAGGCTCATCCTGAGGAGACTTCAAAGGATGATGTTGCCAAGCATCTTCAAAAAAACCACCATATAACAGAGACTTCCAAAAGGAAATCAAGGAGGAGTACGAGAGCGAAGCAACGCAGATTAAGTTCAGAGTCTACAGAGGACCTTGTACCTTCGGATGAGGAGAATGCATATTCAACGGACATTCCCCATCCTATAGTAGATGATTCAGTTGCTATTCTAGTTGTAAAAGATTCATTTGTGAAAAACTCAGTTAATTCTGATAATAATGACCATGTTTCTGTTTATGAGTCCGAGTCTTCACATCATTCTTTTTCCATCCCTTTCACCCATGCGCTTATGATCGGAAAGCACATCATTAATAAGATTCAGAAAGTTGATCTTGAAATTGTACGATTTTGTAGAAATAATATCATGGTTAAGGTGCCATTCGATGAGTATGTGTCCAGTCATCCTGCATTCCAAAAGTACTTGAAGGTGTAATGCACACCTAGCAGATCTAGTAGGAAGAAACCGAACAGATACGTTAAAACCCATGTGTTATCGGTTGCCACTACTTTTTCTCTCAAGAACCAGAAGTTGCCATAGAAGAAGAGAGATTTAGGTGCACTTTATGTTGTGAGTCATATCGATGACATAGCGTTTGCATGCACTCGCCTAGATAATGACTCTTCGATCAACTTATTACCCTTTTCTTTATACAAGAAACTGTAATTGGGGCCTTTACGCCGATTTAGAGCATTACTTCAGTTTGCAGATAAATCAATGAAAAAGGCTAAGCGTGAGGTCAAGAATATCATTATCTCAATTGAGGGACAAGACTACATGGTGGACTTCACTGTCCTTGACACGGATATCCCCAATCATTGGAGAGATTCACAAATTATCCTTGGGTGGCCTTTACTTAGGACCCCTGGAGGTTCATCTGATTATCAGATAGGGATGATGAAGTTCTGTTCTTCTGGCGGAGAAGTAGAACTACATATGAAGCAGATGAAATGACAGTGACCTGATTCCAAGTATAGCATGGAATTCTCTTCCTTCTCAGAGGTCGACTGTAATGTAGTTAGCACAGTTGGGATTTGGGCATAAAACCCGACAGTACAACCCTCTCATCTGGAGAGGATACTGTACACAGAGCAGTTGTTGATATGTTGCCAGAGTTCTTGAGTTATGAATCTCCCTAGTTTCTTGATGACTTAGAAGTCCCTCTGGACTTGTCAGTTACTCCTTTTGAATAATCAAGGGAATTCTATGACGAGATAGACACATCTTTGGTTGAATTACCATGTTTCTTTGGTGACTTGACTCCCTATTCTTCAGTTCAGACGGTGGACAACATTACAAACGATTCATTTCCACTTTGTATCACAAATCCAGATTCAATGGTAGTTCAGCCTGATGTACCTGATGATTCATCCTTGCCAGAGTTAAAGCCACACCTCCTACATTAAAATATTCCCTCCTTACATGACCCATGAATAAGTTTTCTGTCATCATTAGTTCTAGGTTGACCGCAGAACATGAGACTATGTTGTTAGAGGTATTACAGAAGAACCGTAAGGCCATAGTATGGATGGTGTCGGATCTCGTAGGTATAAGCCCTGCACTCTGTTCACACCACATTTTTGTTGAGGATGATGCTAGGCCATCCCATGTGTTCCAGAGGAGACTTAATCAAAATCTACAGAAAGTAGTTAAGAAAGAGATAGAAAAAAGGTGTGGAGCGGGTTTTATACCCAATCTCTAACTCTAAATGAGTGACAGCCTTACATGTTGTCCCGAAGAAGTCAGGAATTCAGATGGTCACCAATGAGGAAGGAGTAGAGATTGCGACACGAATACCCACGTCATGGTATGTTTGTGTCGATTACAAATGCCTGAATGCTGCAACCAAGAAAGATCACTTTCCCCTACCTTCTATTGATCAGATTTTGGAGAGACTAGTAAGGAAAGAGTTCTTTTGCTTTCTTGACGGCTACTCAAGCTACAATAAAGTAGCCATCACCCATAAGGACCAGGAAAAGACCACTTTTACATGTCCTTTCGACACACATGCATTCAGACCCATGTCTTTTAGGCTATGCAATGTCCCTGGTACTTTTCAGAGATGCATGATTGCCGTGTGTACCGAAATGGTTGGGAATTTCCGGGAAGTTTTCATGGACGAATTCTCGATCCATGGTGATTAGATTGACTCTTGTTTGGTCCGTTTGGAACGAGTCATTCAGAGGTGTAGAGGGGTAAATCTGATACTCTCCTGGAAAAAAAGAATTTCATGGTGAAGAAGGGTATTGTTTTGGGGCATGTCATCTCCAATAAGGGAATGGAAGTTGACCCTGCCAAAGTGGATGTCATCAAGAAACTTGATCCACCAACCAACATCATGTCAGTGAGGTCATTTCTGGGACACGTTGGATTTTATAGATGATTTATTTAGGATTTTTCAAGATTGCCCAACTCCTGACTGAGATCTTAGGAAAAGACACCAATTCTTTGTAGATCACAAGTGTCTTGAGGACTTTGAGATCCTTAAAAAGAAGATTCGTGACTCGCCTATCTTGCAGGCTCCTTATTGGTCTCTTTCCTTTGAGATCATGACAGATGCTTCAAATTTTGCTATAGGAATCGTATTGGGGAAAAGGTGAGATCGGATTCCTTTTGCTATTCACTACGCAAGCAAACTTTTGGATCCAACACAAAGGAATTATATAGTGACCGAGAAAGAGTTGCTTGCCATAATATGGGCTTTAGAGAAGTTTAGGTCTATGATTCTTGGCTCAAAATTGATAGTTTATACCAATTATTTAGCCATTGGTATCTTATGGAAAATAAGGCTGCGAAGGCACGTCTTCTTAGGTGAATATTGTTACTCTAGCAGTTTGATTTGGAAATTAAGGATAAACCTAGAGTCGAAAATGTTGTGGCTGATCATCTCTCAAGGATTGAAACAAAGGATTAACCTGATACTGAGTCTATTCGAGAGACCTTTCCAGATGAGTCTATTTGTCTTGTAGACCACTCCCATGGTATGTCAACATGGTGAACTTTCTTGTCTCCAAGCAAATTCCCCATGGTTGGACTAGGAGTAGTATAGACCAACTCAAGTCAGATTCGAGGAAATACCATTGGGAGGATCTGTTCCTTTTCTTGGAAGGACCGGATTGTATCTGGAGAAGGTGTATTACTCAGGAGGAATACCAGAGTGTCCTAATGCATTGTCATTCACTTGAGGCTGGAGGATACCATTTAGGAAAGAGAACCGATCATTAATTCTTATAGTTTGGTTTCTTTTAGCCGACCTTGTTTAGAGATGCCATCGATTTTGTACGGTCGTGCCCTATTTGCTAGAGATAGGGAGGGACTGTTAGTTCTAGAGATGAGATTCTCATACATCTTGTGATTTTTTGTGATATTTTTGATGCTTGGGGCATAGATTTTATGGGTCCCTTCCCCAAACGCCAAGGTTTTGAGTACATCTTGTTAGTGGTTGATTACTTGTCAATATGAGTGGAGGCTATCCCAACTCGAGCCGCAGATGGTAGGACTGTCTGCAAGTTTATTATGTATCATATTATTTCACAGTTCAGGGTGTCCAGAGTATTGATATCTGATGGGAGTAACCACTTTGTGAATAAAATGATTAAATCTTTTTCAAAAGACTATGGATTTGAGCATAGAATAACTAGTCCTTACCACCCTCAATTAAAAGACATGACATAGGTATCAAATAGGGAGGTGAAGAGTATTCTTAAAAAATTACTCCGTCCAGATGGGAAGAACTGATTTCAGTTGTTGGACCAAGTTCTGTGGCTTACAAAATGACCTACAAGACACCTCTTGTCACTTCACCTTTCAGGATGATTTAAGGTAAATCATGTCATTTGCTTGCTGAATTAGTACACAAATCTGAATGGCCAATTAAGAAGATAAACTGGAGCTGTCACTTAGGGAAGATGTATATAGACCTTAACTTAAATGTGTGGAAATCCACAACCGATCATATGTGAACAACATGATCTATAAGGACTAAGTTAGGAAGTGGCATGATGCGCTTATCAGATACAAGAATTTTGTCTCGGGACAGAAGGTATTGTTGTTTAGTGCAATGTTAATAGAATTTCCATGAGAAACTTAACCCAAAGTGTACGAGTCCTTTCATCGTTAAGGAAGTGTATGAGAATGGTAGTGTAGAGATTTCAGAACTTTCAGATGATGCACCTTCCTCTCTAGTTAACAAGCAGTTACTTAAGCATTTTGTAGAATCTAAGGAAAGGTTAACTTCCGACTTTCGTTCAGATGATTGACTTCATGCCTATTGATTGAGTTTCAGATTTTTCAAACAAGCCATGCGTATCATGATAAATTCACATAAAAAAATTCTGTATTCGAAGATTCATCTTTATGCTTACTTTATTTTTGTAAATTCCTTTCAATTATTATTCTTTTTCCTACTTACAATTAAGCTATTCTTAAGCTAAGTATACGGGGGTGTTGTTGATACATTCTCCTTTACTCGGGTCTCTCCTTTTTACTTATCTCTATCTCTTTACTTAGGTTGTTCAAAACCTATGTATAGGGAGGAACCTCCCTGTATATTCATTATGACTCATTCTTTCTCATTCTTGCACTTGTCTTATTCTCGACTCCATTCTTGTAGATTATTTTATGCTTAGTTTAGATATGGCTTCATCTCACTTTGTGCTATGAGGACATAACAAACGCTAAGTATAGGGAGGTCTACCTGATACATTACATATATACTCTAGTAATAGCTCATATTTTTAAAATTTTTAAACCTTTGCGGCTATGGGTATCATATTATATTTTTGAGCAAAGTTTTGTACAAAATGTTTTGAAAAGGATTTTGAAAATTTTATATATATATATATATTAACATGGTTTTTCAAAATTATTTTACATGTTTTGCAAAAATACTGCTAGACATGTTTTGAAAATCATTTATAAAATGTTTTGCAAACCTATATATATTTGTGTGACAGTATTTGCAAAAAGTTTTCAAAATCTTTTCAAAGCTTTGGGTGTAAATGAGTTTAATTGACTTTTTCAAAAAAATGGAAAAATACAAATTCATTTGTGTCTCTTCAGTACCCTTTAGCTTGCAACGGTTCACTGAACTATTTCACTCTTGTTTATTATAAAGTTGTTTGGTCTTAGAGTCTTTTAGAGTTATACATTCAAATCTATATTTTGGAAGATCAAGTTGATAAAGAGATCACTATAAAGTGTGATATCGGTTTCCTCTACCTTCCTTGTAAGTTGGGTCATCCTTCTAGGTATAGTTTTTCTTTTCCAAGGAAAATCCAAAAGTCCATTGCATGATTTCAAGGTTTAATTCATCTTTCCATGATTATGAAGAATTTTGAGGCTTCCAATGTTGATATGGATATTACTTTTGAGGAAGAATGGCATCATGCTAGAAGATTGAGATTCCAAGTTGATGAAGATCTTTCATATTCAGATTCCGAAGTGTATTCTATTAGGAGGAAACAATTTAAACATAAGGTAACCTGTGATTTTAGACCTCGAAGAACCAATTTAGATTCTTAAAGGAGCTGAAGTTTGTAGTGTTATGTTAGATATCCTAAATGTATTTGTGTGTCCTCTCTACTGTTTTGATTAGGGTTTCCAATCTGTTGTCTCTGGTTTCATAAGACTAATAATTCATTAATTCTTTTGTAAATAATTAAATTACTAACTTAATAATTGGTGTCTTTTCTTGACATTTTCACTATGCACTCAAGGCTTGAGATGATCTTTAACACTGTGTTTAAGGAGTCTTTAGATTCAGAGTTATCATGTATTAATCATTAGGGTCTTGGACTTAAAAATTCATACTCTCCTAGTTAAAAGATATGCATGTCATATTTCATTCTTAATATCCCTTAAAAGAATTTGACTATCACTCACATGTATGATTGCATTCATGATTGAGATGAGTCATGGTATCACTAAGGAAAATGGTCTTAGAAGTTTGAGTTTGGACTTGATCTATATGATGCTCGAGGATAGGATAAGATTAATGACAGCTCCATGAAACGTGAGTGTCAGCATCTTAGCTAGTATGGGACTTGTTCTCATGCTATCTCTTGAATTTAACCTAAAGTGCCAGAGTGTGGTGACATTTAATTAATAAGTTGATCACTGTGCGCCAATCCTTGGTAAAAGTAGTGGAGCTAGCCAAAAAGAAGGGCAGTTCCCTCAAATAAAAAAATATTGGAAATCATTATGAAAAGAAATGCTCATTCCATTACAAAGTTACATCATATGAGCTATTATATTCAAGGCGAGCGCTCCCAACCTTTAAGTGTCAACCTGGACCAAATCATTAGGCTTTTATGAGTCGGGCTAGTACCTCAAAAAGGGCTCTGCATTGTTAGCGCTACAAGTCTGGGTGCAAGTATATTAGATACTTTAAAAAGACGCACCCTGGTGTATTCCTAGGAAACCAAGTACATATGACTCAATCTCTTTTGATGGATACACTCATTGACAAAATTAACAAGAAAATTGTGTGGAATATTGGCACTTAACAGAGCCCTGATCCAATGAGAGGAAGTGAAAATAAGTACACAATCTTATATCCTCCATAATCTGTCCTTCCATCTATACCTTTGAAGCCAGACAAACTGAAGAGACAGTAGAATGAAGCAAGACTATATTTTTCCCTAGTCTTTAGGGTTTGGGTTCTTAGGAGAGCTTCTGAGATAGGAATTTTTGGTGGTATTTTGATTCTACTCTAATGGTTGCAGTCTACACTAAGTCATACTACTTATACACACACACACACATTAGGAATCTGAAATTAAAGGTGTTTAATCCCTTTTGATTAATATCTAGATCAACTTAGAGTTTTAGGATTCTTAAAACCTAGTGTTCTAGGTTAAATCAAGCCTTGTATATTCACTTGCACTTGTCAGGGATCTCATGAATTAAACTAACTCTCTAACAAATTCTTTATTTTTTAGCTCGAGGATGAGCTTAGCTTAAGTATAGAGGGTGATAAATCCCATATTTATCACCATTAATCATAAATATTATCTCTCTTGCTTAAGTCAATCACAAGATTCATTGACTAATTAACACTAATTATTAATTATTGTGTTGTATATATTTGACATTAATTCATATATATTAATATAACCCTATTATGGTGTTATATTTTACGTACTTATTTATTATTAAAAATCAAATAAAAATTAGATTAATATTATATATAAATAAATTAACATAAAATAAAATAAAAATATAAAAAATTAAAATAAATTGTTTTATATTCTTTTAACTAGTATTAAATTTTTATCTATGTATAAACGACCTCTGATGTCTTTGACTTATACATGAAAGTTGTAGATCTCATCGAGATCTACAATTTCAAAATCAGCAGTTTTCCTGATTCGATCCCTAACTATTTTATTTCTAACATTCTTTGATTTATCTAATTCTTTCAATTATGATTGGGCCACGTGGGGCCTCCACATTCGCCCACATGGCCCCACCTATTTAACCTTCTCTGCCTCAATCTGGGCAGATAGACATTGATCCAACGACCCATACGTCATCATCAACCTCCCTCTACCTCCTTGAACATGCACATCCTTTCATTCCTTTCCAACTTATCACAATTTTCACATCCTCTTCCGCCAACTTCCCTTCCATCCATCGCCGCCTATCACTTCACCATTCGATCCCCATCTTCTCCTTCTACATTGTTCAGCTCAGTTCTTTCTTCCCCAATCATGGGTGGTGGTTGAAACCACCAACTTCGTGCGACAACCTCCAAACTTCCATCCCACCAAAACCGAGCTTCTAGCCAACTTCCAAGGTATCTGCCACTTTGTTAGTCACCTCCTATACTCTACCTTGCTTCTGTGACAAAGAGAGCAAGTTTAGACGAGCCACGACGGAGAGAAGGCTCCGGAAAGATCCTTGGTTCTTGACCAAGTTGCAGACCAACCATCGGTGTTTCTATAGATTCCACCATAGCCACAATGTTAAGTGGATATCAACGAAGCTTGTAAGCTTCAATTCATCTTAAGATTCAACCGAAATAACTCTTTCATCTTCCACCAAATCTCAATTAATCTATCATTTCTCTTTCTTTCCATTTTTATCTTAATTATTCAACAAGTCTCAATCAATCAATCACTCTTCTGAATCATTGGACACACTTGCATCGATCCGTCCTCCACGCATTTATATCAATTCAATTGTCGCTTCTCCATCTTTGTTTCCAAAACGATCCACATTTCTGCTTTGCGTGAGCATGAACCCACATGAGCTCGATCCTTCACGAACGAAGAGCTTCCTTTTTGCCTCAAATTTACTTTAGTATGGTAGCTACATGTTTGTTTATGTGTTGGACTAACCATGCAGAGCATATAGCTTCAATAATCCGAATCTGAGACCGAGCTGCGGTCTCCCGTTCTCTCGATAGTGCAAGCCTCAACCACAGAGAAATATGAGCCAGTCTCCATCTTCATTAGTCTTCGATGATCCTCGCTGGACCTTCTTGAAGGTCATATGACCTTTAGTAGAGTCCTAGGAGTAAGGCGGAGTAAGATCTTTATCGCCTGAGCACCACCCTCTACAACAGAGTAGGAAAACAAAGGAAAAGCAGTTGCTATTGGATCTTTTCTATTGGGCGTGATCCAATGGTTCTAATGAAGCCACATTTACACCCCAAAGCAGTGGTTCAACCTTGAGGCTCGGTATCCGAGCCTAAGTACGAGCCTCGCATGAAGCACTAGAAACCGACACGTGATCCAATCCTCCATTACCGAGCCTAGCTGGTTCACGTGACTTACACACGTGACTGTGAAATTTGTAGCGCCGGTCCCTGACTTCTTGAGAATTTATGATAAGTCCGCTCGCACTGTAACAATTACTTAATACACCCTACGGGTTATTTTAGTTGCACTGTAGTCTAACTTTATCCTTTTTTGTAATAAAACTTGGAGTTTTTCTTAAAAATTGCCCCGGATTGATGGTTAAATAACCTTTTATCTATAATTTCCATTAAAGTGATTTTGGTCTTGTTTAAAAGATATGATGTTTCTATTTCATTTGATATGATTTATTAATATTTATACGTTGAAAATCACATGCAATTTATTTCTTCTTCCAATAGCTTATTTAGATTCTTAAATGAAGTCGAAAATAAAATCTATAGTGAACAATTGAACCTGTTATTTCTCTTGTTTCCCAATGACTCATTATTAGTTATTTTTAACTATTGTCGTTAAGTTAATACATAGTTTAATTGCTTGCTATAGAGTTTTGAACATCAAAGTGAAAGTGGAATTCCAAATTGTGTTTAAATAATTTAGAGACTATTTATTGCTTCTAGGTATTAATGTATCTGCTTTTATGACTTAATTAATATCTAATTAATTCAGGACATTCATGTGATTAACCCCAATCGTTCGTCATATTTCTACTTGTATTGAGAGTGATTTCATCTCTTTGTCGTGCATAATTATTTTCATATATATAAAGTGCATAAAAGTGCATTGAAAGTCATCTCTTTTGTGTTTTCTCTAAATAATAACCCTATAAATTGCCAACTAAAATATTTGACATTTATATTTACTCACTTGATTGCTCGCATCCTTGTGTTCGACTCTATACTTCCCAGGTTATAAATTCATGCTGAATCCTCCTTGTAGAGATTATTCATTCAGTTATATATGATACGCTAGGTTCCCATACTAGAATAGATCCATATTATCTTTTGCATTTAACGCTTCATCACCCGACCACTAACTGATTTGCTCTCGAAAGACACCGAGTTCCTTGTAGATGATAAGTATCTTTAATCTTTTGGGACTCTCAAGAATTTGGTTGTGCAGATGATGAATATGCATTTCATCATCTTTATTCATTTTTAGCTTAAAATCCCTTATAAAATACCTATGTATAATACTAAAGCCTTATTCTTTCTACCTTGCATCTGTGTGTAGATATTGTACATTTATTATTATTTTAACCTAAAATAAATAAAGAAAGAAATAAAGGAAAAATAAAGAAAATAAAAGACTATATATATCTAATAGATACAGGCTATCCCGAACCTCGAGAGAAGTTTAAGACTTGACTTGATCGACCACGAATAAAGTAGGGGGGGAGATAGGGTCTTTAATTATAAAATTCAAAAAAAAATTGTCTTTTATAATTACTTTTTTGTGTATATTTGTATAAAACTTACACTATTTTATTTTTACATAAATTGACCTCATATTAAATAATTCTGGAAACAAAAGTTGTAAATAAAAATGTTTCCTAAATATTAAAAAGTTTGCAAAATAAAATAATGTACAAAATAAAAGTAACCACACTCGGAAAAAAACATCAAGCTATAATTGAAAGACTGATTTCGACTCCATAAATTTAATCAAACCCACTTCCATTGTATTCTAAATTAAATTATCTTTAAAATGTATACGGTTTCATAATTTATGGAGTTACAGTTTGAAAGAGGGTTTTCTGGGGTGGTTTTTGCAATTTGATCATTTATTTATTGTATTTATTATTTTATTTTTGTACATAATATATTTTTAATAATTGTAAATTATTCACTATAATTTAAAGTAAATACAAAAATTTTAATATTTTTTTTTAAAATATTTACTTATTTGTACATGTGTATAATGTACATTATGTATATTTGATATTTATAAAATTAACCTCCTTACATAAAACCACCAAAAAAATTAATATCTAACATTAATTAATTTAATTAATATAATTAAGAATTTATTTATTTTTTATTTGAAAACCTACCATGTATATAAGAATTGGTTGTATATCTTAAATAGCCACCATTAAGGTCGCTAATTAATTTTTACCAATTAATTTTTTTTATTAATAATTTCATTTTTAATTTATTTAGTTAACTTAAATAATTTATTTAATTCCACCACTAATTCCCTTCCTTATTTTCCTCTCCATTCAAATTTTGAATTTCAAATTCGTTTTATTTTCCACTTAATTGGCTCCTCCTCCCTCATTCTCACTTGATCAATCTTTGGTGAGAGGAGCCTAATCTCCAAGATCTTCGTATTGTAGAAAGGTGCCTAACCTCTGAACCTTCCAGTGACAATGAGTCGGCCTTCGTCTAGGACATCACGACATTTTCCGCTCCCATGATGCGATCCATTTTTTCTTGTTCTTAACCAAGGTTAATCGTAGTTTAATTTTTGCATTTTTAATTTCTGTATCACTTTTTTGATCGTTTATTTTAATTGTAGATCATTGTTCTATCACATCCGATCCATCCCCGATTTTGATTTTTTATGTCATTTTCTCAATCTATACACGTTCAAATTCTATCTCACATGACCTCTAAACTCGGTCACGCACGGTGACCGGAGACCCAGATCCATCTTCCACATTGCCAGGATCCGCATCCACTCATATATTCCGTGTTTGATTTTTTGTGGGTCGAGCCATCATGCTCGAGTTGATCATTTGCATTTTTATTCCATAATCGGTACATAGGATTTTAATATATATATATATATATATATATAATTCATTTGTTGTTTCAAATAAAAAATAAAAATATATATAACAAGGTTTCTGCAGTTTCTGTTTTTGAAAAAAAATAAAAATTACATTTTTGGCTTTTTATAATAATAAAAAAACCAAAAAATCTAGAAGCAACACGCACCACCCGCCCCAACCGCAGGTAGTGCCCACCACTCTCGTCATCCAACATCACGACGCCATGGAGGTATGTGTCGCCCCGAGCGAAGGCACCACCATCCCAGAACTGAAGCTTCCTCCGCCCTCCTCCGCCTGACGAACCTCCTCTATAGTCTCCTGCAACTCGCCATCATCGCCCCGTCGTGCACCGTCCGCCATCTAGGCAGAACTTCCCCGCGCCATCTCCCATTTCCGCCATCTGGATCCGCAACCACCACCTCACCGTGAGCTCGCAGCCTCTGCAAGCATCGCAGTTTGTTTGCCAATTCCACCCGCGCAGAGGAGAGGAGCCTTCCGCTGCATAATCGCCTGGTCTGACCACCGTTCACCAGGCGTATTTGGAGGAGAGGAAAAGGCGGTGAGGCACGCCTCTTCCACCACGGCCGCATGCCTCACCATGTGTCTGCCACCACCCCCTCCATAGCGTACAACCCTCCACTGCACAACCGGATCAACCTCCCATCGCGCTCCATCGCTAGACCCCACTACCAACCGTGAGTAGGACGATGCCGGCCATCGCTGCTCCAGAGCAGCGGCGCATCGCCCTCAACACTGTGTGCTTCACCTGGAAGAACTCCGCCCGTCGATCCCCAGCCACCACACAGCCTGCGAAGCCATACCCATGCGACCACCTGCACATCGCCTCCTCCTCCATCACCGCTCAATGTTGCGATCTAGATGTTGCGCGAGAAGAAAGAAAAAGAGGGGTGGCATCCCCCTTCTCTTTTTGTTTGGGCGCAGAACAAAGGAAGAACTCTGTAAGCCCAACTTTTTTGGACAAATTACAAAAAAAGCCCCTAGAGGATCTACTGATTGCAAGGAAGCCCCCACTAGAGTCCTATCATTACAAACCATTTAGTTAAATAGCAATGGTTTCCCCACCCTTTTGTTTCATGTTAATTTTTCATTCAAGAACTTTGAATAATTGCATTTTAGTCTAGTATTTCCAGACTTTGATTTGCATGTTCTTGCTGAAATAAATACTTTTGTTGGTCAATAAATTTAGCAAAAATCATGTTATGCTTCTGATTTGTGTCTCTTTCTTGTGTAAAATTTTCATTGCACTTAATTATCATTTGTAATTATTAAAAATAAAAAACATTGCATTTTTTCACTATTTGATATTTGAAAAATCATAAAATTTCTAATATTGCATAAAAAGTTCAAAAAAAATGATAATTTGTTTTTTATATCTTTTTTTTCTATGCAATTTTCACGCACTAAATATTTTTAAAACTCCAAAAATTTTCAAAATATTCAAAAACTTATAAAAATCATAAAAATTGTAAAATTTTCGAAAATAGTGATTTCACTTTCTGTTTGTAGATAATTTCTTCTAGTTTTTCAGAAAAATAATTTGCAAAAAAATTTGATTTCATTTTGTATTTTTAAATTGCGAAATAGTCCTGACTTTTCATTGTTTTCATTATTCCCTATTTTTATTCATTTTGAAAATATAGAAATCTCTAAAAAATTATAAAAAAGTAAAAAATCATTAGAAATACAAAAGGATTTTATTTGAACATTTTTGTGCATTTTTGATATATTTGAAAAAAATAGTCATTCTCTATTTTTGTAATTATATTGTTTGAAAATTATTTTCGTGAAAATAAAAAATGTGAAAAACTAAAACCAACTAAGAATAAAATAGAAAAAAATAGAAAAAATAAAAAAATAAAAAATTTTAAAAATTAAAAAGATAAAAATCCTACAAAAACCAAGATAGTTTGAATTTGAGATTCCCTTTTCTTTTAGTCATTTTTTATTCAATTATTTGAATAACCCTCAGGATTTGTATCCTCCCCGAGTTTGATCATGTTGCTATACAGGTTATCTAAATAATAAAAAAAATCTCCTGCCATATTTTCTTGTAATTATTGGCTTGGGAAGGAAAAAATAATTTTTTGTTGAAGGATTCTTTGGGTTGCAATGACATTGCACATTTATTTCATCTGATTTAAAACCCAAAAAATCTCATCCAACAAAATGGCACCATTTCCAGGGAGGCACAACGGGGGTAGTTCGGTTTTCCATTTAACTTTCTATTCTTAGTTGTAAATTTTTATCTATATTCATTGTCCGTATTCACTGAATCTCATTCATTTTTCTTGCTCATATTTTTATATGTGTGTCTCTTACACATTTTTTGATTACTCTTTCTTGCGAGGGCCTGACGAGCTGGAACGACTTTCTTAGGAGCGTCGATGCACTCTAGTGACGTAGAGGGGACTTGATTCTTCTCGAAGCCGCAAGAGAGCGTAGGAGGAGGAGAATAAGATTTTAAGAAGACAATCGATTGGCATAGATATTTTTTAATTTTAGCATTTTAGTTATTAAAAACTCTTGTAAAAAGGACATTATATACCTTATTCGGGGTCTATTTCGCCAAGTGTCGATGCACTTGGGGGACCTCACCATTGTTTTCTCATTGTTTTTATCATTTTTTTTATTTGTTTCTCGTGGATTTATGTTTTCTGACTTTATTTTATTTTGTTTCCTGTGAGTGAAACCCCTAGCCTTAGATTTATTTAGTTGAGCCAGGTAGTTATTAGGTTCAAAGCCCTAAAAGAATATATGTTCCTATAGATCGTTTGGAATTAGGCAAATAATAACTTGTTTCTTCCCGAATAGAAGTTATTGTTTAGGACGGTTCTCGCTAACAATTGTATATAGTTTATTTTTATTTTTCTATGTGACTCATTTCGCATGTAGAGTGCTGGCGGCAGTTTACGCATCTCTAACCCATGCATGCATCATTGAATTTAATCGTGCATTGGCTTTTACGTTTTCCCCTCGGTTTTGTGGATATAGGAATATAAGAAATCGAAAAATTCGTTAGACGTGTTTTAATTCAAAAATATCAAAAAAGTAAAAATTGAAAAATAAAAAATGTAGAATGATAATATCACTTGGACTATTAAAACTAAATGTAATTGATTCACATCATTGTTTTGGGAGAGAAACCCCCTCATTGTATTCATAATTACTTTCTCATGTACACACTAAGTTTAGTGCCCCGATCCCATAAGACAACCTAAGTGTTTGTACAACTTTGTGTTTGATCACCTAACTCTAAAATTGACAAGATAATTGATCGAACCTTCACGGTCTTCACATTACGTTGAGTTGGAGAATTGGGGGTTTACATTGTGTTTGTTTGTGCTTGGTGTTGAGTTAGTTATGATCTTTTATCTCCATATCATTAGCATTCTCTTTAAAAAAAGCATCACTCATGTTTTCCCTCCCTCTTACCCTTCACTCTCAGGGTCAAATGTTGTCCAATATTTCCCAAGCTCGGATCCCTTCGCTCTAGCAGGTCAATGATCTCTTTGATCTTGACCAAGATTTCTTTGAGCATGATATTTCTGATCCCTTGGATGGTTTTTATTTTACTTAGAGTGAGAACCCGTTATTTAAATATAATCATTCATTCTCTCCCTCAAATTATCCATATTTTATACATCTCCCCGAGGGTTATCTACGGGTGATATGTACTCTATACTCGGTTTAACTCCCTGGTTGTGCATCTGATATGTCGGATCACGAGATCGAGTCTTCTAATTATTCGGAGTTTGTTGATTCTTCCTATACTTCTGATATTTCTGAACTTGATCTTTCTTGTCACCTTGATGACCCTCGCAAGGATGAGACACCCCTTGAGTTATTCAATGTTATACCTGATCTCTCTTCATTACATGCATCAGATATTTGCTATCTTATTGAGTCTCTTGATCTTGACCTTCCATATATTTCCGAGACAATTATTGATGTGGAGGATTCCATGACTGATCCTTCCTTCTCCAGATTCCATTTTCTCCGCTCCAACCATTCATTCCACTCTGACCATGAGATGAAGATTTCTTTTGTGCTACCGGTGCCCGATTTTATCTACACATCTATTTACCCAGCAGCAGACGGCCGCCTGATTGCTTATCTTGATGTCCTTTGCATTGTTGACCATGTTGTTGTTCTCACATTGAGACAACATTGACAGTATGTTATTCACATTACAGATGTCGTCCTGAACCTTGATACTTCATTGTCCTAACCTTTGCACCCAGCTAGGGGCGTAAACTCTAGCGCTTGTTGAGAGGCACCTCAAAAATGTCTACCATGTATATATGTGTTTCTTCTTGATTTGCTCCTTCCTTTTATAGTGTTATCATTCACCTCTTGTCTGTATCTGTGTTCTATACATAGGATGTACTTAATCCTAAGTATGGGGGGTGAATTATTTGTGTGATTCGTGTTCATCCTGTTCATCACTCTTGTTGTTGCTTATACTTAGGGATACTATACCCTAAGTATAAGCAACAACTAGAGTGATGAATAGGATGAATATGAATATGGGGAGTGATGTTGTTCATATCGTCTCTTTTAGGTTTTTATTCTTCTGGTCTCTCGATTGTCCCCTAACTTGTTGATATTCTATACTTAAGGCTATTCTACCCTATGTATTAGGGGGGAAAGACGAGACATTGAGTTCGTACATTCTCTTCCTCAGTTCTCCCCAACTGTATAGTCTTATTTACATTGGATTACTTGATCCTAAGTATAGGGGGATTCCCGACTTCTATTCATTTCATATTCTTTAAGTCATTGTAGCATAGGAGTCTTTTCACTTTTCTATACTTAGCACGAGTTATGTCTTCCTTTGCTGGTCTCTGATCACTATGAGGACATAGTTCGAGCTAAGTATAGGGGGTGTCGTATATATTGTGTGTGTGTGTATATATATATATATATTTTAGACATAACTCGTACTTTTAAATATGATTTTTGTAAAATCCACATGTGCATATAGACTTTGGTCACCTTCCATATTCAAAAAAACAAAACAAAAAAACAAACAAAAAATTAACAAAAAATCCACTTATTAGAAAAATACCATGTAACCCTTTTCCCCTAAAAAATCCCTAAAAACCAAAAAACCAAAAATCTATAAAAATTTGCAAAATTAAAATTTCAAAAAAATATCATTTTACATGTGCATCATTTTTTCAAACATCCATAAAAAGTTTAAAATTTAAAAAATTATTTAAAAATTGCTTTATTTTTGCATTATACATATTTTCTTGCATTTGCATGTGCATTTTTTCTGAATAATATTGACATTTAAACTATGTCTGGAATGAAATTAAAGAATGGAGCTTAGTTGGAAATTAATCCACTTAATTTCAGAGGAGTCTTATAAGAACTGGAGGTAAGACTTTTCAAGCCCTAGCGACTTAATTCTTTGAATCCATAAGACTTGGTTCATATGTCGTCTTGATTAGTCTAAGTAGAATATTTAACAACACACGCATGATTCTTCTAGACCGTGGCTTATCTTGGACAAGCACTCTTCACGTAGTTCTTCAAGGAGGAGGTAGTGAGGAGGCAGAATCTCTTGGCTTGGGGTAGCATACGAGGGTAGTACATTTAGGTGGAACCTCTCGTCTTCCTCTAAGGAGGGTAGTGCATCT
The DNA here is from genome assembly GCA_037367405.1 of Ottelia alismoides. Taxonomy (NCBI): domain Eukaryota; kingdom Viridiplantae; phylum Streptophyta; class Magnoliopsida; order Alismatales; family Hydrocharitaceae; genus Ottelia; species Ottelia alismoides. Next base: position 136,279 of record JAZKJV010006396.1, read on the forward strand.
CAACCTGGTCTAGTAGCATTGAGGTCTAAAGACAAGATGCTGTGGGGTTGCAATAATGTTTCAAAAGAGGGATAATCTACTAGCTCAAGAGGAAACTCTCCTTATGTACATGATGCACCTTATATATTTTTTCAAAAAAAGAAAAAAAAAAGAAAAAAAACTCATAATCTCGAATAATGGACCTGCCTGATTGAAAAGTAAAATGCTAGCTGGAGTGTATATACAAGTATAAAATAATAAGAGCTTCAAAGTCAAATTTTTGTAAGCCTGCAGCTGGATGACTTGACTACACTGGTCAAGCATCCAAGGATAGGTAGCTACGCTGGTTACCATCCATTCTTTTCTCCATCTCCTCTTCTTAAGCTGGTTGTACTTGAACTTAGAAGGGAATATTTCCACTCCTCGAGGAAAGATTTGCTAGACTGGAGGAGTAGAGTTACCTTGTTAAGAGATGTTGTTTCTTTGCTACTTTTAAGATGTGGAGCTATATTTCACTTACATTATACAAGTAAAGATTCATAGTCATAAGAATTTGTGTATGTAAACTTGTTCTGACCTGACTATTGAGGAGACCTGAATATGAGTCTTGTGGAATTTAGAGGTTGTTAGGTTTTAAATCCATTTCCCATTATCTTCCGCCACACTAATAATCCAAAGTTCTGACAGATCTCCATACTACAACTTTATGAAGATCAGTTTAATACTCACTATTGTCCTAATTTCTTTATTTTCCATTATTTTTCTTTTATTCACTTATTCTTTTAAATAAGTGTTTGCTAAGGGACTAGCAAAGGTAAAACATAACAGGATGATGAATATGCAATCATCATATTTATTCATTTATTTACCTTAAAATCCCTTATAAAACACATGTATATAATACTAAATCCTTATTCTTACTAACTTGCATCTGTGTGTCAATATAGTACATTTATTATTATTTTAACCTAAAATAAATAAATAAATAAAGGAAAAATAAAGAAAATAAAAGACTGTATATATAGGCTGACCCAAACCCCGAGAGAAGGTCAAGACATTATCTGATCGACCAATAATAAAGTAGAGGGAGATAGGGTCTTTAATCAGAAAATTCAAAAAAATGTGTTTGTAATTACTTTTACATGTATATTTGTATAAAACTTGCACTATTTTATTTGTACATAAATTGTCTGCAAATGAAATAATTTTCAAAACAAAAGCAGTAAATAAAAATGTTTACTAAATAATAAAAATGTTTGCAAATTAAAATCATGTATAAAATAAAAGTAACCACATTCAGAAAAAGCCGTAAAGCTATAATTGAAAGACCAATTCCGACTCCATATGAACTTAAATTGAATCAAAGGCTGGGGTTTCACAATTTTAAATTAAATTAATTATCATTAAATTAAATTATCTTCTATTGTATTCTATTGTCTTCTAAATTAAATTATCTTTAAAATGGTTGGGGTTTTATATGTTTTGGAGTTACGATTTGGAAGACATTTTTCTAGGGTAGTTTTTACAATTTCACCATTTATTTATTATATTTATTATTTTACATTTGTACATATTATATTTTTAATAATTGTAAATATTGTTCATTATAATTTAAAGTAAACAAAAAAGTTTTATTTTTTTTAAAAATATTTCCTTATTTGAACATGTGTATAATGTACATTATGTATATATGATATATATAAAATTAACCTCCTTTTATAAAAACCACCAAAAAATTTATATCTAACATTAATTAATTTTTTAATATAATTACGAAAATTTGATTGATTTCTTTATTTATTTGATTTGAAAACCTACCATGTATATAAGATTTGGTTGCATACCTTAAATAACCACAATTAAGGTGGCTAATTAATTTTTATCAATTAATTATTTTATTAATTTATTTAATTCCGAATTTCATTTTTAATTTGTTTAATTAAGTCATTTTATTTATTTAACTCCACCACTAACTCACTTCCTTATTTTCCTCTCCATTCCAATTTTGAATTTCAAATTCGTTTTATTTTCTATTTAATTGGCTCCTCCTCCCTCATTCTCACTTGATCAATATTTGGTGAGAGGAGCCTAATCTTCAATAGCTTCTTATTGTAGAAAGGTGCCTAGCCTCTGAGCCTTCTGGTGACAGCGAGTCGGCCTTCGTCGAGACCATTACGACATTTTCTGCTCCTACGATGAGATCCATTTTTTCTTGTTTTTAACCTAGGTCAATCATAGTTTAGTTTTTGCATTTATAACTTCATTGTCATTTTTTTAGATCATAGATCTTAATCGTAGATCATTGTTCTATCACATCCGATCCATCATCGATTCTTATTTTTCATCTCATTTTCTCAATCTATCCACGTTCAAATTCTATCTCACATGGTCTCTCAACTCCGATCATGCACGGTGATCGGAGACTCGGATCCATCTTCCACATCGCCAGGATCCACATCCACTCATATATGCCGTGTTTGCTTTTTTCTGAGTCAAGCCATCGTGCTCAAGTCAGTCGTTTGCCATTTTATTCCATTGCAGGTACATAGGATTTTTAAAAAAAAATATACATAAAATTCATTTATTACTTCATATAAAAAAATAAAAACATATAAAAATATAAAAAATGTTTCTGTAGTTTCTGTTTTTGAAAAAAAAATAAAAATGTGCACTTTCGGTTTTTACAATAATAAAAAAAATTAAAAAACAACAGGCGTCGGCCTTCCCACCCGCAGGCGGCACCCACCACTCTCGTCGACCTTTATCGTGGTGCCACGAAGGCGTGTATTGCCCCGCACGAAGGCGTCGCTATCTCATAATCGAAGTGCCCTCTGCCTTCCTCCGTGTGACGAACCTCTGCTGCAGCGACTTGCGGGTCACCATCATCGCCCCCCTTGTACATTGTCCGCCATCTGGGTGGAGCTTCCCCATGCCATCTCTCGCTTCTGCCATCCGGAGCCACACCCATTTCCTCGCCGTAAGCTCGTAGCCTCTGCGAGCACCATAGTCCGTCCGCCATTTCCGCCCATGCGAAGGAGAGGAGCCCTTCCATCGCAGAACTTCCTGGTCCGACCACCATTCGCCAACCATGCCTGGAGGAGAGGAAAAGGCGGTGCGGCAAGCCTCTTCCACCATGACCGCATGCCTTGTTGTGCATACGCCACCGCCCCTTCATATCAGGCGACCCTCCACTACAGAACTGACTCGGCCTCCCTCCATGCTCCGTTGCTAGACCCAACCACCAACCGCGAGCAGGACAACACTGCCAATCACTGCTCAAGAGTGGTGGCACATTGCCCTCGACACTTTGTGCTCTGCCAGGAAGAACTCCACTTGTCGATCGCCTGCTGCCATCTAGCCTACGAAGCCATCCCCATGCGAACACCTGCACGTTGCCTCCTCCTCAATCACCACTCAACGTCGCCGTCTGGAGGAGCCCACCACCATCCTTCCACTGCATGAGGAGCACCTCACGCCCTCGATCACCGTCGACTCCCGCTGACCAAAAACCTCCACCGCCCGCCCTTTTTGCTTACGTGAGAAGAAAGGAAGAGGGGTGACGACCCCCATCTCTTTTTGTTTGGGCACTGAACGAAGGAAGAACTCTGGAAGCCTACCTTTTTTGGAAAAATACAAGAAAGTCCCTAGATGTTCTATTAATAACAAGGAAGCCCTTGCCAGAGCCTTATCATCAGGTACCATTTGGATAATTCGCAATAGTTTCCCCTCACTTTTATTTCCTATTTATTTTTCATTCAAGGACTTTGAATAATTGCATTTTAGTCTAGTATTTCAAGACTTTGATTTGCATGTTCTTGTTTTTGAAATAAATACTTTCGTTTATCAATAAATTTAGCAGAAAATCATGTTATGCTTCTAATTTGTGTCTCTTCCTTGTGTAAAATTTTCAATGCATTTAATTATCATTTGTTATTATTAAAAAATAAAAAAAAACATTGCATTTTTTCACTACTTGACATTTGAAAAATCATAAAAATTCTATTATTCCATAAATAATTCAAAAAAATAGGATAATTTGCTTTTTATATCTTTTATTTTCTATGCAATTTTTACGCACTAAATATTTTTAAAACACAAAAAATTTGCAAAATACTCAAAATATTATAAAAATCATAAAAATTTGTCGAAATATCCAAAAATAGTGATTTTACTTTCTCTTTGAAGATAATTTCTTCTAGTTTTTGTAAATATTTTTGCAGAAAATTTCGATTTCATTTTATATTTTTAAATTGTAAAATACTACTGTCTATTCACTGTTTCCATTATTCCCTAATTTTATTCATTTTTAAAATCGTAAATTTTTCTTAAAAATTATAAAAACAGTTAAAAATCCTTTAAAAATACAAAAAGATTTGATTTGAACATTATTTTAGCATTTTTAATAAATTTCAAAAAATAGCCATTCTCTATTTTTATAATTAACTTGTTTGAAACTATTTTCTTGAAAATTAAAGTTTGCAAAGATAAAAACAACTAAAAAATAAAAATAAAAAAATAAAAAATTAAAAAGATAAAAATCCTACAAAAATCAAGATAGTTTACATTTGAGATTCCTTTATCGTTTAATTGATTTTTTCAATTATTTGAATAAACCTCGGCATTTATAGCCTCCATGAGTTTGATCTTATTGCTATATAGTTTAATTAAATATCAAAAAAAATCTCCCGCTACATTTTCTTGTAATTATTAGCTTGAGAAGGAAAAATAAATTTTTTTGAGGGATTCTATGGGTTGCAATGACATTGCACATCTATTTCATCTGGTTTAAAACACAAAAAATTTCATCCAACAACAGGCTCTTGTCCTTCAGACACCCGATTGGTCTCTCCCATTTGAGATCATGGCGAATGCTTCTGATTTTGTTGTAGGTGAGGACCATTCACTTCTCTGAGGTTTTTGATGCATGGGGCATCGATTTCATGGATCCATTATTTAAGAGTCAGGGATTTGAGTACATTTTGTTGGATGTGGATTACATTAGTCATTGAATTGAGTCCATCCCATCTTGAGCCGCAAATGCAAAGAATGTTTGCACATTTTTGAGGAAGAATATCATATCACGGTTTGGGGTGCCTTGAGTCTTGATTTCTTGTTGGGGGACTCATTTTATCAACGATAAGTTAAGGGCCCTTGCTAACGAGTTCAACATAGACCATAGAGTTGCCACTCCATACCATCCATGGAGGAATGGTCTTGTTGAGGTTTCAAATAGGGAGACTATGACTATATTGCAAAAGGTTGTTCGCCCAGAATGAAAGGATTAGTCGCATCTTTTAGACTCAGTCTTGTGGCCCTCTAGAACTTCATTCAAGATACCTTTGAGTACATCTCCTTTCTGTTTTTTTTATGGAAAGCCATGCCACTTACCTGTTGAGATCAAGCATAAGTCACTTTAGGCAGTCATGAGATACTATTGGATCTAGAGAGTGTAGTAGATCAGAGGAGAGCAGAATTGGCAGCCTTGGACGGGTTGATAGATAAAACTTTCTCAAGTTGCCTATAGTATAAGGATAGAGTGAAGATATGGCATGATACTCACATCATCCATAAGCAGTTCGAGCATAACCCGATAGTATGGCTATTTGATACTACGTTGAGATTATTTCTAGGAAATTATAGGGTAAATGGAATGTACCATACCTTGACAGAAAGGTGAACGACAACAATAGCATTGATATATCCGAATCATATTCTAAATCCACCTTATGAGTAAACGGTCAGCATCGGATGCCATATCTTAATCATGATCCATTGACCGTTGATGTTTCCCCAATTCATTTTGCATGAGATGTATTCCTTGACTTACATCACCTACATCTCATACATGATTTTCACTTCTACTCCGCCTCTATGTAGATCCATATTTTCTAAATCATCAATTCATTCATTCATTTTGTTTAATACCCCAGATCCATCTCATGATTTTGCTATGCCTAGGATGCAGTTTATCCTAAGTATATAGGGGTATTAGACCTATGATTATTCACTTTTCTATTACCTCTATTTTTTCTACCTATACTGCAGGATATTTTACCCCATGTATAGGAGAGGCAATATCTGTACATTATATTCCTCGGTTTCCCTTTTATGTACCGTCTTTTATACTTAGGATTACTTGATCCTAAGTATAGGAGGGATCATTGACATCTATTCATTTTATTTTTTTTTGAGTCATTGTAGTATACGATTCTTTTCACTTCTCTAAACTCAACATGAGTTATGTCTTCCTTCATCGCTCTCTGATAAGTCAGAGGACATCTTTCAAGCTAACTATAGGGGGATGTCGTATATTGTATATATACTATAGCCATAACTTGTACTTTATGTGTGTTAATAACATGGCTATTATTCATAAAATGGGAAAAAATATTTTCAAAAATGTTTTCAAAAACTGTCAAAAAATTATTTTTGTAAAATTTTTTAAAAATATATGTAAAAATGTTTTGTTTGCAAAAGGTTTGCAATTATTTTCTGTATCAAAATTAGGTATACTGTACAAAATTTTTGAAAATTATGTGAAAATAAATGTTTGTAAAAATAGTTTGTAATTTTTTTTGTAAATGTTTGTAAAAATAGTTTTGAAATCTTTTGAAAATAGTCACATGGAAAATAACTTATGGAGTATAAAAATTACGTAATATATATATAGGAAAAAATGGGGCTGCCCCCGCCCCATTTTTCGGCATTTTTTTTATTTTTTTTGAAAAATAAAACCATGTATATTCATCCATATATCCCTCCTACATGCCATTCGAATTTCGTCAGAAACAGAGACTCCTACGGCCTCCATCTCGATGGTATCGATTTAAAAAAATCCTGTTACCGTTAAAAAATTACTGTCCGGATGGAGGCCGTAGGAGTCTCTGTTTCTGACGAAATTCGAATGGTATATAGGAGGGATATAGGGATGAATGTAAATGGTGTTATTTTTCAAAAAAAATAAAAAAATTCGCCCAAATAAGGCGGGGGCAGCCATGTTGGCTGCCCCTAGGGGGCAGCCACATATGACCCATATATATATGTACATAATCTACCCTAATTTGTTTGTACATAAATACCTCAATAAAGATGGTTTGAGATCCAGTAATTAATATCCGTTTGTATATAAAACCCGTAACACAAACCCTATTGTAAATATGCATATATCATTGTGAAAAGCTTTCTTTTATTTACTTTTCAAATACCTAAAAATTTCAGAAATAAAAAATTCCATAAAAATTTGCATAGTTTGAAAAACTCCCACCAAAAAGAGTTTTTAAATACTTGCATGTGCATTCTTCAAAATCATGGTTGATATTTAAACTAGTCTGGAATAAAAATTGAAGAATGGAGCTTGCTTAAGACCTTAATCCACTCAACTTCCAAGTAACCTTATAGGATTTTGGGCTAAAACTTTTCAGGTCCATATCGACTTAATTCTTTGAGTCCACTAGGCTATGCTCACATGACATCTTGATTGGCCCAAGTAGAATACTTAAAAACGCACACATGACTCTCAAAGATAATTGCTTGACTTGGACACACACCTTATACGTGGCTCAACATAGATGAGGTGGTGACGAGGCAAAATCCTTTGGCTTGGAGTAGCATACGGGTGTAGTACAACTAGCATGAAACACCCGTCCTCCTCTAAGAGGGAAGTGCACCTCAACCTGGTCTTGTAGCATTGAGGTGTAAAGACAAGATGTTGTGGGTTGCAATAAAGCTTCAAAAGAGGGTTAGTCTATTGGCCTAAGAAGAAAAACTCCTTATATACATGTTGCATCTTGTAGATATGTTGTATATATGTCATAAAAAATGTAAAAAATAAAAAAATTCCGAAAAGGGGACATACCTGATTGAAAATAAAATGCATGCCGGAGTGTATATAGTTGAATAAGCAAAGCTTTTGTATTCCACCGCCTCATTTCAAGGAAGCTTGCAGCTAGAGACTTAGCTACACTGGTTAAGCTCCAAGGGATACATGGTGACACTAGTCACGATCCATTCTCTCCTTTTCCCCTCTTCTTGAGTGAGTTGTACTTGAACTTAGAAGGGAATACCTCGGTCCTTGAGGAAAGGGTTGCTAGACTGGGGGATTATAGTTGCCTTGTTGAGGGAGGTTGTTCCTTTGCCATTTTTGAGGTGGGGAGCTATATATCACTTACATAGTACAAGTAAAGATTCGTACTCATTAGAGTTTGCATATGCAGACTTGTTCTAAACTTGGTTGTTAAGAAGACCTAACCATAGAATTTTGGAACTTTAATGCTGTTAAGTCTTAAACCCGAATCCCAGTAAGGTTCCACCAAATTAATAATTCAAAGGTCTGACCGAGCTCCATACTCCAATTTCACAAAGATAAGTTTAATAATCAACTTTGATTCTTCCTTTTTCTTTTCTTTCTGTTTCACTTGTTTTTAAATAAGTGTTTGCCAAGGGACTAGCAAAGGTAAAGTATAGGGGGATGACGAATCTATGATTCTCATTCTTTATTCTCTTATTTTAGCCATATCTTTAAGCAAAAACATCTGTAAATATATGTAAATTCTATAAATTACCACTGTAAATACTCTTGTTAATATTGTATAATTAACAATTTTTTTCCAAAAATAAAAGAATAAAGATTAAAAGAAAAGCAGAAGAAGGATGTAATTTTGTAATAAGAATAGACTGACCCAAACCCTTAGAGAAGGTCAATTATTGACCCGATCGATAAGGAAATAAAGAAGGGGGAGATAGGGTCTTCGTATATTCATCACTGTGCATTCTATGCACATATCATTCTTCTATTTTATTCACCAATAAAAAGGCTTAAAAAATCATTTTCTCAATAAAACTTGAAAATAAAAATGTTTTCTAAATAATAAAAATAGTTGCAACATGATTTGGTTTACATTGTACAATAAATACCACTCATAAAAGCCACCAAATGAGAACTTAGAAGATCAATTTCGGCTCAATATGAACTAAAATTCTTCCAAAATCATCATTATTGGACTATAATGTAAATTATCTTTAAAATGTGGGTGGTTTCATAAATTTTAGAGTTGTGAAGTAAAAGTTGGCTTTTTGGGTGCACTGTATAGCCATATAGTACTTATACCTGTAAATATATTTACTTAATTATTTTTAAAAGAATAATTTGTGTATATTGCACTTTTAACTATTTGTGTACTCTTAATAATATTATAAATTAAAAAGCATTAAACACAAAATAAATTGAAAATAAAAATTTCATTGTATACCGGCCACACTTGTATATATTGTATATAATGACTATTTGATTAACCGTGTTTTTTAATTAATAAAAATCAAATAAAAATATCTATACTCGTTAAATTTTGTTGTAAATATATAAAATATAAAATAAAGGATATTTTATAAAAATAATAAAATAAAAATGCAAGAATAAAATATATAGGTATACCAAACCTGTATATGCTGCACTATATTGTATATACTGTATAGATGAATTTAGAAAATTAAATAAAAATCACAGAAATATAGTTCGACTAATAATGAACATTTTTTATTTTATTCATTTTTTATTTTCAAGTCATTTAATATTTTATTTATAATTTAATTAATTTATTTCCCTATTTTGTCAGGTAGCCTAATTTGTCCCTATTCTACGCTGCTTCCCATTGGTCCGCCTAGGACTGTTGACCCCAGTCAATGCCCCCCCACCTCGTATTTGCCCTTTTCATAGGCCGGTTTCAACACCAATTTTGCCCAATTATGCAGACCCGGCCCGATCGACTCTGCCCTCGCTCCTCCACCCCTATAGAACACCATGGATCCCTAATCAATGCCCGAGCATCATCTCCACGATCCGCACCTCGGTTCGTTAAATTTCACTCTATCCTTTTCGAACCCGAGTATAAAAGCACATGCACCTCTTCCATTCCTACCATCTTTATATTCTCCACCACCTCTGTTGTGCCCAACCCCTTTCCCAGGGTGACAGTAGTATGAGAGGGATAGCTTGGAGGGCTTGTAAGCGTGTGTTCCCTAGGTCTAGTGGCATCTCCGTCATGCTCCGCCGCAAAGAGCTCAGCCTCTGGCTGTGCTGCCCCATCGAGGATGTAACCCCCAGAGGCCCTTCGTCTCCCCCTAGACGACTTTACTCATTAACATGTACCCATTATAGATCCAGGTTGCTCACTTTAGCTCGATTTCTTCACTTTGTGCATGGAACCTACACTCGACCCTTACACCCTATCGACTGACCATTTTTGACTTGACACACACCCTACATGCTCGCCCTTCACTTATACATCTCTCTCTGCACCCTACTCATCGACCCAATCAACGGATTGGGTCGAATCTCAATCGTGTTCCTTTACCCAACACAAGACCTCACCCATACACATCCCCCTCATTCATTTGGTACTTCTAACCCCACGTTGTAGTTCCTTCTCTGAGCATAACCTCTCATGCAGGACCAGGACCGAAGACAACCTCTCCTGGAGGTCATTTTGCACCTGCACTTCAGTCCAAGAAGCTCCAGAACCCACATGCCTCTCCAGGACTAATCTCGTGGTCCTGAACCCTATTGAGCATGCCAATAGCTACAGAAAACCACCAGCAACTTTTCCCCATCTGAGCAGCCTCGAAGGTTGTTGGAAGACCATGCAATCGTCGTCCAAAACTCACTGGAGGTGAGTTCTTCCCAGTTCTCCTCGATGTCTCCCCGACCGTTGGATCAAGTGATCTCCCAGTTCTAATATCGTGCGTCCATTTTGGAGTTTCCCCTGGTTGTCCAATCATTCTGAGGATTGATCCCCATCCACTCATCGTCGAAGCGGTACTAGTAGATCGGGACCATTCATCATAAGTGGATCCTCCCTAGATGTCCGTTTGCGCCGAGCCAAAGTTGTCAGATCCGAGCAGTGCCTTGTATCGACCCCACAACGAAGGGTATATTTCACTCAGACCCTTTCCCTTCATCTTATTTCATTTTATTCAATAATTGTAATGATAAGTTCAAAACTTTTTTTTTGCATTTTGGACCTTGTGTTTTAGTTATTTGTATTTTAGTCCAACTGAGCTGAGATCACGTGCATCCACACGTGCTTTTGTGGGTAATTTATAGCGTCTACGCTGGACACCCCTTTGGTTATGAAATGAATTAAATGTTTTTATAATTATGCTCATACCCCTATGCGTACTATTTCATGTGTTGTGTGTGTGTTTTCTGGATAAATTGCATAGTGGCCCTTGGATTTTAAGTATTTGTTATTCTTTAGGCACTAGAACTTAAAACAATTACACATAGGTCCATGCTTTATAGTTTTAAATTATTTTCTTTAATTAGTCTTAATATATATCATTTGGCCTTAACTTTCCCCAAAAATTATTTCTAGCTCTTGTTAACTTGATCTTTGTGTGGTGATATTTTTGTGCCATTTTCCTTGCATTTTATATATAACAAATTCAAAAACAGTAGAATAATTCATTGTTTGACTTATAAAATTCCTAGAAGTTTGAAAAACCTTTGGAAGATTCCCTAAAGATTCTTATAGTTGTATTTTATCCTATTTTAGCTTTTATATAATTTTTATTTGAGAATACATTATAAAAACATAAAAAATTATGAAATACTCAAAAACTAATAAAATCATATAAAATTAACAAAAATTGCATTTTCTATTCCTGATTGTAGATATTTCTTATAGTTTTTAATAAATATCATGTCTGGAAGTTTTGAGCATTTTAACTATTTTTAAGTTGTAAAATTCTTTTGGTTGTGCACCGTTTTTAATTTTCTCATTGTTTGATATTTAGAAAATTATTAAAACACTTTAAAAACATAACAAAAATCTTTATAAAAAGTGAAAAATAGAAAAAAAACCAAAAATATTTTTACGTTATTTTTGTGAGCATTTTTGACGTTTTTGAAAAATCCAAAAATAGTACATGTGCATATTTGTCACCTTTGTTCTTATTCTGCCTTACCGAAAAAATTAAAATTTTACAAAATTGAAAACCACTAAAAAGACAATAAAAATCCTTTTTTTCAAATCACCTATTTAGATCTTAATTGTGATCCTCAAGTTCGATCCTGATCGCTATACCAAGTTAATAAAAGTAGCGAAACTGCTTGTTTTCATTGCATGATTTATTAGTGATTTATATAAATTTTCTCGTTGATCGTGAATCTAGTTTGAGTCACAACAACACTTAATTAATTAACTTAACTCGTGTCGGATTCTACACGTCATCAATTATCAAGAAGGGATCTCTAACCTCAGAAGGATATGTAAGTCTTTACTTCGGAGGCTAGCATCCGACCGACCTATTGATGTAGGTCCTCTACATAGGAAGTGAGATTTAGAGTTGTTGGATGAGTTAGGTCAAAGAGTCAACTTAATGAGAGCGAGATAACTAAGACCTATGTCGTATTCTTGTTTAGTCAGATCAGAGAGGGGTTCCTAATGTCAAATCTTGGAGGGCTTGCGGTGTTCGACAAACGGATTCGGCAATAGTTGTAAAACTCGAAAAATAGTGATTTCACTTTCTCTTTATAGATAATTTATTCTAGTTTTCAGAAAAAATATTGCATAAAATTTTGATTTCATTTTATATTTTTAAATTGTAAAATAGTACTATCTATTCACTGTTTCCATTATTCCCTATTTTTATTCATTTTGAAAATCCTAAAAATTTCTTAAAAATCATAAAAACTGTAAAAAAAATCTTTAAAAATACAAAAAAAAATATTTGAACATTTTTTAGCATTTTTGATAAATTTCATAAATATAGCCATTCTCTATTTTTATAATTAGCTTGTTTTAAAATTATTTTCTTGAAAATTAAAAAATTGCAAAACTAAAAACAACTAAAAAATAAAAAAGTAAAAATTTAAAAAATTAAAAAATTTTAAAAAAAATAAAAAGATAAAAATCCTACAAAAATCAAGAAAGTTTTCATTTGAGATTCCTTTTTAGTTTAATTGATTTTTTCAATTATTTGAATAACCCTCGGGATTTGTAGCCTCCCTGAGTTCGATCCTGTTTCTATATAGTTTAATTAAATAGCAAAAAAATCTCCTGCCACATTTTCTTGTAATTATTAGCTTGAGAAGAAAGAAATAATTTTTTGTTAAGTGATTCTTTAGGTTGCAATGACGTTGCTCATCTATTTTATCTGGTTTAAAACACGAAAAATCTCGTCTAACAACATGCTCTTCTCCTTCAGACACCTGATTGGTCTCTCCCATTTGAGATCATGACAAATGCTTCCAATTTTGTTGTAGGGGCCATGCTTGGACAAGGGTGGGATAATTTTCCATTTTCCATACACTACGCTAGCCAGACTTCGGATGCTGCTCAGAGGAACTACACCATGATTGAGAAGGTGATGCAAGTCGTAGTATTTGCTCTAGATAAGTTTCAATCTTATATTCGCGAATCTAGAGTGACTTTCTATACAGATTACACCGCCATCTGATACCTAATGGACTAGAAGGATGCCAAAGCCAGATTGACTAGATAGATCCTTCTACTCCAGGAGTTTGATATTGAGATTAAGGATAAATCTGGAGTAAAGAATGTGGTGGCTGATCACCTCTCCTAATTAGAGCATCTTGAGGATTTTGATATGACCACACCTGTCATTGAGACATTCCCAAACGAGGTGATTCTTGCTAGCATCTCTCTCCCATGGTACACTGACATTGTGAACTATCATTTTGCCATGAACGTTCCACAAGTTTGGCCCATGCATCGACTTGAGACCTTCCTTACGAAGGCCAATTCGTATCATTGGGAGGATCCCACCCTTTATCACGAAGGGGGGATAGTGTATGGCGTCAGTGTATTCCTCAGGAGGAGCAACATATCATCCATGCTTATTGCTATTGGGAGGATACCACCCTTTACCACGAAGGGGGGATAGTGTATGGCATCGGTGTATTTCTCAAGAGCAACATAGCATCCATGCTTATTGCTACAAGTTTGAAGCAGGAGGACATCACTTTGGGAGACGGATAACACAGAAGGTTCTCCTATCCATCCTTTGGTGGCCAATACTCTTCAAGGATTTAGTTTGTGAAGAGGTGTACTAACTGTCAGAGGATGGGCACTTGTAGACAAAGAGATATGATGTCGATGCGGACCATTCACTTCTCTGAGGTTTTTGACACATTGGGCATCGATTTCATGGGTCCATTCTCTAAGAGTCAGGGATTTGAGTACATTTTGTTGGATGCGGATTACATTAGTCGTTGAATTGAGTCCATCCCATCTTGAGCCGCATATGCAAAGAATGTTTGCTCATTTTTGTGGAAGAATATCATATCACGGTTTGGGGTGCCTTGAGTCTTGATTTCTTGTTGGGGGACTCATTTTATCAATAATAAGTTAAGGGCCCTTGCTAACGAGTTCAACATAGACCATAGAGTTGCCACTCCATACCATCCATGGAGGAATGGTCTTGTTGAGGTTTCAAATAGGGAGACTAAGACTATATTGCAAAAGGTTGTTCGTCCAGAATGAAAGGATTGGTCACATCTTTTAGACTCGGTCTTGTGGCCCTATAGGACTTCCTTCAAGACACCTTTGAGTACATCTCTTTTCTGATTTATTTATGGCAAGCCATGCCACTTACCTGTTAAGATCAAGCATAAGTCACTTTAGGCAGTCACTGAGATACTATTGGATCTAGAGAGTGTAGGAGATCAGAGGAGAGCAGAATCGACAGCCTTGGAGGAGTTGACATATACAATTTTCTCACGTTGCCTATAGTATAAGGACATAGTGAAGATATGGCATGATTCTCACATCATCCATAAGTAGCTCGAACAGAACCAAAGAGTATGGCTATTTGATACTAGGTTGAGATTATTTCCGGGAAATTATTGGGTAAATGGAATGTAACATACCTGATCAAAAAGGTGCACGACAACAATAGCATTGATATATCTGAATTGTTTTCTGAATCCACCTTATGAGTAAACGGTCAACACCGGAAGCCATATCTTGAACATGATCCATTGACCGTTGATGTTTCCCCTATTCATTTTGTATGAGATGTATTCCTTGACTCACATCACCTACATGTCATACCTGGTTTTCACTTCTACTCCACCTCTGTATAGATCCATATTGTCTATATCATGAATTCATTCATTCTTTTTGTTTAATACCCTAGATCCATCTTAGGATTTTTCTATGCTTAGGATGCACTTTATCCTAAGTATATGGGGGTATTAGACCTATGATTATTCACTTTTCTGTTACCTCTATTTTTTCTACCTATACCGAGGCATATTTTAGCCCATGTATAGGGGAGGTAATATAGGTACAATATATTCCCCGATTTCCCCTTTTATGTACAGTCTTCTATACTTAGGATTACTTGATCCTAAGTATAGGAGGGACCATCGACTTCTATTCATTTTATTTTTTATTTTTTGAGTCGTTGAAGTATAGTATTCTTTTCACTTCTCTATACTCAACACGAGTTATGTCTTCCTTCATCGCTCTCTGATCACTCAAAGGACATCGTTCGAGCTAAATATAGGGAGATGTCGCATATATTGTATATATACTTTAGCCATTACTCGTATTTTATGTGTGTGTGTTAATAACATGGCTATTATTTATAAAATGGGAACAAAAATATTTTGAAAAACATTTTTAAAACTGGCAAAAAATATTTTTGTAAAATTTTTTAAAAACGTCTGTAAAAATGTTTTGTTTGCAAAAGGTTTGTTAATTATTTTATGTATCAAAATTAGGTATACTGTACAAATTTTTTGAAAATTATGTGAACATAAAATGTTTGCAAAAATAGTTTGTAATTGTTTTTGTAAATGTTTGTAAAAATAGTTTTGAAATCTATTGAACAAATGTTTGCAAAACTATTGTCACATGGAAAATAACTTATGGGGTATAAAAATTACTTGTATATATATGTAAATAATCTACCCTAATTTCTTTGTACATAAATACCCTTAATAAAGATGGTTTGAGATCATGTAATTAAAATCCATTTATATATAAAACCTGTAACAATAACCCTATTGTAAATATGCATATATCATTGCGAAAAACTTTCTTTTATTTACTTTTCAAATACTTAAAATTTGAAAAATAAAAAATTCCATAAAAATGCATAGTTTGAAAAATTCCCACCAAAAAGAGTTTGTAAATACTTGCATGAACATTCTTCAAAATCATAGTTGATATTTAAACTAGTCTAGAATAAAAATTGAAGAATGGAGCTTGGTTAAGACCTTAATCCACTTAACTTCAAAGGAACCTTATTGGATTTTGGGTTAAGACTTTTCATGTCCATAGCTACTTAATTCTTTGAGTCCACTAGGCTATGTTCACGTGACATTTTGATTGCCCTAAGTAGAACACATAACAACGCACACATGACTCTCAAAGACAATTGCTTGACTTGGACAGACACCTTATACGTGGCTCAACACAGATGATGTGGTGAGGAGGCAGAATCCTTTGGCTTAGAGTAGCATACGGGTGTAGTAAAACTAGCAGGAACCACCCGTCCTCCTATAGGAGGGAAGTGCACCACAACCTGGTCTTGTAGCATTGAGGTCTAAAGACAAGATATTGTGGGTTGCAATAAAGCTTCAAAAGAGGGATAGTCTACTGGATCAAGAAGAAAAAGTCCTTATATACATGTTGCATCTTGTATATATGTTGTATTTATGTCATAAAAAATGTGCAAATTATAAAAAACTCCGAAAAGGGGACATACCTGATTGGAAATAAAATACATGTCGGAGTATATATAGTTTAATAAGCAAAGCTTATGTATTCTACCGCCTCATTTGGTGGAAGCTTGCAGCTGGAGACTTAGCTACACTGGTTAAGCTCCAAGGGATACATGGCGACACAGGTCACAATCCATTCTCTCCTTTTCCCCTCTTCTTGATCGGGTTGTACATGAACTTAGAAGGGAATACCTCGCTCCTTGAGGAAAGAGTTGCTAGACTGGGGGATTAGAGTTGCCTTGTTGAGGGACGTTGTTCCTTTTCCATTTTTGAGGTGGGGAGCTATATATCACTTGTTGGGGAGCTGTATAATTAACATTTTTTTCCAAAAATAAAAGAATAAAGAGGAAAAGAAAAAGAGAAGAAGGATGTAATTATGTAATAAGTACAGACTGACCCAAACCCTTAGAGAAGGTCAATTATTGACCTGATCGATAAGGAAATAAAGTAGGGGGAGATAGGGTCTTCATATAATCATCGATATGCATTCTATATACATATCATTCTTATATATTATTCATCAATAAAAAGACTTCAAAATAAATTATTTTCTTAATAAAACTTTAAAATAAAAATGTTTTCTAAATAATAAAAATAGTTGCAACATGATTTGGTGTACAAAGTACAATAAATACCACTCATAAAAGACACCAAATAAGAACTTAGAAGATCAATTCCGGCTCCATATGAACTAAAATTCTTACGTAATAACCTTTATTAGACTATAAATTAAATTATATTTAAAGAGGGTGGTTTCATAAATTTTAGAGTTGTGGTGTAAAAGTTGGCTTTTTGGGTGCACTGTATAGCCATATAGTACCTATACCTGTAAAAATATTTACTTAATTATTTTTATAAGCATGATTTGTGTATATTGTACTTTTAACTATTTGTGTATACTCTTAATAATATTATATATTAAAAAACATTAAACACAAAATAAATTGAAAATAAAACAAAAATTTCATTGTATACCAGCCATACTTGTATATATTGTATATAATGACTATTTAATTAACCCCGTTATCAAATTCATAAAAATCAAATAAAAATCTTTATACTTGTTAAATTTTGTTGTAAATATATAAAATATAAAATAAAGGATATTTTGTAAAAATGATAAAATAGAAATACAAGAATAAAATATATAGGTATACCATACTTGTACATAATACACTATATTGTATATACTGTATAGATGAATTTATAAAAATAAATAAAAATCACAGAAAAATAGTTCGACGAATAATAAACATTTTTTATTTTATTCATTTTTTTCAAGTCATTTTATATTTTATTTTTATTTTAATTAATTTATTTCCCTATTTTGTCGCGTGGCCTAATTTGTCCCTATTCTACGCCGCTTCCCATTGGTCGACCTAGGATTGTTGACCCTAGTCAATGCCCCCTCCCCCCCCTCGCCTTTGCCTTTTTCCAGAGGCCAGTTTCAACACCAACTTCGCCCAATTATGTAGACCCGAACCGATCGACTCTGCCCTCGCTCCTCCACCCCGATAGAACACCATGGATCCCTAATCCATGCCCGAGCATCATCTCCACGATCCGATCTCATTTCGTAAGATTTCACTCTATCCTTCTTGAACCCCGAGTGCCTATAAAAACACATGCACCTCTTCCATTCCTGCCATCTTTGGATTCTCCACCACCTCCGTTGTGCCCAACCCCTTTCTCAAGGTGATAATAGAACGAGAGGGATAGCATGGAGGGCTTGGACGAGCGTGTTCCCTAGGTCTAGTGGCATCTCCACCGCACTCAGCTGCAAAGAGCTCAACCTCTGGCTGTGTAGCCCCATCGAGGCTCTAACCCCCGGAGGTCCTTCGTCTCCCCCCTAGACAACTTCACTCACCAACATCTACCCCTTACTGATCCAGGTTGCTTACTTTAGCTCAATTTCTTCACTTTGTGCAGGGAACCTACACTCGAACCTTACACCCTATCGACGGACCATTTTCGACTTGACACACACCCTACATGCTCGCCCTTCACTTATACATCTCGCTTCGCACCCTACTCATTGACCCAAACATCGGATTGGGTCGAATCTCAAGCATGTTCCTTTACCCAACATAAGAACTCACCCATACACATCCCCCTTGTTCATTTGGTACTTCTAACCCCTCGCTAGAGTTCCTTCTCTGAGAAGAACCTCTCATGCAGGACCTAGACCGCAGACAACCTCTCCGAGAGGTCATTTTGCACCTACACTTCAGTCCTAGAAGCTCCAGAACCCCCATGCCTCTCCTAGACTCATCTTGAGGTGCTGGACCCTATTGAGTGTGCCAATAGCTACGGACAACCACTAGCAACTTTTCCCCATCTGAGCAACCTCGAAGGTCATCATAGCCAACGCAATCGCCATCCAAAACTCACCAGAGGCGAGTTCTTCCTAGTTCTCCCCGAAGTCTCCGCATCCGTCGGATCAAGGGATCTCCCAGTTCTAATCTCGTGCGTCCATTTTGGAGTTCCCCTAATTATCCGATCATTCTGATGATTGATCCCCATCCACGCATCGCTGAAGCGGTACCAGTAGATCGGGACCGTTCATCATAATTGGACTCTCCCCAGACGTCCGTTCGCGCCGAGCTAGAGCTGTCAGATCTGAGCAGTTCCATGTGTCGACAGCACAGTGAAGGGTATATTTCACTCATACCGTCACCTCATCTTATTTAATTTTATTCAGTAATTGTAATAATTAGTTAAAACTTTTTTGCATTTTAGACTTTGTGTTTTAGTTATTTGTATTTTAGTCCAACCGAGCTGAGATAACGTGCGTCCATACGTGCCTTTGTGGGTAATTTATAGCGTCTACCCTAGACACCCATTTGGTTACGAAATGAATTAAATGTTTTTATATTTATGCTCATAAACCTGTGCGTACTATTTCACGTGTTGCGTGTGTCTTTTCTTGATAAATTGCATAGTGGCCCTTGTATTTTAAGTATTTGTTATTCTTTAGGCACTAGAACTTAAAATAATTGCACATAGGTCCATGCTTTATAATTTTTAATTATTGTCTTTGATTAGTCTTAATAGATATCATTTTGGCTTTAAAATTCCCAAAAAAATATTTCTAGCTCTTGCTAACTTGATCTTTGTGTGGTGAATTTTTGTGCCATTATCCTTGCATTTTATATATTAAAAATTTAAAAACAGTAGATAATTCATTATTTGACCTATAAAATTCATTGAAATTCGAAAAATTTTGGAAAATTCGATAAAAATTCTTATAGTTCTATTTTATCGTATTTTAGCTTTTACATAATTTTTGTTTGAAAATACCTTATAAAAACATAAAAAATTGTGAAATTCTAAAAAACTAATAAAAATCATATAAAATTAATAAAAATTCCAAAAATTGTATTTTATATTCTTATTTGTAGATATTTCTTATAGTTTTTAGTAAATATCATGTCTAGATGTTTTGAGCATTTTAACTATTTTTAAATTGCAAAATTCTTCTGGTTGTGCATCGTTCCTAATTTTCTCATTGTTTGACATTTAGAAAATTATAAAAACACTTTAAAAACAAAACAAAAATCTTTATAAAAAGTATAAATATAAAAAAAACCAGAAAAATACTTTGTTTTTGTGAGCATTTTTGGCATTTTTGAAAAATCCAAAAAGAGTATGTGTGCATATTTATCACCTTTGTTCTTATTCCGCCTTACTGAAAAAATTAAAATTTTACAAAATTGAAAACCACTAAAAAGACAATAAAAATCCTTTCATTTTCAAATCTCCTATTTAGCTCTTAATTGTGCTCCTTGAGTTCAATCCTGATTGCTATACGAAGTTAATAAATGTAGCGAAACTGCTTGTTTTCATTGCATGATTTATTGGCGGTTTATATAATTTTATTCGTTGATCGTGAATCTAGTTTGAGTCATAACAACACTTAATTGATCAACATAACTCGTGTCGGATCCTACATGTCATCAATTATCAAGAAGGGATCTCTAGCCTTAAAAGGATATGACAGTCTTTACTTCAGAGGCTAACATCCGACCAACCTATCGATGTAGGTCCTCTACATAGGAAGTGAGATTTAGAGTTGTTGGATGAGTTAGGTCAAAGAGTCAACTTAATGAGAATGATATAACTAAGACCTATGTCGTATGCTTGTTTAGTCGGATCAGAGAGGGGTTCCTGATGCCTAATCTTGGAGGGCTTGTGGTGTTCGACAAACGAACATGGACCAACCAGGGGGAGTCAAGAGTTGACCTCGGTCAACTCTTCTCCCCAGGCTAGTAGCCCTGTCAAACATTGTGTTTGACCCATATTCCACCTTTTTCACCGATCGATGTAGTCATCGATTTGGGTTGGTTTCTTCTGTACTTTTTCTCCTCGAGCATCCGTCTTTCACGTGCAACTATTTCCTCGAGGATTGCATCATTCCATTCTGACCTCCACGACCTTTCACCCTTTTCATCACTTGTACATAACTGAGCCCTCAACCATCTTCGAATTATTGAGTCCCTGTTGGCCACATTCTCTCCCTCCTTTTGTACTCAACTGCTCGAGGAAGGTGACAACTTCCTTGCCCTACTGTTGGCTGGATCGAGAAGCAGCTTTGAGGTGATCTCCACTATCTCCGATGATGCTCCACCGTTGTGAGGTCCATCTCGCGACCCACATTTGGATAACCTTTACTCATATACCTAATTTCTATTTTTATTTTATCTTTTAACAAATTGTATTAGCGTAGATTCACTCATTCATAGTTCGCCGAGCTCCGCTCCAACAAACTCTCCATCGCGCTTCACTATATTTTCCACTCGTACAACACCCTCAGTCTCTTCTGTTGTTGATTCTCTATGCCCCCAATGATGACTAGGGATTCTACGAGGGTCTAAAGTAGTCTACACAAGGCGAGAACTACAATGCCGCTGAAGCGACAGCTCACGAAATCCAAGAAAATCAACAATTAACCCATAATGAGAATTTAGAAATGAAAAGAAAAATTTTTGGAGTTAAAATTTATTACAACTCTACAAAAGATGTGTAAAATGTGCAAGGCGAACACAAGGAGTAAACGAGAGAATGGTGCAAGTGAATGCAAAATGTGTGCTTCTTGTTGTCTATGTATTTTTGTTGGTTTTTATTTTTTTATATTTTTAAATTTTATATATAAATTTTAAATGTTTTAAATTTTATATCTTTTTTCTTTTCATGTTATTTGATTTTTAATTTTTTTTCTTTTTATAAAAGATATATAATAATATATTAGGTTAGATAAATAATGTAGGATAATAGAGATATAAAAACTACTAAAAATAAAGAAAAATTGCATAACTAAATATTTTTGGATTTAAATAAATTTTTACTATTTTATATTTTTTTAGGATTTTTGGTATTTTATGGATTTTTAAAGTAAAAAAATATTTCAAATAAGGGATTAAATAAATATGTAGAATTGAAATGGAAATTAAAAATAGAAGATAATATTCAAAATTTTCAAATCAATTTTAGCAGATAAATAATAATATAAAGAACATTATCAAATAGGAAATGCCATATTTAGAGTTTTTTGGAATTTTTAGATTTCTGTCAAGGATTTTGGGCCTTTTCTATTTTTAATAGTTTTATTTTTCTATTTTTAGTAATTTTTGGTCTGAAGGTTAAAAATATTTAATTAAAAATATATATATTTTTGGAAAATTTGCAAAATGATTTTAGAAGTTTATGGTTTTTTAAGTCAAATAGGGGATATTTATGTTATTTTTTATTTTTTTACAATGGCGGGAAAGTCCTAAATGGTGATCTAAAAATGTGCCACGAATCTACTACATAGCAAGAGCTTAACCCTATTTTTGAGGATTTTTTGGAGCGCAAATACTATATTTAGTAAATTGAACAAACATACAAAATGCAGGTACTAGTAGGGACAAATATATAAATAATTTAAAGCATGGGGGTGGATATGCAAAATTTCCAAAAAATTATAATTGAATTAAAAAGTTCTTGGACTAATATGAAATATAGAAAGTGACGGGGGCATGCCTACAAAATAGCCACGCTCACGTGTGGGGACACATAAGCCTCGTTGGTAAGGACTTAAACATAATTACAATAAAACCTAAGCTCCTACTTGCAAATGTTCTAGAATATTTAAAGCGTTAGAAAATATTACAAAACTGAACATTAAAGTGACAAAAATGCAGGTCGAGATATGCAATTACCCCATTAACGAGGCACGATCATGTGGTATGGATGACTCTACTTGTACACATGGCAGGTCCTGCACGACGATGGTGATTCAGCGATCAATGCACCCGATTAGATCCTACACCAGATCTGATAGCTGGGTGACAACAGAATCTAACATATGTTGAAGCTCTCAAAGAAAAGAGCCTATCTAACAACGATGTAGGGGGTGAACGAAACAGGAATAATCCTCGACGAGGCGAGCTTCCTCTGTCAATATAAGCCTCTTTCGACATGCTCTACTGCTTCAAAATGGTATGAGTGCTCCCTAGAAGGGTTCTCGAATGACAGGGCAGCTTCAAAATGGCATGTGGACCGTTGGTGTGTCGTCGCGAGGTCAGAGAAGCTGGACAGATCCAGGTATCTCCGATGAACACAAAAACAACCCCTAAAGTGTCCCCTTTGGCCCTCCAGTACCTGCAAGAAACTCAAGTAAGCAAAGGTGAAGGTCCTGGGGGTTTTATTTGGTGGAATGACTGTGGATTGGAAGGGGGAAGTGGGGACTCCAACGAGGTGAGGAGTTGGAGCATCGAGATCCAGATCCACGAGGGATATGGTTGAGTGTAAGGAGGTGGAGCATAGATAAAATGATGGGGAAGAAAATGAGGTGGTCAGGTGCGTCGGAATGAAGTAGGGGCACGAGTAAAAGGTTCGTTGGAGCGGGGCTCCGATGAACTATGAATTGGGTCTCTACGGCTAAATTACGCAATTAAATCCTAAAAAAACTGCATAAAACAAAACCTAGAATTAAGGTTAATCTAAAAAGTGATAAAGAAAGTACCTCACTCGATCGGCTGATGAAGCTGATCTCTACGGCGGAACTACATTGGTGGTGGGTGGAAGTCACCATCGGCCACACTTGACTCTACTATTGAAGGGTTGGAGAGGTTCCTATCACCAACCTTAGTCTAGAGCACACAAAAGACGAGCTGAAATAGGGTCGAAGAGCATTCAAAATAGGAAGAGGAGTTCAGATGGGGTTATGTACGGGATGACAGGGGCAAGGGAAGATTGAGGGAGCATGAGCAAATTAGAGGTTCTCGCCTTGAAAAATCACACATGCGTGATTGGGATAGAAACGAGGAAGAAAATCACAGAAGAGACCCAACCAATCTATGCTTGCGTCGACTTGGAAAAAAGGAGAAGATGGGTTAGAACATAGGCATGTCAAACGTAGGATCTCGGTCCGGTAATTAACCGAGGTGAACTGGAAGTGAGCTCTGGTTGGTCCACGTTGACAAAATAGGAAAAACTATATTCAAAATTATTTGTAAATTCAAAAAAAATAATAAATGATTTTTTAATTTTAAGTTATAAGATAAAAGTTGTTTCTTATTTTCTATATTGTTCTATTATTATTTTTATATATTTACTTCAAGGTGTTTTATTACAAGTTAATTTTTGGGGTTTTATTTATAGGTATATTTACCTACGTTGCGTGTCTTTATTTTTATTTTGTATATTTGATTTTATTAATTTATTCTCATATTTTATATATTTATTACTTGTTTTCATATACATAAATATATTTTTATTATATTTTTATGATATAATATTTACGGCTAATTAAATATAGGTGTATATTGTATATGTATATGTATCGTATAGTTATCTATGTATTTTAGTATATTATTTTATTTTTATGTTTTCTTTGTGGTTTAGTTGTGTTCTAAATATGTACATATATTATAAATAATAATTACAAAATTACAAATATATAATTATAAAAATCATAAATAATAAATACAATGAATATTTTATTCGAGTATATTGTAAAATAAGGGTCCAAAACCTAACTATCACATATTAACTCCACATAAATTTCAAACTACCTTCATTAATTAGCTTAATAAAATTTATATACAATTAAAGGGTGATTTTGATACATTTTGACTTTTTATTTGAGAGATACCAGTTTGGGAAGTTGGGATTTTGATTTTTTATTTAGAGTATAAAATATATATTGTATATTATTTTTGTATGAACTCAATTTTGTATTTATCTACAAATTTTTATCGAAAACTTTCTTGTATATAGTTTCTTTATTTGAGATATAAAAATGAAAAAATAAAATAGGTCCCAAAAATGAATTAATGATGAATAAATAAATTGGATTTTTTATATTATTATCCCTTATCTCCCCCTACTCTATTCCATGTCTACCAAATCAATTCTTGGCTTGGTCTCGGGGTTTAGGATCATAAAATACCTTTGGAATTTTATTAATTTTCTTTTCTTTTTTTTAGTCTGTAATTTGGCATTAAAAACTATATTTTACACACAGTAAATGCAATAAAGAATGAATGTTAATTTGTACAAATTAATGTTATTATATGCATTAGCTAGGGTTTTTAAGGCCAAAGTGATAGAATAGAGGTGATGAAATAGGTATTCATCCCCCAACCATCCCATTCAACATGCTCCTTCCTAGAGCAGGATCATGGCACTCTATTTCCTCCCTTCATCGTAGCATCTGCCATTCTGCCACATTTTGCCTCATTTCCACCTGCTAATGGGTCGAGGTAGTTTGCCCTTGACCCCACATTCTTCATGTGCAAGTCTCTGAACCTCAAAGCCATCTGGAGGCAATTTTGAAGATGCCGGAGGTTCCTGGAGCTTCTTATCTCCTCCGACCTCCATGCATCACTCCGATGATACCTAGAGCTTTTTGAGCTCTCCAGTTGATAGAGGATGCCACCAAGAGCGAATTGTGCCCCTTGGATCAGCTCCAGATAGTATGAATCGCACCTCATAGTTGACTAAAGCTCACCCACGACCGTGTTCTACCTTTTTCTTTGGGAGAGGTTCATAGTTGTTGGATCGAGCTCCCTCTCCAGAAGCTCTAGCCGGCGTCCAATTAGTCGCACCTCAACCATGGATCCATCTATGCGATCTTATCTGATTCGTTGAATCCAAATAGGTACTACCATTGATGCGCGGACATGTGGATAAGTGAAATGATCTCGACCATTCGTTTGCATGTTTAGTGGGGTATTTTGCACTTTCCACCCCATGATTTTTGTATTTTGATATTTAATATATAAACTTTCATTTGTAGTGTTAAACTTTTTGGCAAAATTTCACAAGATACCTTGAGATTTATTTTCTTTGCATACTAATCCAGTCCACGTTACCTCACGTGCGGTCCCATGTGAGGATGCGATTTTATAGAGATTCCCTTGTGAGTATTTGTAATTTTATTTAGTCCAAGAACTTTAAATATTAGTTATATATTTTTTGGTATTTTACAGAAAGGACCTCACACTTAATTCTAATTACATTTATGCCCTTTCTAGTACATGTATTTTAGTTGATGTTTACCATTTATTAAAAATATCTTCCATGTCAAAAAAATCTCAAAAATAAGATTAGGTAACTGTTAGCATCTACATTCATGCTATATTTTTATTTTTGAATTTTAGGCACTTTTCATATTTACTAAATATAAAAAGAGCATGTTTTTATCCTTGGTTGAATTACGAAATACCAAAAATATATAAAAAAATGAAAAATCCCCAAAAATATATATTTTGTTTATTATTATATTTTCAAACATCAGAAAAAATCCCTAAAAATAGAAAAAGTTAACCCATAAAAATTAAAAAGCTATAAAATCCTTTATAGAATATTAAAAATCACTAAAAATCAAAATATATTTATTTCTATTTCTAATTTTTTTATTATATAATATTAATTAAAAATAGTTCTGGAAAATTTTGACTTCATTTCCTATTTTAAAATTCCAAAATAATTTGGCCTATTTATTTAATCCATGTTTTGGGATATTTTTTAGTTTGAATATATATATATATATATATATATTAGAAAAATTATCTAATAATCGCAAAAATAGTAAAAAATTACTTGAAACCCAAAACCATTTTATTTTGAAATTTTTTTATTTTTCGTTATATTTAAATTATATTACCTTGCCTTGTATATAAAGTTGTATATATATATATATCCTTATATAATATATTAAAAAGATAAAGAAATTAAAAATCAGAAGATATAAAAATAACATAAAAAATATATAAAATTAAAAATAAATAAATAAATAATAAATGCCATAAAAAATTACAAAATAAAAAATCCACAAAAAACACACAGGCAAGAGGAACACAAATTTTGGATTTCATTTGGCCAATCTATCTAGTTTTTGCTCCCTATGTTCAACACTCTACACATACTTACACCTATACACACATTTGTTTAGTTATAATAAATTTTAACTCCACATCTTATTTGTCATTGCTTGATTTATATTGTTGGTTAATTGTTTATTAACCAAGAATTTTTTGTGGGTTGCCTCAGCGATAATTTGTCTTCGCATTTTGTGAGGATATTTTCTAACCTACATAAAATCTTTGTTATCAGAAGGCAACATGGAGGAGGACTGGAAATACGGAAAACATGAAGCCCTCGTGACTGCAAACAAAAGCCAGATGTGAAGGAAGGAATGTTGACTCAGTCAGGGACTTGTGGTCGGACCACATGGACCGACCACAAAAAGGAATGATAAAAATCTTTTATTAAACTGTTTAAAAAGAAATGAATTTATTAATTCTCGAGAAAAAAATAAAAAAATTATTATTTTATTTGGTATTTCATATGTATTTTTATTCATTTTTACAAAGCAATTTATTAGGTGCTAATATTTACATAAATATACATAGGTATAAATAACTATATTTGGAATATTTTATTTTGCATTTTATATTTTTGTATTTTGTACTTTATTATTGTATTTAATTATTTTTATATTTTTATAAATTATTTGATTATATTTTTACATATTTTTAGTTTGTTTTTTATTTTATTTATTTCAATAAATATGTACGTTCATTATATAGGTATAGTTTACCTATATATTATAAAGAAATATTAATTTATTTGAATTTTTTGATGTTTTTATTTTATGTTTATTATTTGTATGTATTTAAAATAATGATAACAAATATATAAAAATATAATAAGTTATAAATGTAAAGAATGACATCATGTATAAAATACAATAGGGACTTAAAAGTCAATTGTTGCATCTCAACTCCAAGTTAAATTAAACCACCTTCATTAAATAGATAATTTAAATTTATGATCAATAAAGGTGATTTTGGTCAATTTTGAGTCTTATGGAGGAGGTACACGTCTGGGAAGTTTTCTTTGTGGCTTTTTGTTCAAAGTGTCTTCGGTGCATTGTATATTAAGATGACATTCAATTGATCATACATGGGTACATGGCAGCTGAAGACGAGAGTGGAAGGGAGAGATCAAGACGAATGAGGGACATGAGACTTTTTGGTAGTACCTGTGAATCTTTCATGTGTAATTAATTTTGTATTTTTTGTATTTTTATTCATAACTTTCATGTTGATGGTTGTATTATTTGAGGTATAAAAATAAGAAAATAATAGAGCCCAAAAAGGCTATTTACTGAGTATAAAAATTAGGATTTTCTTGTGTTCTTTGTACACTTAGCCACCATATCTCCCCGTACTTTATTCCTTATCGACCAAGTCATCATGATGATTGGATCTAGTGATCTAGGGTCGTTAAGTGTCTTTGACACTTCATTTCTTTTTATTTTCTTTCTTTTATTCTTTTATTTTGAAATTGCATGCTAATATTAAAAAATATGGCAATCATTAAGTGTTATTTTGTACAAATTAATGCTATATAAATGCATTTAGCTAGGAATTTAAAGCCAAAATGGAAGAATAAAGGTGATGAAATGGAGATTCATCACCCCTATACTTTCCTTTGTTAGTCCCTAGCAAACACTTATGGCAATAAGTGTAGAAAAAGAAAACAAAGAAAAGAAAAGAAAGAACTTAGAATAATTTTTTACTCTTAAACTTGTCTTCATAAAATCAAAGTTTGGAGCTTTGTTAAGATATTTGGATTTTAGGTTTCTTTAGAACCACATTTAGGTTAGGAATTATGACTTAACAACCCTTAGGTTTCATACTCATCTTTCTAGTTCAATTCATAGCCTGGTCAGAACCATCCTTTCAGTCGCATACTCTCACAACCTTGAAATGACAAGTACAATATGTGTGGATTGGGTTAGCTCTTCCCAGACAAATTAATGAAATATCTTGTGGTCTCCTCCTCTGGCAACTCATCCTCGGGGAGATGGATTTTTCCTTCTAACATCAATTGCATGCTAGTTCACAATCAAAAATGGGAAAATCTAGAAAAATGAGAAAAGAAATGGAAATGATCAAGTGTAGTCGCATTTCTTGTGAAGTTTTCCCAGTGTAGACAAATCTTAAGTAAGAAGCAGACCTTTTCTGGAAGCTTAATATTTTTGAAATTTTTGGTAAAGGCTTATTTTTGGATATTTTCTTTGTTTGGCATTGCTCTGTATTCTTATTTTACCCCGATGGATATAGAATCTTTTGTTTCGTCCATATTTAAGGGTGTTAGAAAAGTCGTGAAAGAAGACCATTCCTCATCCAAAGCTTTATTTCAATCCAGTCTCCATTTGTTAGATGTCCATGCTACCGGATGAAGTGGGTTGATGTACCGATTTCGGCAGTCTCCAAGAATGGTTCATGAGCCACCCTTTACGAAGGAGCCTAGTATCATCCTGACTTAGACTGGAATATCTTTCAAAAACATATATGGTTTGAGCTAAGTTTTAAGTGTGAGGTCTTCAGTAAAGCCGTTGTATTCAGAGTTATATGGATGACATGAAGGGTTCTAGTTAGACACATTGAATCGGCTTGAATGAATCTCGTTGGAGCAGCCACCCTTATACACCCCCCCGACCGTCACGTGACGTGACTCTATCCTCATTGCGCCCCTCCTCCCCATATGTTGATCTTTCCTCTGGTTCTCCTCGCTTCGTCGACTTGGAACTCAGAAAGAGTGTCTCTTTTTCCTCCTACCCACTCCCTCAACAAAAGGACTGGTTGTTGGGGCAGAGGCGACATAATTGCAAACTGCTCCCCTCCTCTAGGTAGGGTGTCCGGGTAGGGGGGCTTCGGGAGCGTATCAATCCAGTCAGGAGCCAAATCAAGCTAATCAAAGTAGTAAAAGCTCGCCAAGAGGAAAAGAAATCCCCCAATATCCAATATATAGATATAGTCTTTTTTTTCTCTAAAGCTCATATGAGGAGGACAGGACGGACTCTCTTGTGAAGAAGGAGTAAATATAATTAAAACCCACAAAATATTAAAAAGTAGAAAATTACAAAAAAACATTTATTGTTTATTTTTTAGACAATAAATACCCATATCCCCATTGTCTCTATGGTTCGACACCCTACACTTATTCACTATATACATATTTTGTAGAGTTAAAATAAAATCAAATTTTGACTCATATTTTTATAGACTCATCTTAGATTGTGAGTTTATTGTTGATTTCATTTGGTTATTGACATCTGAGAGCCAAGAGAGGTCGACACAATGAGTCACAGACCCGAATTGTCGGGTACCACAGACCCTCCAAGACCATACGTGAGGATCCCTCACAACCATTTGATTATAAATCACTCTAAAAGCTAGAAATAGCGCTCCGTTCCCAAGTAATTCATTTCATTTATTCATCTATATTGCATTATTATTATTATTCATGTAAATAAGATTCATGTTTTAGCATGTATAATTGCATTAAACAAGAAGTGAAAATTCTTATACATTATTATCTGTATATTACCATAATTTTCCTTATTTTTACTTATATTCACTAACACAAAATAAAATAAAATCATCATTATTTTGTACTTATTACTAACATTAATCTAGGAAAAATACCAAAATATGCTAACTTGCATAGTTGCCCAATAAAACCCAAACCCTAATTTTGAGATAAAAAGATGTAAATGTGAATATCTCTCTCTTACAATCTCCTACGAATCTGAACTCATTTGAATTAATGTATGTTCAATTATCTACAAAACAAGACCAAATTCAAAAGAATCAGAGTTCATATGTGAAACTTGGGTTATGGAACCCCATTGTATTATTGTAAAAATTGACTATTTTGACCTTAACAAAAATAACTCTTTCGATTTTTTTTCCTTTTTCATTTTTTTCTTTGATTTATGTTTTAATAAAATATGTAAAAAAATCCAAATAAAATAT
Organism: Ottelia alismoides; assembly: GCA_037367405.1. NCBI lineage: Eukaryota > Viridiplantae > Streptophyta > Magnoliopsida > Alismatales > Hydrocharitaceae > Ottelia > Ottelia alismoides. The sequence goes on from JAZKJV010006396.1 coordinate 167,326, forward strand.
GAAGCAAAAATAAAAAAATAAATCACTTTTAGTCTGTATAAATATAATATCTATATATGCCCCTGAATTTTATTTCTTTATTTTCTTAATTATTAAAAATACTAAAAAATTATATTAAGGTGTAAATATTTATTTATATTTATGTGATTTTATTTTATTTCTTTATTTAAAAATGAAAAAAAAATGCAAAATACAAAATACAAGTATTTTATATCTATAGAGTACCACCAAAAATATGTTGTTTTACAGATGATCTCTTTTGATTTTGGTTCCTTCTTAAAAATTGTAGATATCTTCAACATGAACAACTTTCTCTATACCACTTTTTGATTTGACCTCATTTGCTATTTTGTATTGATTTTTCTTCCTTTTATTTTCTGATTTTTCTAGGACTAATACATGGCAGTTCCTAGAGCCCCCACGTATTGCCCCTTTCCTCCCTTTTACTTCATTTTATTTAATTTTAGTTATTATTATTAATTTTATTTAATTTAATTTATATTTTCCAACCACATGGAGGCTCCAAAATGTGCTACATGCCCCCTACTTCCCCAACCATTGTAGCCTCCTACGGTGGTGCACGACCTCGTCCATGACCCATACGCCATCGACGGTGACCCGCACGCCCACCACCTTCGCTATCACCTCTTCCTTCCATCTCCTTCATCCCTCCAGCACAACCATGTTGTGCGACCTTCTACCCTTCTTGGCCCTAACCTTAATGGCCACTGAAAAGGGCTCCTCCACCCTGTCTCTCTCTGGACATTCACCACTTTCTAAAACTAGAAGATTGGCCCAGCACCTTCGCTTCTTAGGTGACAACTAAGAAGGTTCAAGGTCATGTGGCGAGGACATAATCCGACGTCAAATGAGATCCAAAGGAGATCATTGCTCCTTTATTGTAGCTTCACCATATAGAAGCTCACCCAGCTCTGAATGTGTGCCCCTTCATCGAGTGATGATCGACACATCAAGCTCTTGCCATAGGCACAATTACCCATCATCACGGGTAAAATTTCTTTACCTTGTTCTTCTTCTTCTTCAAATAGGTTCTATGTTACATCTTATCCAATGCTCTTCATCTTGGATCAAAACCCCAATTCAAAACCCACGATCACATCTATCTCTCATCACCATTGCCATCCACCTTCTCCTCTTTGACTTGTTCCTCCATGCTACCGATCCTCGCCCTCATAACCGCCTCACCCACCTTGGCCGCTTGTAAGTCCACCGCCTCATCGAGCAGCTCATCCTCTCCAACTTGGCCGGCAATGCATGGCCTCGATCCTCAGCCTCCCACCAACCATCTCACTGGTCTCCATCCGAACACCATCAATGTCCCCCAAGCGACCACATGCAACCTTGGAAGCCGAACCTCAGCCTTAGTTACCGAAGCATCATGCTACAGATGCGAGGCACCTTGATGAAGGATATGGTCAGATCCTTAAGCACAACACGAAAGCATGAGGATCACACCGTATGCGATCGAGAGCGATTAGTTGTACTAGCTGCTTGAGGTAGTGGAATTTAAAAAAATTTCAAAGGATGAAACCACATGATCCAAGAACACTTCTCGAATCGTTCCTCTAATCCACAAACAAGTATCATGTTTATCTCTTGAAGTGTGGTTGAAATCGAGTCTTAAAATGTAGAGACCTCATGTTTCATGTCTGATCTGACGGAGGAGACGCTTACAAGCATGCCGATGAAACACGTGCTTCTCGCAATCCATGTTGATGACCTAAGCGATGAATCTCCTGATCTCGTCACACGATATCTGACGTCTTCTTTACGAGCGAGGCACACAGGCACGAGCGAACAATCTCGCAGCATAACAACGATGCTATGGTGATGGCGACTCTCTCTAGGGCTCCATGGTGGAAGACCACAATGAGAGAGAGAGGATGTGTAGAGAATGAGAGAGAGTATATGTTGTTGTAGTTGTTGTAACTTTGAAGAGCAAGAGGTGCCTCTTCTTATATAATATTTTTTGGAGTCCATGGATCCCAATCCATGTGCACACAAATCCAATGGATGAATTGATTTGTGTTTCGTCCAATGGACATGATTTTGTTGTAAAACACAACAACAATTAATTTAATTTAAAATAAATATATATTGAAAAATCAATATAATTTAATTTCAAATTAAATCAATCAAGCATGGAGATACATGGAAAGAAGATTCCTCCTTCCATTAAGAGGGGGAGAAGAGCACCCTTTCTTAATGGGATTTGGTGGTCGTCCACCCTCCTCAGTAGGAAGCTGCAATCTCCATGTAATCACATGAGATTACTTTATTCCATGGAAATCTCCAATATTTACAACAACACTTATTGTAAATTATTCTACATAATAATTCATAATTATTTCGTGAATATTGCAATCATGCCATTGGAAAATTGTGAATCACATTCACAACCCAAAATAAAATGTAAATTAGAATTTCAATTAATTGTCAAATGTGAATCCAATTAACATCAACATTTAATTCGTAAATGTTACTTACAAATATCTCTCTCTTATATATTATAAATCACACTTATAATATATATGATTAATATGGATAGTGATATCCAAATTATTCATGTCCATGATAATTAAATCACATTTAATCATCTTGGATTTGTATTTTCATTTGCCCAAATAATATGAATCACATTCACAATTTTCATATCTTTGAAAATTAAATCACATTTAATTATCTTAGATAACTCTCCTTATAATATGAATCAAATTTATATTATTAATGATAATTAAATCACATTTAGTTATACATTTTCTCAATGCTCGGATACATATATCAACAATGAAATTATCCTTGAACTCTTTTAAGGATAATGCGCTTTCTCCGCGGATACTTGGAGATAAAGGCACGATAATTGTATTATTCCATGTATAGTGACTTGGATATTGAGATCACATCTCAAATCCAGATCATGCGAACCTCACATAGATGCTTGATTAAATAAAGACCGTAATTCTAATTTTCTCATTGTATCTTAATCACATTCAGATCAATGTCCGACATTTGGACCAAGATCAAATGACTTCTCTACTAAGAGGAGTCACTAAAATCTAGACTCGTTTCATAACTCCCTGCTATTGGAAAGCATCATGGTTATACAATTGTCTATAATTACGTCACCCTCATGTATTCCTAATATCTGTACATCCCGCATACTAGAAGAGCCAGATTAAACCCAAAGTTTTAGATTTATTTAGACTGTCTCCTTCTGGATTTTATCATTAAGTTTCTCATTCAAAAATTGGGAGTCGGTATCGATCATATACTTTCCAAAAGCATATATCATACCTAGGTGTTGATCATATACTTTCCAAAAGCATATATCAAACATTACAAATTCATTCTAGCTTCCAAAGCGAGACGACCTTGCATGGAATTTGAATCCCAATATCTCATGAGTGAGATCATGTCTTCCAGTTCAATAAATGAACCTGTATGTCCCTTTGAGATATCATATTACTTCTATGCACACTAGTGTACTGGTGTATAGACCTTGATTAGGCCATCAACCGATTTGTCTACCAAATGTATATACTCGGACATATAGTGACAAATCTATCTCCGGTCAGAGGATGCGTGCTTATATCACGATAACATACGGCATATGTCATCGGTTATCTCGAACTTTTTAAGTCAACTCGTTGACATAACTTATCTAACACTTCTGAATCTCTATTCCTATGCGGAGGACCTACATCAAGAGGTCAGTTAGATATCAGCCTTTAAAGAAAGGATTTCCATCTCCTTCTCAGGTTGGAGATCCTCTCTTAATAATCATTTGATGGTGCTTGATGAGTCCTCAATCTAACTCTTTAGATATTCATCCAAGCACCAACCTCTATGATTAAATAATGGAATCAACAGTTGTATGATCATTAAGATGGTCATGGTACATAACCCTAATTGTACTAAGGGACCTATTATGCAATTACTTATTCTTCATTTCAGATCAGGGAATGATATTCACAATAACATTTATTGCAAAATGGCTCGTTGTGGGCTTGCATTTCCAATAATCTCCCGCTAGCCCAAAGAGCCATGAATGGGCTAATCTTTAATCCCACACTCATGTGACAGTCATAAGCTATTTAGAAAAATAGCTAGGTAAGTTGATCAGTCACTCTGTTCTCAAGAGACTACACCAAGTCCTTTTACAACACTTACATATCTCCTAGTAAGAGTGCCCACATCTAATGCGAATGTTGCGTCTTATGCAACCAATATTCTATCTTGTTAATTATAGTGTCTTTAACACTACAATTAAATGATCGTTATTACCATTATGTATTTCTATTATCCTTATCTCTTAAGGTATCTACATTTAAGATCTTTTAGAGCACTATCTATAAAATCTTAAGTTCATGAATATAAGACTTTGATATCACTATCGCTAAGTCTTGTCTTTTTTGAAGATATTGTTATTACAGCAACTAAGTGTTTTATTTCCATAGTAGGATTAGCAACAGTTTACTACTCCCAGTGCATGGAAGACATATGGCTTTTGTACACATCTAGCATACACCCAGCTTCTCATAACGGATGCACAAGGGCAAGCAATTTTAGCATTCACTTCCTCAACTCTTTGAGGTGCTATCCTTTAGACAGGTTAGTACCATATCTTAAGGGAAGGAAGCCTTCATTGAGATTTTTCCCAAAAATGGAACATGTCCAAGGTGTACCACTAATGTGACAGTTCCAATGCCCTCTTCTCTTTACTTCTGAACAACTTCAGAACTAAGATCTAAGAGGTGTCCTTGAGATCATATCTCAATGTATGGATATCTAGATCATAAAACACTTATTATTATCCTTATATCATTCCAAATGATTAAGATATTATCTACATTTAGCATGACGAACACATAGGCAGTCCCACTAAGCATCACACGGTTCATCAAGATTCTAGCTTAAATTATAACCTTTATAATTTCATCAAATCTAATGTTCCAACTACAAGAAGCTTATTTGAGTCCATAGATGGAATTCTTTAGCTTGCACACCATGCTTTCCTAAACGATGAAGCCCTGGGGCTACTTCATGTGAATATCCTTAAAGAGGTATTCATAGAGGAATGCAATATTGACTTCCATTTGAAGATGTCAAATTCAACTAGTGTGGCAATGGTTAGCAATAATCTGATGAGTTTAAGCATGGTCACTCGAAAGCACGTCTCATCACAAGCAATGTCTTCTTTATGTGTTTCTTGTGGATACAAGCCGTGCTTTGAAGGTCTCTACCTTCTCATCAAGTTCCCTCTTTCTCTTGAAGATCCGTTTACACGTTAACGGGTCTTACCCATATAGGTGGATCCTTCAGGGTCCATATACAACACTTGTATATGAAGTATACTTTATACATTATTGCTAACATCCATCTTTCCATGACATGATCTTCAGAAGCTTCATCATATGAAGTTCAATCATTATCAGACTTAACTGACACGCGGAATTCATCCTCAAACTCATTTGAAGCGGTATTAGTGTTTCATCTTTAATTGTTCCTTTTAGTTTCCAATTTTAGGAGCCTCATTATATTCTCCAGATTAAGTGAGTTCCTTCACTTCATTTTCATCGTGATTCTTAAGAAAGTCATCCTCTAAGAATCACATTCACAGATATTAAATGTTTTAAGAATCTCAAGGTCATAAAGTAGGTATCCAATACCATCCTTTATTTTCTGAATGAAGTAACACTCTCTTGTGCTTGATTCCAGCTTACTTGCATCCATGACAAAGTTATGGACTAAGCAACCCTAAATCCTCAAGTACCCAACACTATGCTAGGTTCCAAACTATACCTTATAAGGGTTCTCGGGTTTAGATTCTTGGAATCTTATCAATGATATATAATGTAGTCTTTACTGCATATATATACCTGGATACTAAAAAGATTAATCATTGATCAAATCATGTCACACATGATCCAATTGTATATCCCTACAACACTATTGAGTTTAGGTGTATTAGAGGAGTTAGATAGGAATGATATTCCTTTCTCCATAAGGTATTCCACGAATTCATCTAATAGGTACAGACTACCTAGATTAGATCTAATTCGTGTCATCTTCCTTCAAACTTTGGCTCTAAACCAAATAATGAAATCTTTGAACATGTCAAAGGTTTCCTATGTGAAGAGAAGAAATATCATATAACAAAAAAATCGCCAATAGATATCACATATCCATAATGTTTATTATGATATAGATGATCCACAGAAATCAATATGTATGAGATCCTGAATACATCGACATCTTACACCATTCTCAGAGAAGGGTGTATTGGACATTTTTACTTTTAGTGTAATATTAACAAGTATATATGATTTGAAATTTCAGACATTCTAAAGCTTCAACTCCTACTAATATATTGATCTCAACAATAGACATATGTCCAAGGCTTGATGCTAGATCATTATCAAATGATCTTCATCCTCCTATTGATCTTTTAAGGTTTAATTTCCAGTATTTAGAAATGTTAATGAATAATTCATTAATTTTCTAATTTAGTAGAGTCCACTAGATGTCCGATACTATCTAAAATACATCCATCATGACTCTTTATGTTAGGTCTTATTCCAGAATTCATGTTTATTTCCAACACTTAGAAATAAACTATGAGTATATTCTATACATGTCATAGAGACATTCTCTAAGACTAATGTCTCTCCCACAGAAAATGATAAATCTATCTATCCGATGGAGATTATTGCAACAATTTAATCAACATCCATGTGGATGACTATTAAATCATAAGATCAAATTTTCCAATTTTCTAAAACATATGCAACCAATTGCAAGTGTTATTAGAAGAACGAGATGCAATTTTAGACTTTGATAATATTCAATAAGAAGTCAATTTCAATAATGATATGTTGATATAGATTATTCCGATGCACTATCTGAGTCCTTCTCTAAGAATCCTAGATAGACTTGATAGTCATACTATCAATACATCAACATGTTGTAGTATCGACACTCATCCAACTCTTTGGATGTCATATGGAAATTATAGAAGTAAAATCGACTCCTTGACTTTCATTCTTGCTTGGGTCAGACCCATGCTCCCACTACACTCCCTTCATCTATAAACAACCATTACTTAAGACAAAGTTAATCTTATATTGAATTCAAAATATTTCAATATAAGAGTATTTCAACATTTATACATGCTTCATTCAATTCATACAATATGAATATTAAGAAGTTTCATTAATAACTTTAATATAGACAATAGAATGATGACACTCATCATATTTACATACATCTTAACTCTTAAAGACTTCAGTTCAGGTAGATAATCAAACATTTTGAATACATCATCTCTTATAGAGCCATCATTCTACGTGATACGATGAACCATGTCATTCATAACTAAATGTCGAGAGCACATATTTATAACAAAACAACTTCTTAGATTTTATAAGGATTATATGAAAATTATGATCCTCATCGAAATGATACTTCCAAAGCATACTCGTTGAGAGATCAAGACTATAGAGACACGCAAACCCTAGGTTTGTAGTCCTATTGTCTATTTAATTGTCATTCCTCATTATTATGAAAAAATTTGCACATTGCAACCACATACATTATGTGTGCAACTGCAAGTACAATATCTTAATCATGAATCCAATTCATGAGAATTTACTAGTTATTATTGAGTATAATATTGAGTGGATTTAATGAAGGATTATCAGAAAAAAGAAATTTGCATAAATAAATATAAATATATATTTTACTTTTATTTAGGAATTTTTATATCAAAGTTGTCTTGCCTTGTCAACACCAAAAGTTCATTTCCTTAGTCAATTTCAATGTAAGAGATATACTTGCCATCATATCTCAAGCAAGATCTAGGATCTCCTTTCTTATCATTGTCAAATCCCAATAATATGAGACCTGCAACTCAGATAAAAAGAAGGGGGAACACATTACGCCTTGCAAGTCCAACTTGCATTCCCAATTCGGTCTTTAATACCTGAGTCTGCCATCCTTAAGGTGATGTTGACCCGTCATTAATTGAACATCTGCCAATAGGATTAGAACTCGCTATGCACAATCCAATATCGCCCCATTAATATGAGGACTCGATATTGGGATCACTACTCATACATACTTCCTCTTTCGAGAAGCAAAGAGATCGATCCAGATGTGCTTATATGGAGGAGCTGTCACTTCAGACAGGTGTATCCTATATACAATCCATGGCGACGAAACTCTTCGCCTTGATAAGAGATCATGGATGTCACTTATGTGATCCTACATATAATGTTCAAATTCTAATTAATTATTATGAATCATATTCACAGAATTAATTTTTCCAAGGTAAATTACAACTTTATTCATAATAGAGTGTTTTAAGTTTAATTGGAATCCAATTAATCTTATCATAATAAATTAATGATCCAATTAATATCCAACAAACATTCTTTATTATTACTTGAAATATGGTAATATCTCAAATACGTATCATTCAAATATTAATAATTAGAACAATACATCATGATACATTTAAACATTCTCCCTTCCTTACCTGATGTTATGGCCAGCACTAACGGGAGTGGGACAGACCGCTCAAGGAGCAACCTGCTACCCCAACGCTCCCTAACTAGACACCATATCCTCTTTAGGTCAGGATAAGGCCAATTGATCATTTTGTACATGAGATGATAATCGGTCTTTCAACCAAAGTTACACCATACAATTATAATCAAAGCATTTTTTATTAACATTATAAGGAGAGTTTCTAAACAAATCCCAGTCCTATTCAAGCATCAATGTTTGTTGGAAGGTTCATGTAACCAATTGTGATCAAGATCATATCTAATGAATTTTGGTTATGGAAAATGTCATTTAAGAAAATAATTATCATAAAATATTTTTCAAATATTTATACATAATTATTTCAGAAAATTAATCATTAATTTCACTAATTGATTAAATGATAATCACAAGGTTCTTGCTTAAGAAAGTAATTGTCAACAGTGACCCTCACTTACTAAAATTAGCATATATCTCAATCAATTTAAATCCAAATCATGCAAAATATAAGTTTCCAAAGTTTGATAATTTGATTTACAACAAAACTCAAGTGATTTGCACGCATTTTTAGGCATTTTAAAACCGTAAATAACTCTTTAATTACGTCATACTCTCCATCCCCGAAACAATGGATACATGTTCATTAAATTGATCATAACTTGCGCAAACAGATTCCAAATCACACAAACTCAAATCACATAATTTTCTTATTTAATGAGAAACATAATCCAAGTGATAATTTCATGTTTAAAAAAATTAAATGGAACGGAAAAATCGCACAAAACAAGGCTGCGTGAACAAAATGCAATAAAATTTCGCAAACCCTAATGAGCCCAAGTCGTCCTAGGTTTATGGATCGTATTAGTAACCTTCGACATATGGCTCTAATACAAGTTGAAGGATATGGTAAGATCCTTAAGCGCATCATGGAAGTGTGAGGATAGCATTGTATGCGATCGGGAGTGACTAGTCGCACTAGTTACTCGATGTAACGAAATTTACAAAATTTTCAAACGATGAAACCACATGATCCAAGAACAATTCTCGGTTCATTTCATCTAAACTATAAACAAGCATTAGGTTTAACTCTTGAAGTACGGTTGTGATCGAATCTCTAAATGAAGAGACCTCCTGTCTTAAGTCTGATCCGATAGAGGAGACGCTTGCGAGCGCATTGATGAAACGCATGCTTCTCAGAATCCATGTTTATGATCCAAGCGGAGAATCTAATGATCTCACAACACGAGATCCAATGTATTCTTTACAAGCGAGGTGCACCGAAGGAGACAGAGATCCACAAGCAAATAATCTAGTAGCATAACGATGATGCTGCGGCGATGGCGACTCTCTCCAGGGCTTTATGGTGGACGCCCACAATGAGAGAGAGAGGAAGTGTAGAGAATGAGAGAGAGAGAGAGCATATGTTGTTGTAACTTTGAAGTGGAAGGGGTTCCTCTTTGAGTGTAGTATTTTAGGAGTCCATAGATCCCAATCCATGTGCATACATATCCAATGGATGAGATTGATTTGTGTTTCTTCCAATGGCCACGATTTTGTTGTAAGATACAACAACAATTAATTTAATTTAAATTAAATTAATAAAATATATATATTGAAAAATCAATATAAATATTTCCAAATTAAATAAATAAAGCCATGGAGATACATGTAAGGAAGATTGCCTCCTTCTATTAAGCGGGGGGAAGGCCACCCTTTCGTAATGGGATTTGGTGATCGTCCGCCCTCCCTAGTAGGAAGGTGCAATCTCCATGTGATCTTACGAGATAACATTATTCCATGAAAATCTCCAATATTTACAACAACACTTGTTGTAAACTATTATACAAAATAATCATAAATATTTTGTGAATATTGCAATCATGCCATTACAAAATTGTGAATCACATTCACAACCCAAAATAAAATGTAAATTACATTTTCAATTAATTGTGAAATATGAATCCAATTCACATCAACATTTAATTCGTAAATGTTATTTACCAATATATCTCTCTTATATATTATAAATCACACTTATAATATATATGATTAATATGGATAATACTATCCACATTATTCACGTCCATGATAATTAAATAACATTTAATCTTCTTGAATCTCTATTCTCATGTGCCAAAATAATATGAATCACATTCGCATTATACACATCTTTGAAAATTAAATCACATTAATTATCTTAGATAACTATCCTTATAATATGAATCAAATTTATATTATTCATGATAATTAAATCACATTCAGTTATCCATTTTCTCAATGCTTGGATACATATATCAATAATGAAATTATCCATGAACTCTTTCAACGATAATGCGTTTCTCCGTGGATACTTGGAGATAAGGACTGAGCGATTATATTGTTCCATGTATAGTGGTTTGGATATTTATATCACATATCAAATCCAGATCTTGCAGACCTCTCATTTATGCTTGATTAAATCAAGATCGCAAATCTAATCTTTTCATTGTAGCTGAATCACATTCTGATCAATGTCAAACATTTGGACCAAGATAATATCACTTCACTACTTAGAGGAGTCACTAAAATCCAGACATTTTTCATCACTCCCTAGGATTGGAAGCATCAAGGTTATGCAATCGTTTATGGTCATGTCACCCTCAAGTATTCGTTGTACATGTTCATACTGCATACTGAAAGACCCAGATTAACCCCGAAGTTTTAGATCTATTTATATTGTCTCCTTCAGTGTTTTATCATTAAGTTTCTTGATCAATCGTTGGTAGCCGATATCGATCATATACTTTCAAAAAGCATATATCATACTAGGTATTGATCATATACTTTCCAAAAGCATATATCAAACCTTACAAATTCAGTCAAGCTTCCAAAGCGAGATGACCATGCACAGAATTTGAATCCCAATTTCTCATGAGTGAGCTCATGTCTTTTGTTTCAGTAAATGAACCTGTATGATCTCTTTGAGAGATCGTATTACTCATATGCCCTTGTATGCACACCAGCGTGCCTGTGTATACATCTTGATTAGGTCATCAACCTATTGATCTGCCAAATGTACATACTCAGACATATAGTAACACATCTCTCTCCGGTCAGAGGATGCGTGCCTATATCGCGATAGCATACGACATAGGTCTTTGGTTATCTAGATCTTGTTAAGTCAACTATTTGACCTAACTTATCTAACACTTCTGAATCTCTATTCCTATGCAGAGGACCTACTTTAAGAGGTCAGCTAGATAATAACCTTTAGAGAAAAGATTTTCATCTCCTTCTCAAGCTGGAAATCCTCTCTTAATAATCATTTGATGGTGCTTGATGAGTCCTCAATCTAACTATTTAGATATTCATCCAAGCACCAACCTCTATGATTCAATAATTGAATAAACAACTGCATGATCATTAAGATGACCATGTGACGGGTCGCTAAATACGTGATATAATTTGTACTCGTTGTAATATGAGTACTTAGTGAATCATGCAGAACCGAGTCGAATGTCTCTATAAAGATGACCCGGCTTAAATTTATATCCCGGGTAAGTCCGGGGTTGAACACTAGGAGGTAAATGAACAACTTTGGGTCAATTCATATTAATTATGTCTAGCTTTCCAATGCAGGTTTTTTTATTTTTTAAAGCAAAAATAAATGCGAATGCAAATGCGGATGAATTAAGTTAACAATAAAGCACACAACTTAGCCAAATTAAATTTTATGTGAAATTAATCCAATTTAACCAAATTATTTTTTATTAGAAATCTAATTCGGTGATAAATGCAAAACACATTTTTTGGAATTTTAAGGGGTAAATGCAACAATGAAAAATGCAATCTTTTTATGGGTTTTTATGTACTTTTTCACTCAAACAGAATTTAAAAATTATGAAAATTTTACTGGAATATAAACATGATGCAATGAGGCTACAATATTTTTTGGGAATTTTTCAAGAATATATGGTTTTTTATAAAGTTTATAATGAAAACTAAGTGACAGCAAGTAATTAATTTCTAACAAATTCACATTATCAATTAGTCCAGAAAATAATTTATCTCAAGAATGATTTATATTATCAATCCAGGAGAGTTGGAATTTTGCAAAAAAATGTGTGTGGATTTAATTAAAATCATTTACGAAAATCACTCTACAATTTATTTAAGGCACAAGATAACTCCAATTAAGATGAAATTTGGATGGTAATTAAAACACATGTAAAGACATCATTTCTAATTTTTAATGAATTTTTGGAGCAATTGTGAGTTAAATATGAATTGAAGATCTCAGATTGGATAAAATATGAAATATTTCACTTAAACATTTTTACTTAATTCTCTAGAGCTCACAAAAATCCAAATAAATAGATAGACAATTAGTTGCTCAACATCATGAAATTTTTCATTAAGTAAAATGATGCTAAAAAGATGTCCAAAATAACATGAAAATATAGGGTATCCATGCAATATATAAATAAAGTTAAATAGAACAAAACAAGCACAAGGACTTGCTTGTAATTACAAAAACTTAACAAAAATAAAATACAATTTTTCTAATAAAAAACAAGGAAGGACCTTCGCGATGAGAGGCGTGTCGGTGAGGAGGAGGTTGACCTGTATGAGGGTGATGGCGGCTGGATCGAGGGAGGAGTCGTGTGATGGATGACCGGTGGAGGAGAGCAGCGGTGGGTAGAGGTGCTCGACTGCACTTGGAGTGTGGCGACACGCATGAGGTCGGCCAGGAGGTGGCTGGGATGGATCGTGGATGCACGTGTGGAGGCGGCCATTGGTGGAGAGGGAGGATGGTGTTCAGCTTGATGAGGTGCAGAGGCGCCCAACGGTCGGTAGGAGGGATGCATGCAGAGCGGCGGTTGCGGGTGATGGCTGGGGGCGACCACCTGCTGCAAATTTTTAATTTTTTTAATTTTTTTCTAATTTTATTTTTTTAAAAATATTTTTTTTATTTTTTTAAACAGGGAAATCAAAAAACAAATGCAAAGAGGATAATGGTGATGGTGATGTGCTTAAAAAATAAAATAAAATAAATGAATGAATGTGTGTGGGTGGTGATGTCATGTAAAAAATGAGAAAATAAAAATGATGATGAATAATAAAAAAGGAAATTACCTACAATGGAAGCAGTCTCTTATGGTGTGATCATGACAAGCATGGTCCTCGCTCGAATCGCTAGCGATCGATGAGCTCAAGCAGCATACGGATGCGGCTGCGATGTTGGCCGAAATTCCAACGGATCTCACCGAAGAGGATGTCGGTCGTCGCTATACTTCGTCATTCGTTGTCACTGAGATGGGTGATCTGAGCTCTCGATTCTCTCTAGCATAAAGGTGGATCATGTATAAAAAGAAAAGAAAATGGAGGTTATAAAAGATGGTGGGATGGTGGAGTTAAATGGGCGGTTAAGGAAAATGGTGGAGTTGAATGGGAGATTAGATGAAGAATATGGAGTTGTATGGGAGTCGGTGGCAGAATGAGAAGAATATGGAAGTTACTGTAGAGAATGAAAACTAAATAATGAAAAGAAAAGAAAATAAAGTAGGCTACTAAAATAATATAAAAAGAAAAAGAAAAGGAGAGTGGAGAATTTACAAGATAAGACAAACAATATGTACATGTTTTTTTTCTTTTTTAATTTTAATTTTTTGTATTTTTGATAAAAGACATTTACAAATAAAATTAAAAATAAAATACTAGAATAAAATAAAACACAAATAATGATTTTTTGGATTTTTTTGTCATTAAGAAAAATAAATAGTAATGAGAAAAGAAACATATATACAATATATACAAAGTACACCTAGGTCCCAAAACCCAAATTTTGCAAAAGAGCTCCGATTTTAATGAAATGACTTTCATTGGATAGATAATTTTCTAATTTCATTGGATAGATAATTTTCTAACTTAAATTTTAAAAGTGAGTTTGGTGAATTTAGAGTTCATACGGAGCGGGAATTTGGCCGGGAAGTTGGACTTTACACCTTTTTCTCTTTGGGATCTGGGAGCATTTATTTAAGGTGAAATTTATTTTGTATTTTTGTATTTTATAAATACCTTAGAGAAAGAAATAGCCAAAATGGAGTTGAAATAAAATTATTAAAAATACATGAAGTTTGGGCTATTTACAAGTGAAAAACTCTTTTATTTTATGGATTTTTATTATTAATTTATTTTATAAAATATAATATATAATAATTAGTGTATTTTATTTACAACAGTCATTTCGTTAATTTATTGATTTTATTGACATTTATTTGAGATTATACTCAAGCATTTTGCTAAGATCGTTATATTGAGATGATGAATCACAGATTCATCACCCCCTATACTTAAACTTTGCTAGTCCTCGAGAAAATAAAGAATGAATAAGTTGGAATAACCCCTGACTATCCATGTGAGTACAAGACTTGATCCGTTCAAGAACTCTTCATTTTAGAGATCCTAAAATTCTAAGTTGAACCAAACTCTAGTCAAAAGGTATCCAATTTCCCTAATAATCATACTCTCTCTATATACATATAAAATAGAGATTTGACTTTAAGTGTGGACTGCAGTTACAAGAGTGGAGACGCAACGTCACCCTAGGTTCCAGTCCAAGAGACTCTCCTTAGAACCCGATTCTCAACACTAGAGAATAAATCATTTCTTGCATCCAATCCATCGTCTCGTTGGTTGTCAGACTTCAAAGTGTATACGGGAGGATAGTTGAGGGAGGGTATAGGATTGTCTAATTTCTTCTCTCCCTCTCATTGGAACAAGGATCCTCTCGAGTGCATTATTAACTCAACACATGTATTTTTTTGGTTGTTGATCAGTGTGTCCGTCAAGAGAATTTGGAGTCGTTTAAACTTTTTTTCTTGGGAGTACATCGAGGTGTGTCTCTTTTGAGTATCTAAGATACCTTCGACACCCAGAATTGTATCACTATACGATGTAGATCCCTTTTTGGGTGCTAGCCTGATTCCTAGTCCTAATAGCGGTGGTTCAAGTGGACACTTTGAAATGGTTGGGAGCGCTCACCTTTGGTGGAAGCTCTTTGATATTTTACTTTGTATTGTGAGAGCTTTTTTCAACATTTATTTCTTTCTTTCTTTTCATTGCTTTTGGCTAGCTACACTACTTTTACCAAGAGTTGGCGCACACTGATCAACAATTTTTTATATTTCATCACTTCCTGGCACATAGGTAAATGTCAAGAGGTAGTACAAGAACCATGCTCTCATACTGGCTAAAGGTGCACTCAGGTTTTATGAAGCCTTCATTGATTTTTTCCCATCCTCGAGCATCATCAAATCAGGTACAAACTCAAATCCCTCATCCTAGTTCCTCAAGTGAAATTTCAACTCATCTCAACACAATTGCAGTCGTGTATGTGAGGTGTTGATCATATTCTTAAGGTAGAGACTAATCATGTAATATGGTACACAAATCTTTTAAAATAGGGAAATGTGAATAATTAAGTAAAAGACCTAATGACTAAGGCCGGTTAACTCAATATACCAAGATCTCATAAACCAAGTGTTCTTGAAGTTCACTAGTCTTGTGTGAATGTGTAAGTGTCAGAGACTAAACAATCTTATTAGTTAGGTTTTTTTGTGATTCTGATTTTTGTGTTTTCTTGAAAAATAAAGGAAAAGACGAAAAAAGATGTTTTTTAAAAAGGTTTTTGCTCTTTTTTTTAAAAAAAATGTTCTGAAAGTTTTTTTTGTATTTTTCTTTAAAAAATTTTTTTGAAAAAAGTTTTTTTTTTATTTTTTGATTTAACACAACCCATAATTATTATATAATATATACAAAAGTATGTGAAAGTACGATCCATGGGTAAAGTATATATGTAATATATACATGCCCCCTACCATGTGTTATGACCTCAGAGCACAAGAAGCGAGGAAAATACATAGCTCGTGCTAAGCGGAGGAGAGCTAAAATAACAAAAAGTATAGAAGTCGGTCCTCCCCCTATACTCCTGCTCTGGTCATCCTAAGTTTAGAAGAAGAGCGAAAACGGGGCAGACGAGGTCAAGACAAGAAATGGATGACTATATATACATGGCGGGCATCGATCCCCCTATACATAGGCTCTGGTTAGCCTAAGTGAAGGACAGGAGTAAGTGTGAGAATCGATGTGATCTGGAAAATATACAGAGAAGGGAGAATGTATAAGAGTGAATGAATCTTCTAAGCTGATGAATCTTGATGTTGCATCTTCATGAAGAGTAATATGATGTATCTGCTATGTGCTCACTCTGCATGAAGTTGATGACCTCGACTTAGACTAACTGCTCCTTAGAATCTACAAAATTCTTCAACAGTTGTCCATTCACCACATGGGATTGTGCACCTTCTTTGAGATCAACTATCTCTACACTTCCATTCCCATACACTTTCTTAACAACAAAGGGAATCGTCCATTTTGATTTGATCTTCCCATGGAACATATTCAACCGGGCATTAAACAACCATACCTTTTGCCTAGGGACAAAGTCATTGCACTTAATGTGTTGATCATGCCATCTCCTTACTTTGTCCTTATATATCAAACTGTTGTCATATGCCGTGTTTCATATTTCCATGAGCTCGTTCAAGTTCTAGTCTTGGCAAAGCTTCCCTAGGTGACAACTGCAAATAATCTGCTTAATTGCCCATTCAGATTTGTGAATCAGCTCTAGGGGAAAATGACATGTCTTGCCGTATATCATTGTAAATGGTGAAGGGCCTAATGGTGTCTTGTAGGATGTCCTATAGGCCCACAGAACTTGGTCCAAGAGCTGGGACCAGTTCTTCCTTTCTGGATGAACCAACTTCTGCAAAATATTCTTCACCTCTCTATTCAAAACCTCTGCCATGCCATTGGACTATGGGTGGTAAGGACTAGTAACTCTATGCTCAAATCTGTAATCCTTAGCTAAAGATCTCACATCTCGATTCACAAAGTGGCTACCCCCATCAGATCTCAAAACTTTTGATTTCTCGAACCTAGCAATAATACGATCTCTTACAAACTTAGAAACAGTCTTGCTGTCTGCGGTTCGGGTTGGGATAGCCTCCACCCACCTAGATAGATAGTCAACCGCCAACAAGATGTACTCGTGTCCTTGGATGTTGGGAAAGGGACGCATAAAATCTATGCCCCATGCATGAAAAACATCACAAATAATCACTGGTTGCATGAGCATCTCATCTATTGTCCAATTGTCCCTCCAATCCTTTGACAAATCGGGCACGACTATACAAAATCAATAGGATCTCGAAATAGGGTTGGCCAATACAATCCACATTGAAGTACCTTCTGAGTGGTTCTCTTTCTCGAATGGTGTCCTCCAGCCTCAAGTGAATGACAATATGTGAGGACACTCTGGTACTCCTCCTGAGGAATACACCTTCTCCAGACACAATCCTGAGCTTCGAAAAAAAAGGAAAGGATCATCCTAGTGGTATCTCTTCGAATCCGACTTCAGTTGATCAATGATGCTCCTAGTCCAATCATGGGGAACCTGCTTGGAGACAAGATAGTTCACCATGTTGGCATACCACGGGAGTGAGTCAATAACGCAAATTGACACATCTGGGAAGGTCTCTCTAATCTGCTCATAATCAGGAGAATCCTTAAACTCGATCTAAGAAAGGTGATTAGCCACAACATTCTTCACTCAAGGTTTATATTTTATCTCCAAATCAAACTCCTAGAGGAGTAATATCCACCTAGGAAGACATGCATTTGTGTCCTTCTTTTCCATTAAGTACCGAATAGTTGTATGATCAATGTAGATTTTTACCTTATAGCCCAAAATATATGACCTGAACTTCTCTAGGGCCCATGCTACAGCGAGCATTTCCTTTTCAGTCACGGTGTAATTCTTTTGTGCAAGGTCTAACACTTTGTAGTAGATCGCAAATGGGATCCCCTCTCATCATTGTCCTAACACAACTCCTATAGCGAAATCTGAAGTGCTAGTCAAGATCTCAAAGGGGAGAGACCAGTCAAAAGCATGTAGCATAGTCGAGGCATAAATTCTCATCTTTAGGAGCTCAAAGGCCTCCAAATACCTGTGATCTACAATGAATTATGTGTCTTTCCCTAAGAGCTCAGTCAGTGGGTAGGCGATCTTCGTGAAACCCTAAATAAGTCTCCTATAAAATCCAACATCCCCTAGAAAAGACCTCACTGACATCACATTGGTAGGTGGATCAAGTTTCTTGATCACTTCCACCTCGGAAGGTTCAACCTCCATTCCCCTTTCGGAGATGACATGCCTTAACACGATACCCTTTGTCACCATAAAGTGACTCTTCTCCGAGGAGAGTACCAGATTCACCTCTCTACACCTCTTAACGACTCAATCCAAGTGCACTAAACATGTATCAAAGGAATCATCATAAACCGAGAAGTCGTCCATGAACACTTCCAAGAAGTCTTCCACCATCTCGACAAATACGATGATCATGCACCGCTGAAATGTGCTTGGGTCATTGCAGAGCCCGAATGGCATGCTCCTGAACACGTAAGTTCCGAATGGTCATGTGAATGTGGTCTTTTCCTGATCCTAAGAGGTTATGTCTACCTAGTTGTAGCCTGAGTACCCCATCAAGAAATAGAATAACTCTTTCCCTACGAGTCTCTCCAAAATCTGATCAATAATAGGAAAGGGAAAATAGTCTTTCTTGGTCGCGACATTCAGGCACCTATAGTCGACACAGATGCGCCATGGCGTGGGTAGTCATGTCGCGATCTCTACCGCCTCCTCGTTATTGACTATCTGAATTCCCGACTTCTTCGGGACAATATGAAGTGGGTCCCCCCACTTTGAGTCAGAAATACAATATATAAACCTTGCTTTGCACTATTTCTCTATCTCATTTTTCAATACTTCCCATAGATTGGGGTTTAGTCTCCTATGAAACTCATGGGAAGGTCTCAAATTATCCTCAGGAAAAATGTGGTGCGAGCAGATAGCAAGGTTAATCCATACGAGATCTGACACTATCCATCCTATTGCTTTTTGGTTTCCCTCTAAGACCTTAACAACCTTGACTCTTGTTAAAAGTCATCTGAGCTAATGATAGCAGGATATCTCTCTTTGGGTCCCACAAAAAAAGCATACTTGAGTGTAGGAGGTAGTGATTTTAGTTCTGGCAATGTGGTATAATCAAGAAATCCTAGCTGAACTGAATCTGAATCTGGTTTTGTGTTGCATGAAGGTGGGCTCAATTGTGTAGTACTCGCCACCAACTCAGAAGTATCTGGAGTCGGATCACCAAAGAAACATGGTAATTCAGCCCAAGCTGTGCCCGACTCTTCATCTATGTCCCATGATCATTCAGAAGGGGATGGAACTAATAGATCCAGATGGATCTCTACGTCATCATAGGAATAGGTAGATGCATCTATAATGAGATCAGGAAACACCTGGCAAACTGCATCATGCACTATGTCTTTTCCAAATGAAAGGAGATTGCTTTGTCCTAAAGGAACTTGTCTCCAAATCCAACGGTGCTAATCATTCTGCAATCTGACTCTAAAGATGAGTACTCTATGCTACTCTCTGAATCGGGTTGCTTACACTTGGTTTGCCTCATCTCAAGGTTCACTTCTCCGCCTGGAGAACGAAACTTCATCATTCCCATACCATAATCAAAAGTTGTGCATGCGATCCTAAGGAAGGGTTGTCCGAGAATGATATGAGATTCTCTCCAATGATTAGGGTTCTCCATGTCCAGGACTGTGAAGTCAACCTGATACTTCTGCCACGTAATCGAGATAATGGCATTCTTCACTTCTCCCTTATGTCTCTTCACTGAACGATCTGTGAATTGGAGTAAAGATCTTGATTTGCGGAGGGGTCCCAAATCCAATTTCTGATATAATGCTAAGGGAAGTAAGTTAATTGAAGAACCATTTTCCAAGAGTGTGCCTGCAAATGTTATGTCATCGATATGACTCTCCACGTAGTGACAATATGTGTTGTGGCTACTGACAAGACGTGTGTCATTACATTTAGTTCTCTTTCTTCCTGCTAACCCTAGCAGGTGTGCATCTCACCTTAAGGTATTTTTGGAATGCAGGATGGATAGCCACATACTCATCAAATGGAAACTTTACAGTGATATTTTATTTACAAAACCGTGCCATATCAAGGTCATCTTTATGAATCTTTTTGGTATGCTTTCCTGCCATAAGAACACGGGGGAAAGGATTGAAGCTGGGGAAGCAGAAGATGAAGAATCTAAATCATGAACTGAAAGATCATTCTTGGCATTAACGGAAACTGAGTTCTTCATACATGATTTTTTTGATGCAACACGGAATCAAAGTCAAAACTATATACAGTAGGTTGTGGAATAGAAGCTGAAGTGACATCTTCCACAACCGGAGATGCAGATCCTCCATAGACTAAAAAGTATATCCTTGTTTCTGATGTTGCATATGGTGCTATCCTTCTCTTCTAAGCTCCTTGAGTCGATATCCTCAAATGGTGTTGATGGGGCTCTGAAATATATTGCCTCTCCTCCTCGTCCTCTGAAGACTCCTTAGGTAGAGCTCTAGAGATGCCCTTCTCATGTCCCTCGCCCAATCAGGTACGATCACGGTCCTTCTGCTCTTGGGTGACATGTGATTAGCTTCATGACATGAAGAATCTCATGTTCAAATCTAGGAGACTTTGAATAATATACCTGGCCAAAGTGCTACTGAGAATCAGATCGGTTCAGGCTATTGGTGTTAGCCTGAACTAGGGTTGGGATTGAGGTAGAGGGTGTAGTCTGTTCATCTCGCCATCTAGATAGGCAGTTGACATCCACCTGTAAGTCATGAATTTTGTTCCTGTATGAATGGAGCTCATCGAGTATCTGTTGTTGTATGTCTATGGGACAAAACGAAGAAGGATGGGGATAAGACTGGGAAGAATAATGGGAAGATTGGCTCTGCTGGCCAGGGTACTACCTCTGGTGCTATTGGTGCTGGTGTGTCTGCTAAAATTGCAGACCCTGCTGGCTCGCCAGGTAATGGCCATGTAGGCCATACTGCTGAGACTGCTGTCGCTATTGCTGGGGTAGCTGGAATCCATGGCTCTAGTACGAAGGAGGTGGTGTGGAGGTGAATGCAGTGATGTGAAAGGTCAGGGAATGCTTGTAGGTCTGTCGGTCCCCCGTACTTCCCTGCCTGGCAGGGTCCTAAGGATACCATACTCCATTCACCTTCCAAACCGGTAGAGGCTCCTCTTGAACTATTTTTGTTAATGGATGGGGCTGCTGGAAAGAGTGGGCGTAGGACTGGTTCTGCTCCCACGGCTGGTGTTTCCCTGACACCAGCTGCTCCTAAACGTGATGACCTCGATACATGAGAGCATCGGGTGCGGTCATAGCGGGTATCTGTGTCTTAGATACCCTCTCAGTCAACTCCTCCATTTGTTTTGGAATTTTGGAGATGCTCATGTCTAACTCATCCATCCTCCTATCAATCCTCTCTACTATTGTAAGCTTGTACGCAAGGAGTCCCATGCTAGGGATCACGTTCTGAGAGAGATCGACTACAAATTTATTTTCCCCCTCCAGATGAGAGTGAACTGGGGGACGATTTATAGGCCTTGTTGGCCATCTGTGAGAGACTAGTCTCAGCCATCTGCTCGAACACCCTCCAGACGGTATCAGATCCTCGTGATGTATAGTTGCCTCTACATGCAGCGCTCAGTAAACCATGCATCACAGGGTTGAGACCAGTGAAGAACGACTGGACCAAGATGTTATCATCTAGTCAATGATAGGGACACTTCTGCAGGATATCCTTGAACCTTTCCTAAGCATCATAGAAGGATTCATAGGGTACTTGGGAAAAGCTCGTACTGTGTGTCCTCATTATGTTAGTCCTACTTAAGGAGTAGAACTTCTTCAGAAAGTGGTCCTTAAACTGAGCATAGGTGTTGATTGTAACTCCCAAGTTCTTTACCCAGTAGTCGACATTGCCACCCAAGGGAAAATGGAAGGGCTGTGAGCCTAATATAATCCTTGCTAACAATAGGATGTCTTAGGTTAGCGCAAATGAGCTCGAAGTCCCTTAGGAATGCATATGGCTCCTCAGAAGCATTCCCATCAAAGTGTGGAAGCAGGTTTAGAAATAATGGCTTCAACTCAAAATCAACTGCGGGTTCAACCGGACTCAAATAGTTCTGAATTCTGTATTGTCCAGGGTTGTATGTCGCAGCAACTGGTGGTTCCACTGCAACAATAAGTTGTCCTAACTGAGCTCGGAGTAATGCATGTTGCTACTCAGATGCAGCTAATATCTCTAGTACCATTCTCAGAAGGGTTTCGGGGTGTTCTTCTTCCTCTTCTTTCTTCTTTGGAGGTATTTTACTTGAATCTTCTTTAGGGCATGAATCAACAATGTGGTCTTGATTAGAAGAGGATTTAGGAATCAAGATATTCTCACCGAGGTGAAGGTCTTCCTCGATGAGGTTGGATGAGAGAAAGGGAACGGTTTAAGAGTAACCATCTCGACAGTGAGTTATCCTGGGCTCAAGAGGGTCATGAGTAGGTTGGACCAAGTTGCACTTGGACTTTTGAAGACACAATTCTTGGAGGATTCAATGAGAGATTCATAAAGTCTGAATAAATACCACCCCAGTTTATCACTTCGATGTCAAAAGAACTGATTAGAACTAGATATTGAATGAGATGCTAGTTTGACAATGCACGTAAATATGCGAGTAAACTCACACAATACAAACGTAATTCAAACCCTCAAATTCACCAACTCAAAACGTGATGGCCATAAAGGTTCGACCGAGTTGTCGTGTCGGTTTTAGCTAGTGATAAATGCAAGTCCTGAAATATTAACGAGTTGTTGGGTGCATGTACTTGATGAATCTCAGATTCATCACTCTAAATCACATTAATTAAGCTCAAATCCCTCAAATCAACAACATTTCTGCATCTGTTCTGCATAATTAACATTCATGCATGTTTTTATAAGAATTGCATTTTATCCATTATTTATGCACAAAATAAGAAGCCAAAAATGACATGTAAATAGCCTAACTTCCCGGATTTTTAACTCATTCATGCTAACTCCGAATGACCTAAAACCACCTCCACTGTGTACATATCACTTACAATAATAAATGAAAAATACAAAAAAAATTAGTATCCCAAATAAGTGGACCAAAAACCCAAACCCTAGTCTCCGGATTTCCTGACTAAAAACCTCATATCTTCCTCATCCCGTGTCTGTTTTGATCCTACTCACTTTTGAACTAATTTACATTCAATTATCTTCAAAACAAGACCAAGTTCAAGTGATTCGGAGCTCATATGTGAATGTTGGGTTTTGGGCCTCTTTTGTACATTATGTATTTTAGCGATTTTTGACCTATTATTTTATGCATATAACTAACCTATTTTAGTTCATTTCTTTTTCATTTGTCTTCTTTGATAAAAGTTTTATTAAAATGAGCAAAAATCCAAATACAGATTGATCCTGAAATCAAAGAAACAAATTGGGTCCGAGTCTTCACTAACCAACTGTACGAAATTGGTCTTTTTCTTATTATATTTTATTTCTTTTTTATTAATAATAAAAATACAAAAAAAAGATTAATGTGTGATTATTTATCTTTGATTTTACCAGATTTTTCCGGATTTTTATCTGGTTTAAAATTGACATAAAAATTACAAAATCCAAAAATCAAGGTATTTTATGTACATGGGATACCCAAAAAAATCACTTTGTGCATTTGATCGATTTTGGTTTTGATGTCTTCATGAAAGTTGTAGATCTCATTGAGACGAGCAACTTTTGTGAAGAAACTTTTTCGATCCAAGGTTGTTTGCTACTAATTTTGTATTTTACAAAGAATTTAATCTTCGATTTTTGTGGTGCTGACACGTGGCAGAACCTGAAGCCGCCACGTGTCAACCATTTTTGGCATTATTTATTATTCATTTTTATAAAAGAAAATTAATAACCGCACACGTGTAAGGCACGTACCGCCCAGGCACGTGCCAAGCACGTGCTGTGTTCCCCCTCTCTCCTCAGTCGCCACGTGTCCTCTCCTCAGCCGCCCGATCTCGTCCGATCGGACAACCGAGAACACGTCTTCTTCCCACGTTTGTTCCCAATCTCTACCGTCGTCCCGAAATATCTGCCGCTTCTCATAATCGTCGTCGCCCCGCAATTTCACCATCCGATCTCCACTTCGAATCAATCAACCCCCGACTCCCAATTAGATCTCATCAATCCCCTCGAATCAATCACCGATCTCACCCCGACCTGCTTCCATAGCCAGTTGCGACCCCTAACCTATAAAAGACCTCTGCCTCCCAACCTTCTAACTATCCGTCGGCTGCACCTATTAGTCCCCTCGTGGCGGTGACAGCGCCACGACGCCATCTTCCCCTCCGGCGAGGTCAGAAGCTCCCCGCTTCGTCGTAGCCCTTGCGGTGTTCTTCTGCTGCTACCTTGCTCCCACAGTGAGCCGTCGAGCCAACTACCCATCAACGTATACGGTCGACATCTACTTCCGTCCACGCCAACGTTCTCCAACAACTTCATTCCACGCAATCTCCGGGTTCATCACAGTCTTCAACCTCAGGAGCTTCCACCACCAACAACCTTCTTTCACTGGAGCCACCATCATCTTCACCGCCCAGGAACTTCTTCAGCCACCACAGTCATCAACACACAGCCGAGAGGTCACCCGGCCTTCCACCAGACGCTCGCTTCTTCGTCAACCATCGCTTCGCCTCCTCCGCCCCGTCGTAGATCCTCCGCCTCTGCCATCATCGATAAAGCACTACGCATTCACTGGAGCACCCATCAGCTCTGCCAGTGACTCCTCCAACAACCTCCAAAGGTCGGGCTCCAGTCTCTAGACCCCTCGTACATGCGAGGCACGTACATGGGGGGATGTCAGCAGGAGCATACTTCCGTACAGACTGTCTCGATTCTTACGAAACCCACTTTCATCCAGTATAGGAGTAAGTCATACAATTACATGTTTCTTGAGGATAAAGCCTTATAAGGTGTCCTCTAAACCTCCTAATCTGTTAAGAAAATCCGTAACATTTACCGGCTACCCGTAGATCCTCGCTGAAAAGTGGCTAATCATTTTGAACCAGTATTCTATATGAAAATCCTGGCTTTGGCTCTATCCTAGTGTCATCTCTCTCTCACTAACAAATAAATCATATAATGAGGGATTTATGCACCTGTAAAACAAGGTTTTTTATTCCAATTTTTTTAATCGATATTCTCAATTCAATCCCAATTTTAGAGTTACGTTGTCACTTGAAATTTAATCTTAACACATAAACATGTCAACCATTCAATCCCAAATTCCTTTTGAATCGTATGTTCTAAAATAAGGGAGGAATCAGAAATCATAATGTAAACGTAAAGATGCATGCTCAAAAGAAGGTATACTTATAGTGACTCCCAACACTCTCTATGCATTATGTAAAACTAAATTTGTAAATTTGCACTAATTTCCTACAGATCGAGAAAACCACACCTAAACAAGATACTATTAACGTAAAAGAATTGAATAAATTTGAGCTAAGTAGTACATTTTTATGTGTATCTCATTATGAATCTTAGCAGATGTGTGAATCTTCTAAGATATGTATGGCCTAAATTACGAAGGGTACAAATAAATTTGTGTTACACTATCATGTGCCTATCCTTAATTTCACCACTCATGTCAAGCCCCACCCTCATCGGAGAGTGAAACAAGTTTCGACACACCATAAAATAATGTCCAAGTCTCTTTTTACATGCACGAGCTCTCCAACAAGAACTGCTATAAATAAGAAAATTACCTAAATTATTACAACAAAATAATTACAAAAATTAAAACGCTCTAGAAATAAATTAAATTTCATAGCTCTTCAACACTCAGCATGTCGCATCCGTCAACCTCTAATGCACTCCAAGCCCATCGGGCCCTTGCAAGGAAAATAAAATTTAAAACAGAGAGACAAATAACAAAATATATACAAAAATTGAGTAGAAAAATAATTGAGAGAAAAAAAGGGGGAAAATGGATTAATTACAAGATGGCTCGGAGGTCAGACTACCTGAGGGAAAGAAAACCTAAATCAAATTTTCTAAATTAATCGCTAAGCTTTTTGCCTCAACGACAACGGCGCCATCTGACAGGTCGCTAAAACATGATAAAATTTGTAATCATTGTAATATGTGTACTTTATGAGTCATGTAGAACCGAATCGAATGTCTCTGTGAAGAGGACTCAGCTTAAATTTATATACGGGACAAGTCTGAGATCGAACATAGGGAGGTAAAGGAACAACTTTGGGTCAATTCAGATTAATTAGGTCTAGGTTTCCAATGTGATTTTTTTATTTTTTTTAATGCAAAAGTAAAAGTGAATGCAAAATGCCGGTGAATTAAGTTAACGAAAAAACACACAACTTAGCCAAATTAATTTTTATGTGAAATTAATCCAATTTAACCAAATTATACTTTTCTTAGAAATCTAATTCAGTGTTGGATGCAAAACATGATTTTTTTTGGAATTTTAAGGGTTAAAATGCAACAATGAAAATGCACACTTTTTATGGATCTTTATGCAATTTTTCACTCAAACAAGACGCAAGAATTATGAAATTTTTCCTGGAACATAAACATGACACAATGAGGCTATAGTATTGTAATTGGAATATTTTGAGAATAAAAGATTTTTTATAAATTTTATAATGAAACAGAGTGACATTGAGTAATTAATTCCTAATAAATCCACATTATCAATTAGTCTAGAAACCAATTTATCTCAAGAAGATATTTATATTAGCAATCCAAGAGAGTTAGAATTTCGTAAAAATAATGTGTGTGGATTTAATTAAAAATCATTTACGAAAATCCGTCTACCTTTATTTAAGGCACAAGATAACTCCAAATAAGATGAAATTTGGACAGTAATTAAACCACAAGTATGAAATATTTCACTTAAACATTTTTAGTTAATTATCCAAAGCTCACAAAAATACAAATAAATAGCCAAATGGTATACAGTTAGTTGCTCAACATCATGACATTTTTCATTAAGTTAAATGATGCTAAAAAGATGTCCAACTTAACGTGCGAACAGAGGGTATCCATGCAATACATAAATAAACTTAAATTGAACAAAACATGCACAGGGACTTGTTTGTAATTAATAAAACTTAACGAAAATAAAATGCAATTTTTTCAATAAAAAATAAACAAGGAAGGACATTCTTCTTCGATAGGAGGTTAGGGTGCATGGGGAGGCGGCTGGAGAGGTGTGTCAGCGAGGAGGAGGCGGACCTGCACGAGGGTGATGTTGGTTAGATCGAGGGAGGAGTCGCGCGATGGATGACCGGTGGTGGAGAGAGTTGGTGGGCGGAGGTGCTCGGTTGCACCTGGAGTGTGGCAACGTGTGTGAGGGCAGCTTGGAGGTGATTGGGACGAATCACGGCTACGCGCTTGGAGGTTGTCACTGAGGGTGAGGGAGGACAATGGTCGGCTGGAGGAGGTGTGGAGGCAGGCGACAGTAGGAAGGAGGGTTGCACGTGGAGCGCCGGTGGCCGACAGCGGCTGGGAAGGGGGGGTCGACTACCTGTTGTGATTCTTTATTTTTTATTTTTTTGAATTTTTTGTAATTTAATTTTTTAAAATTACTTTTTTTTAATTTTTTTATATAGGAAATAAAAAACAAATGCAAAGAAGATGATGGTGATGGTGATGTGCTTAAAATTATAAAAAAATAAATGAAGGTGTGTGGGTGGTGATGTGATGTAAAAAATGAGAAAAAAATGATAATGAAAAATAAAAAGGTAAATTACCTACAATGGAAGCCGTCACCTATGGTGTGCTCACGAGAAGCACGGTCCTCGCTCGAATCACTGGTGAGCGATGAGTCGAGCAGCGCGCAGAGGCTACTGCAATGTTGGCCAGAATGCTAATGGATCTCACCGGAGAGGAGGTCGATCGTCGCTCTATTTCGTCGTTCACTATCACCGAGACGGGTGGTCAGAGCTCTCGATTCTCTCTCGCATAAAGGTGGATCAAAGGAAAAAATGAGGAGAATGAGATTTATAAAAAGACAAGAAAAATGGAGGTTAGAAAAGATGGTAGTATGGTGGAGTTGAATGGGAGGTTAAGGAAAATGGTGGAGTTCAATGGGAGGTTACATGATGAATATGGAGTTGAATGGGAGTTGGTGATATATTGAGAAGAATATGGAACTTAGTGTAGATAATGAAAATTAAATAAAGAAAAGTAAAAAAATAAAGTAGGCTACTAAAATAAAATAAAAGAAAAAGAGAGTGGAGATTTTACAAGATAATATGTACATGTTTTTTTACTTTTCTAATTTTATTTTTTTGTATTTTTAATAAAAGATATTTACAAAGTAAAATAAAAATAAAATACTAGAAATAAAATAAAACAAAAAAATGATTTTTTGGAATTTTTAGTTATTAAGAAAAATAAATAAAAAATGAGAAAAAAGAAACATATGTATAATGTATACAAAGTACCCCTGGGTCCCGAAATCCAAATTTTGAAACGAGCTCTGATTTTAATGAAACACTTTCATTGGATAGGTAATTGTCTAAGATAAAATTTAAAAGTGAGTTTAGTGAATTTGGAGTTCATACAGAGCAGGAATTTGGCCGAGAATTTGAACTTTACGGCTTTTTCTCTTTGGGATCTAGGAACATTTATTTAAGGGAAATTTATTTTGTATTTTTATATTTTTATATATATTTTTATAAACAAGTTAGAGAAAGCAGTAGCCAAAAAGGAGTTGAAATGAAATTATTAAAAATACATGAAGTTTGGGCTATTTACAAGTTATGGATTTTTTTATTAATTTATTTTGTACAATATAATATGCAATAATTAGTGTATTTTATTTACAAGAGTCATTTATGGACATTTATTTGATATTTCACTTAGGGATTTTGCTAAGATCGATATATTAAGATGTTGAATCGCGGATTCATTTCCATGGTACATAACCCTAATTGTACTAAGGGATCTATTATGCTTATTATTTATTCTTCATTTCGGATAATGGAATGATATTCGCAATAACATTTATTGCATAATGGCTCTGTGTGGGCTCGCCTTTCCAACACTCGACCACCCAAGCCTCAAAGCTGCTATCCTGAGCTCCCTCTGAGCCTCACGTGCACGTGTCACGCACGCGCATGGTGGTGGTGTGGGGGGAAACACAAGGCACACCCTTGTATGTTCTAAAATATGCACAAAGCCCCACTCCACCCCCATCATTGTGGAGCACTTACAATGCACGCCCGAGCTTGGAAAATTGCATAAATACCATGATGGGTTTAGGTAATTAAGAAGTGCTTGTTGTGCTATTTCTTCTGTATTTTTCCAGAATTTGCATTTATTTTTAATTCTAAAAATTACATGTTGTGGAATATTTAAATATATGACTTGTAATAATTCATTTGTATTTTGTGAGATATGGCTAATTTATGAAAATTGATTTGTAATAACTAGTGTATTTTTCCCATTGTGTGTTAATTATTCTGTCCAAATTGATTATTGCTCCTAAAATATTCAAATAATTATCAAGTGTAGAATTAATTGTTCTCTTTCATATGCCCAAATTTCATATTGTTTGCTTGTCTAATTTGATTAAAATAATTTGTTTTGTGATTCATGTAATTGATTTTTAATGATTTGCAAACATGTGTTTTTTGTATTTTTACATTTTCTTGGATAGATCATAATTAGACACATCTTGGCTTATTGTATATCTAGAAATTTCTTAAGTTTAATATTATTAAAAAGTAGCTTACTAAATCACACGGTCTGCATATTTAATTTACCATAAATTACTTTTGCATCATAACAATTCCAAAAATTCATAGCAGGTTGATTCCATCCTAGTAAACTTATTGACAAATTTTCATCATTTTTGCACACCATTTGCATGAAAAATTTCACAAGACCCTTAAAAGTGTATAACTTTCATACATGCATTCTATGTCCTAAAAATACAAAAGAATATGTCATGAATTCGTCATTGCATAAATAATGAAGTTAAATTAGCTTTTTGGAATTGTGAGCTTATTTTCTAATTAGTTTAGAATTTCCAACATAGTCTAATTTACTTTTAAATTACTCACTCTGCATTTGCATATCATCACTATTTGCATTAAAAAATTTACCAAAAAATATTCCCTTAGAAAACCTAGCATATAGGTCATATAAAGATTAACCCAAGGAGATAGTGGCCTCCATGAGTCTGACCATAGGCTTGTCCACGTAAAATAAATTTGATCGCTTGCATTTAATTCAAAGATTAATTAAGTGGTTTTTTTATTAATATGTGCTTACCTTCCTGCAATGAGTATCGATTAATTTGACATATTACCTAAGGATAATTTGAGGTTCATTAAATGGCACCATTACCGGAGAGGTATGACTTAGGTTGACTTTTTGATCATTTAGACATTATGTTTTCCATACTCCGTGTAGTCTGATCCCGGGCTTTCTTGAAATTATTTCTTCCTTTACTTTTCCAACATTTTATTTATCTATTTATTTAATCATTTTAGTCATCTCTTTGTCCACCATCCTATTTTTATTTGAGGGACCCAACACGATTGGAGCGGCTTCTTAGGTAGCTAAGAAAATCATGAGCATTAGAGGTCAGCTTTTTCAGGAAATAAACTAGCTGAAAGGACACATTGAGAATGAAAATAGAGTCGAGTTGTGAGAGAGTGTAAAGTCCATAGGAGTTATTTCCGCATTAATTTGATGTTTGTAATAATTTGTAATAATTACACATTTACAGCAGTTCCCATTAGGGATATCGTGTGTATACATGTAGAGGTATATTTCACTCTCATATTAAATTTACATTCTTTTCGACTAAATAGAAGTTTCTATTAGGTGCAGTTTTATTGTCTGCATTCATTTAGAGTAAAAATTTTCAATTCAGTTGTGCATCTTGCATTGTAGGGAGCTGGAGACATTGTAAATCTTCTTACTCAAGCATTCATCATCGTTTCCATCGATTGCATTGGCTTTTCTCAATTCCCCCTCATAATTTTTTTAAACTTAGGATAAAGGAATTGGGACTGGATGGTAGATATGATTTCTTTTATTGAAACGAGTAATAACTAATCTCTAAAATTTGGACTACTAATTGAATTAGACCAAAAAATTTTGCATTAAAATTAATATTTGTTTTCAGGAGAGCAAACCCATTATTGTACGTAGGTACGTACCTCCAGATAGAGTGGGTGAGGATGTACACACTAATGTTAGAGCCCAAATCCCTATACATGCGACCTAAGTCTCCAAGTTTGACTTTTGCTGGTTTGAAACTGCAAGCGCTTGCCTTTGACCTTAGAGGGATGTTTGGTGTATATCTTCTCATTATACTCCTTAGGGGCATAAAATAACCTGGTAGTCAAGGCAGATTGTCTCTTTGTTTGGTATATAGTGGGAGTGTATGCTGGGAGTCACGCGATGATGAATCTGTGATTCGTCATCTTTATTCATTTATTTTATCTTAAAATCCCTTATAAAACATCTGCATATAACACTAAATCCATATTCTTACTAACTTGCATCTGTGTGTAAATATTGTACACTTCTTACTAATTTTAACCTAAAATACATAAAGAAAAAAAGAAAGGGAAAATAAAGAAAATAAAATAAAAAAGGAAGACTGTATACAGGCTGACCCAAACCGCGAGATAAGGTCAAGACTTGATCTGATCGACCAGGAATAAAGTAGGGGGAGATAGGTGACGAGTCCGAAAAAGCCGTGTTAAGAGTGTGTTTTTAATCTTTGTTCATGATAATAATGATGTGTCGTTCGTTGTAGGCGGCCATCGGAAACAGTCAAGAAATAACCACAATTTTTAATCAATTTCAAGCAAGTGGTTTTTTGTTTATTTTACTTGGGCAAGTCCCAAGGTCGATCACAAGGAGGCAAAGGAACAACCTAGAGTTGTGTCTATCCAATTTTGTGTTCGGTTTTCAAGGCGGTTTTTTTTCAGAATTTTTCAATGCAATAAGGGATGCAAAATGCAAATTCGAACTACTTTAGGGACTAAAATGTAAATTTCATTCAAACGATGTCCGAAAAATACGAAACTTGGCCGAGATGATAATTATGACAAAATTAGTACACTGTAATTTTTTTGGAATTTTCTGAGGCAATTTGAAATTTTTATGAATTTTTAAATGCAAACAGAATGATTTTCAATATTAAATTATAATAAATATTAAACCTACTTATTTTCAAGAGATAAAATTATCCAAGATCTATCACTAGGTGATGGATCCCATAAAAATCCTAAACCTTGAAAATGTGGGGTTGAATACCTATTAAAAATCAAATACTGAAATGTGCTAAATGATTTTTACAGAGCAATTTATGCTTGAAAATGCAAAGATTTTTGGGCACAATGTCAATCAAAATAATCTCTACAATATGTGATTTTTCGGGGATTTTTAGAGCAACGGTTAATTAAATAAAATTTCAGAACACAAATTGGGTAAAGTATATGAATTTTCACAAAACAATTATTTATTAATTAACCGATGATCAGAAAATGCCCACAATATGTCATGGTGTAGAAAATTAGTCGACAAACACCATGCTATTTTTGCATAAAGAAATTAATGTAGAGAAGAGGTTCAACAACTACGGGGAATACAGGGATATGAACGCAAATATAATAAATAAAATTACTAAGGAAATGTGCTGTGGGGGGGGGAATTATGCAATTACCGATAACTGGGGGGCGTTTTCTGTAAAATACCCAAGGGAGCACGTGCAACGCACGTCCTCCTTGAGTGAATGGGTTTTTTCGCGAAATGGAGGGTCTCCGAGGGCGGTCCTTGCAAATAACCCAGGTGGTCACGTGCGAAGCACGTGACCCCTGGATGCTTGTTGGTGACGTTTCCTCCGCACGTGCAGAGCACGTAGGAGGACCTCGGGCACGCCGCCCGGTAACGCGGCGGAGGTGGAGACGGCTCCTGTGGCTGTCGATGAAGCGGTTGGAGTCGGTGGTGAAACGTGTGCCGAAGATCTGGGGCCTCGTTGGTGCAGGCGGCCGAAGGCGGAGCGGGGGTCGTCGGCTGGCTCGGTGAAGACGGGGCGAGGGCGGAGGCGTCTGTCGGAGATGAAGAACGTTGGTGGCGTAGCGTGGGCTGAAGGCGGGCGGTGAACGTCGGAGTTGAAGCGTGAGTAGCTGGAGATGAAGAAGATGGTCGGCGGAGTCGTCTGGAGTTATCGATGTCGTTGGCTCCACGATCAAGGACCGGAGCGAGGCGGAGATGAATATGAAGCTCTATGCAGGAAGTCGATGGTGGTCGGCTCGACGAAGATCGGAGCAGAGCAGAGGAAGAGCGGCGGCGGTGCCGCTTCTGCAACGAGGGAGGCTCCCCTCGGATCTCGCCGTCTGGAGAAGGTGGCACTGTCACCGTCGACCTCGTCGCAGGGGTGAATCGGCGGATCGTTCGAGTATGGGGCGGCGTTGGCGTTTAAAAAGGAGAGAGGGAGATAAGGGAGATGGCGGAGGGCGTTGGGCCGGTGCGGGGGTTGCAGAAGGTTGTTCGGCCGTCGCGGGATATGCGGGCGGCGTAGGAGGTTGAAGGAGGGAGGCGGAGAAGTCGGGGGAGTCCGGAGGTTGAGGGCGATCTACAGCGGCCATTCGATCGGCCATGATCGAACGGTTGTGGGGTCGCCACGTGGTGCAAAGGGAGGAAGAGCGGGGCACGTGCGGAGCACGTGCCTGGGAGGCACGTGCGACGCACGTGCGTCCGCTTTAATTTTTTTATAAAAACGAGTATATAAAAGGCCCAAAAAAACGCTGACACGTGGCGGCCTCTGGGGCGGCCACGTGTCAGCACCAGAAAATTTGAAAATAAATCATTTTTTAAAATCAAAAAGAAATAGCAAATAACCTCGGATCGAAAAAGTTCCTTCAAGAAAAATGCTCGTCTTGATGAGATCTACAACTTTCATGAAGACATCAAAGCCAAATTCGGTCAAATGTGAAAAATGAATTTTTGGGGTATCCCATGTACATAGAATACCTTGATTTTTGGGTTTTCTATTTTTTTGTCATTTTTAAACAAGATAAAAATCCGGAAAAATATGGAAAAATCAAAGATAAATAGAAGATACCTAATTTTATTTTTTTTGGATTTTTATTAATAAAGAAAATATATACATAAAATATAGGGTCAAAAGCCGCGAAAAATACAATGTACAAAAGTGACCAAAAACCCAACTTTCATATACGAGCTCCGATTCACTTGAACTCGATCTTGTTTTGAAGATAATTGAATGTACACTAGTTCAAAAGTGAGTAGGATCAAATCGGACACTGGATGGGGAAGATATGTGGCTTTTAGTACGAAAATCCTGAAACTAGGGTTTGGGTTTTTGGTCCACTTACCAGGGTTAATTAATTTTTTATATTTTTTATTTATTCTTGTTAGTGATGTGTACACAATGGAGGTGAGTTTTTTGTATGCGATGTTAGCATGAAGGAGTTAAAAATAGGGGAAGTTAAGCTATTTACAGGTCAATTTGGGCTTGGATTTTTGGCTTCTTAAAATATGCAGAAATTAACGCTAAAATGCAATTCTTATGAAATCATGCCTGAATGCTAATTATGCGAAATAAATGCAGAAATGCAGTTGATTTTGAGGGACTTGAGCTTAATTAATGAGACTTAGAATGGTGAATCCGAGATTCATCATCCCCCTATACTTAAACCATGCTCGTCCCTGAGCATCAAAAAGAAATGCCATGAAGTGAAATGAGACTGGGTTCCATACCAAGACCATGAACTGAAGGTGAAAGTGAAACTCAACTCGACCTTTGGATTAATAATGTGGCGGAACTTCTGTGAGACTTAGAATTTTAAAATCAACAGCCCTCAAGTTCTACACATCATTGTCACAGTTTTGGCTCAGAAGTCATCTTAGATCAATCCTCTTCCCAAAGTATACCCTATGAATATTGAATAACCGGCTCATGTGTGTGAAGGGTTTTAGCTCTTCCCATTCAGAATGCCAGACTACCATGCTCCTCTCCTTTCCAGTAACTCATCCTCGGGGAGTCAGGTATTTCCTTCTAAGGTCTGTCGTGCTGTGTTTACAATCGAATGAGGGAGAAGATAGAAGAAAGAGAAAAGAACTGGAGGGTGGCCAGTGTAGTCACCTCTCCTTGTGAAGATGGCCAGTGTAGCCAAGTCTCCACCAAGATCTGCAGGTTCTGGAAGCTTGGACCTTTTTGGTCGGATTTTTATTTGGTAGAATGCTTCTTTGTATTTGGAATTTTTGGTGGTTCTGCTTGGATCTTATTGTGCCCCTACGGATATAGAATCTTTTTGTTCCGTACATTTTTTTGGGGTCTTAGAAAAAATTGTGCCCAGCCGTCCATCCCTTTTCCGAAGCTTTATTTCAACCCGCACTCCGGTCTTTAGATTTCCACGCTACCAGAAAAGAGACTCACACAGTCTTCTAACATCCCGTTTGGGTTGAGCTAAGTGCATAGTGCGAGAGTGCGAATTAATTCCCTATTCCAGAGTTGTACTCAGAATGAAGGGACTAGGTTAGACACTAAGAGTCAAACGTTGTACATTGTCATGTGGAACTTAAGGAATTAAGTCACAAAGACCTGAAGCTCTTAAAATCCTATTTCTCGGTGAAGTTCCTCTGAAAATTAGATGGATTAAGGTCAAGTCCAGACCACTCTCGGTTTTGGCTCATAACTCGGTTCAGAACCCAATGACTTTTCACATATGCAAATGCATGTAATGTTGGATGAAGTGCAGGTGTGTGCAATGCAGACACATTTTTTGGAAATTTTTTTTGACATTTTATGCAAGGGAATTTTTTTTATGCAGAGAATGGAATAAGAAGCCTCCTTTTTTTTCAAAAATTTTGGGCAAGTCAGTGTTAGTAGCAAAACTTTTTTTTGTTTGTTTGTTGTTGTTTTTTTTTCTAGTTAATACCCACCCCGTAAATACATATAGACTTACGTGAAAGTACGAGATATGGGTAAAATATATACAAAGTATATATACAGACCCCCCTATACTTAGCGAGTGTTGTGTCCTCAGAGCACAAGAAGCGTAAAGAAGACATAGCTCGGGCTAAGCGTAAGGGAGTGAGAAAAAAATGAAGAAAAGCGGTCAGAAGATGAGGAGAGTATATACAGGTGTATGTCGGTTCCCCCTATACTTAGGCTCTGATCAACCTAGGTATGGAAGAATGGTGGAGATGGAGCGATCGTGAGGAAGAGTGTGATCCAGGAAAATGATATATATAGATGGCATCGGTCCCCCCCTATACTTAGGCCTTGGCCTAAGTAGAGGAAGAAGCTGTACAAGGGAACCGATGTGGTCGGGAGGGAGGGTGGGTAGCCGATGATTAAGGCGGTTTTCGGCTTATCTTTTTGTGAGCCTGTGGTGGGAGATCGTAGTGATGAGTAGGCGATGAGGCATATGATTCCCAACTACAATCAGTGTCATCCTCAGGAGAATGGATAATAGATGAAGTGTTTGAGTCAGATGAAAGATATCCATCATCAGAGTTATCCTCAGAGGAGTAGTAATTCAAAGTGGACATACTCCAAGTATTTTGGTCTTTTTGTTTCTTCAGTTGTTTCCTCAGAGTTTGTTCCTTTTTGGGTCAATCAGTTTGTCCTCAGATGAATACTCAGAAGCTCCGATCTCAGTCAGCTCATACGAAAGAATTCCAGTGTACTTGAAGAATGCAGGAGCATCAGCTTTGGATGAGTAGTAGTTAGGAACGGGAGTTGTCCAACAAGAATTAAATTTTGGATCCTTGCGGAGATATCGCTTTAGGGCTGCCAAACAGACTTCACTCATGTAGACCATCTTTTCCGGACCTGATGAGGGATCATCAACTGATTCCTCTTCCGAAAGGTCAAAGGTAACTCTCTTTTTATTTTGTCGTGAAGGTGTCGGTTCACTTGAGTATCCAGATGAAGAGCCATTTGAATTCTCCTTGGTCGGTGTTTGATCTGCGTGCTTGCTTTTAGTCTCCCGAATGTTTGAGCACTCTCAATTTGGGATGATTTGGTCAAGATATTCAGAGAATGTTGCTCCAGGGTGTGACCATGCATATGTCTCAGGATCGTAGTAGAAAGATTTGTCTATTTTGAGATCCTCGGGAATTTGAATATTGGGGTGAGTCTCTGCATGTTCTTTCTCAACTGATTCGATGTTGGTGCATTACTGTGTCGAGTTGATGTAATCCGTGTAGTCAGAGTAGGTTGACCCAGGGTGTGCCCGTGCATAAGTCTCCGGATCATATGATTCATATACATGATTGTCCAGGTGAGAGCGGCTGGGAATGGAGCAGGGGGGAGATTTTCTAAACCAATAGTCTCATCAACAACCGCTATCTCAGGTGTGGTCGCGGGGTAGGGCTCTTCTACCGTTTCATGGTTACGGTTGTCGGGGACTGCGTGGGTTGCCTCAGAAGATCGTGGTTCCTCAAAGATAGGGTCGGTTTTAAGTGCTTCTAATGCTGTGAAATTGATTTCCCGAGTCTCACAATCGATACTCGCCTTGGCCAATGCCAAGAATGGCTTCCCGAGAATGATTGGAGACTGGGTGAATTCTCCTTGATGCTCAATATCAATGATCGTGAATTCTACCTTGAGCGGAGCACCTTGGAATTTCATGATGACAGAAATGGCTCCTCTCGGCCTTTTTATCGATCGGTCTGCCAATTGGACAATCTCTCGTATCTTCCGAATTGGTCCGAGTTTGAGTTCGTGAAATACCGAGGTCGGGAGGATATTAATCGGTGAATCGTCATCAATCCGAGCATGGGTAAAAATTGTGTCTTTGATTTCACAGTCAAATCTGGGCAACCGCTTCACTATGCGGCTCTTGGTTTTTCTCCTCAACACCAAGGAGGAGGCCATTGACAAGATATGTCTTTCGGTCTTTGTTCGTATCCTATCCGACTTTTTGTTCATTAATTATCTGTTATAAATCTTTTAAGGTCGGGGAAGTGCTCAATGGCCTGTATAAAGGGAAGTTCAAACATCAAGCGTTTCTCCAGTGCTTCCCGTACAGTCGGATCCAAATTTCGCAGATCATCTTCAGTTTTAATTTTTATGAAATTTTCTGAATTTTCAATTTTTTTGTGGTTTTCAAATATTTCCATTTTTTTGGTATTTTCTGGGTGGTGTGGGGGTGTGGGGTGTTCTTCAGACGAAGAGGGGCTCTGGTGTTCAGGGTGAGGGTCCACGACATAGTCATTTTCAGAATTGTCTATAGGTCCCTGAATATCATCAGAATTTTCAATCTCAGATCCAATAATTTCCTCATTCATTTTACTGTCCGAGCCACCATAGAATGCGATGAAACGGTCGGTAAATTTTTGAAATCTCTCCTCTATTGAATTGAATCTTGTTGTTATCCTCAAAATATCATCCTCAAAATTCAATTCATGATCAATCATAGGCGCAGTCGATGTGTGTTCGATAATTTCATCTTCCATTTTCTCGTTTGTGCTGGGAGGAGAATTTCTTGGAAGATCCAATATATGATCATTAATTTCAGAAAATATCTCCTCAATAATCATGGAAGGCGGCTGCTCATATGGTCCAGTCATGTGGAGTTGATCCGAGTAAAATTTATTTCTTTGATCATGAGTGGTCGGATCTTGGTATGGTGGAGCATGTCTGAAGAAGGGTTTGTCGTTCATGAAGCCTATCGGATTGGTGAAAAGAGATGGTGGTTGAGAGTTTCTTGGAGGAGGTGTTTTGGGTCTAACCGACACAAATTCATTTTCATAGTATAATTCCGATGGGTGTTCCGTCATTTTTGAGAGGAATGGGGGGTTGGATCTGCGAGAGTTTTTGGACAAGAGTTCCATTATGAGGTTCAAATCAAGAGAGGGAAGAGATGATTGCACGGGATAGTCAAGAGAATTTTTATCGAATGTGGGGCTATTGATCTTGAAATCGGTTCACACACACCAATGCAAACACAATTCAAACCCCGGGTTCACCAACTCACACAATGAAGCCGTAAGAGTTCGACTATTATCTTTTCAATTTTAGTTGGTGATAAATTCAATATTGCAAGCTGTTTAAACGAGATTTTAGTTTTGGAGCTGGGCTCTATCCTAGTGTGTGTCTCTCTCCTCGCTGCAAGATAAAATCAAACAATGTCGGGGTTGCTCTCCCGCAGAAATTCTTGATTTTATGGGTTTTTAAGATCGGCTATATTTAGCAGTCCCAATTTTAATGAGGCGATCACTGAAGAATTTAGATGAACAAAAATACACGTCTACCGTCCAGTCCCAATTTCCTTTAGATTTATGTGATAAAACAATAGAGAGGAATTCGGGAAAAGCCGATGCACGCGGAAAACTATGATGAATGCTCAGTTAGAAGACTTACAGTGCCTCCAAGCAATCTTTATGTGGGATGCAATACAGAATTGAAAAATTACTCTAAATGCGTGCAAGCCGATGAAAACTGCACCTAAGCAGAAAGTTCTATCAGCAGGGAAGAATTGAATTAAATTTGGCTATGTTGAACGATCTACGTGCGTCTCCTACGAGCACAATCAAAAAATAAAATTACTCTGAGAGCCGTATGTGCAGGTCTATCCTAATCGCCACTCAAGTCGGGCCCCACCCTCTCCGGAGAGTGAAACAGGCCACGACACACCACAAATAGAGTTTAGAGTCTTTTTACACACGCGAGAGTCCAAACGGACACCGCTATAAATGAGCAGAAATTAAAAGTGCAGAAATTAAAAACCTAAACTCTACGCTCTCTCACGACTCAACTCGATCTTAATTTAATTGCGGTTTCTTCGGGTGTCGGTGAAGATGCGTCGGTTCCTTGAAAAACCGCTCCATGTGTGCCGGGTACCTCGCAAGAAAAATAAGAGAGAGAATGTAAGAGAATGACTCAGAAACTAATCAAAAATAAAATAAATGAAATAAATGCTGCAAAATAAATACAAGAAATAAAATGGGATTTACAGTGAAAAATTCGGGGGTCAGACTACCCGAATTCGGAAAACCGAACAAAAATTTTCAAAACAAAAAACTAAGCCGTTTGCCTCCCCGGCAACGGCGCCATCTGACGAGTCCGATAAAAGCTGTGTTAAGAGTGTGTTTTTAATCTTTGTTCGTGATAATAATGATGTGTCGTTCGTTGTAGGTGGCGATCGGAAACAGTCAAGAAATAACCACAATTTTTAATCAATTTCAAGCAAGTGGTTTTTTTTTATTTTACTTGGGCAAGTCCCAAGGTCGATCACAAGGATGTAAATGAACAACCTAGAGTTGTGTCTATCCAATTTTGTGTTCGGTTTTCAAGGCGGTTTTTTTTGAAATTTTTCAATGCAATAAAGGATGCAAAATGCAAGTTCGGCCTTTTTTAGGGACTAAAATGTAAATTTCAATCAAACGATGTCCGAAAAATACGAAACTTGGTTGAGATGATAATTATGACAAAATTAGTGCACTGTAATGTTTTTGGAATTTTCTGATGCAATTTGAATTTTTTATGAATTTTTAAATGCAAACAGAATGATTTTCAATATTTAATTATAATAAATATTAAACCTACTTATTTTCAAGAGATAAAATTATCCAAGATCTATCACTAAGTGATGGATTCCAGAAAAATCCTAAACCTTGAAAATGTGGGGTTGAATACCTATTAAAAATCAAATACTGAAATGTGCTAAATGATTTTTACAGAGCAATTTATGCATGCAAATGCAAAGATTTTTAGGCACAATGTCAATCAAAATAATCTCCAAAATATGTGATTTTTCGGGGATTTTTAGAGCAACGGTTAATTAAATAAAATTTCAGAACACAAATTGGGTAAAGTATATGAATTTTCACAAAACAATTATTTATTAATTAATCGATGATCAGAAAAATGGCCACAATATGTCAAGGTGTAGAAAATTAGTCGACAAACACCATGCTATTTTTGCATAAAGAAATTAATGTAGAGAAGAGGTTCAACAACTACGGGGAATACAGGGATATGAACGCAAATATAATAAATAAAATTACTAAGGAAATGTGCAGTGGGGGGGGGGAATTATGCAATTACTGATAACTGGGGGGCGTTTTCTGTAAAATACCCAAGGGAGCACGTGCAACACACGTCCTCCTTGAGTGAATGGGTTTTTTTCGTGAAATGGAGGGTCTCCGAGGGCGGTCCTTGCAAATAACCCAGTTGGTCACGTACGAAGCACGTGACCCCTGGATGCTTGTTGGAGACGTTTCCTCCGCATGTGCAGAGCACGTAGGAGGACCTCGGGCACGCCGCCCGGTAACGCGGCGGAGGTGGAGACGGCTCCGGTGGCTGTCGATGAAGCGGTTGGAGTCGGTGGTGAAACACGTACCGAAGATCTGGGGCCTCGTTGGTGCAGGCGGCCCAAGGCAGAGCGGGGGTCGTCGGCTGGCTCGGTGAAGACGGGGCGAGGGCGGAGGCGTCTGTCGGAGATGAAGAACGTTGGTGGCGTAGCGTGGGCTTAAGGCGGGCGGTGAACGTCGGAGTTGAAGCGTGAGTAGCT
Source organism: Ottelia alismoides (assembly GCA_037367405.1). NCBI lineage: Eukaryota > Viridiplantae > Streptophyta > Magnoliopsida > Alismatales > Hydrocharitaceae > Ottelia > Ottelia alismoides. The sequence continues at coordinate 209,481 of JAZKJV010006396.1, forward strand.
GGAGATGAAGAAGATGGTCGGCGGAGTCGTCTGGAGCTGTCGATGTCGTTGGCTCCACGGTCAAGGACCAGAGCGAGGCAGAGATGAATATGAAGCTCGATGCAAGAAGTCGATGGTGGTCGGCTCGACGAAGATCGGAGCAGTGCAGAGGAAGAGCGGCGGCGGTGCCGCTTCTGCAACGAGGGAGGCTCCCCTCAGATCTCGCCGTCTGGAGAAGGTGGCGCTGTCACCGTCGACCTCGTCGCAGGGGTGAATCGGTGGATCGTTCGAGTAGGGGGCGGCGGTGGCGTTTAAATAGGAGAGAGGGAGATAAGGGAGATGGCGGAGGGCGTTGGGCCGGTGCGGGGGTTGCGGAAGGTTGTTCGGCCGTCGCGGGATATGCGGGCGGCGCAGGAGGTTGAAGGAGGGAGGCGGAGAAGTCGGGGCAGTCCGGAGGTTGAGGGCGATCTACAGCGGCCGTTCGATCGGCCATGATCGAACGGTTGCGGGGTCGCCACGTTGTGCAAAGGGAGGAAGAGCAGGGCACGTGCGGAGCACGTGCCTGGGAGGCACGTGCGACGCACGTGCGTCCGCTTTAATTTTTTTTATAAAAACGAGTATATAAAAGGCCCAAAAAAACGCTGACACGTGGCGGCCTATGGGGCTGCCACGTGTCAGCACCAGAAAATTCGAAAATAAATCATTTTGTAAAATCAAAAAGAAATAGCAAATGACCTCAGATCGAAAAAGTTCCTTCACGAAAAATGCTCGTCTCGGATCTACAACTTTCATGAAGACATCAAAGCCAAATTCGGTCAAATGTGAAAAGTGAATTTTTGGGGTATCCCATGTACATAGAATACCTTGATTTTTGGGTTTTCTATTTTTTTTGTCATTTTTAAACAAGATAAAAATCCGGAAAAATATGGAAAAATCAAAGATAAATAGAAGACACCTAATTCTATTTTTTTTGGATTTTTATTAATAAAGAAAATATATACATAAAATATAGGGTCAAAAGCCGTGAAAAATACAATGTACAAAAGTGACCAAAAACCCAACTTTCATATACGAGCTCCGATTCACTTGAACTTGGTTTTGTTTTGAAGATAATTGAATGTACACTAGTTCAAAAGTGAGTAGGATCAAATCGGACACTGGATGGGGAAGATATGTGGCTTTTAGTCCGAAAATCCTGAAACTAGGGTTTGGGTTTTTGGTCCACTTACCAGGGTTAATTAATTTTTTGTATTTTTTATTTATTCTTGTTAGTGATGTGTACACAATGGAGGTGAGTTTGTGGTATGCGGTGTTAGCATGAAGGAGTTAAAAATAGGGGAAGTAAAGCTATTTACAGGTCAATTTGGGCTTGGATTTTTGGCTTCTTAAAATATGCAGAAATTAACGCTAAAATGCAATTCTTATGAAATCATGCCTGAATGCTAATTATGCGAAATAAATGCAGAAATACAGTTGATTTTGAGGGACTTTAGCTTAATTAATGAGACTTAGAATGGTGAATCCGAGATTCATCAATAGGGTCCTTAAACAGAAAATCCAAAAAAATTTTGTGTGTGCTGTTGTAAATACTTCTCACTTATTTTGTGTATATCAGTATTAAACTGACACTAATTTGTTTGTGCCTTAATTGACCTCAAATCAAATAACTTTCAAAATCAAAGTTGTCAATAAAAATATCTTCTAATTAATAAAAATAATTGCACAATTAAATCATGTATAGAATAAAAGCAACCACACTTGGAAAAGGCCACTAAGCACTAATTGAAAGACCAATTCTGGCTCCATATGAACTCAAATTTAACTAAACTCACTTCCATTAGATTCTAACTTAAATTATCTTTAAAATGGCCGTGATTTCATAATTTTTGGAGTTACGAGTAAAACGTTGGTTTTCCGGGGTGGTTTGTGCAATTTTCCCATGTATTTTGTAAGTATTGTATTTGTATATATTTGTAAACTATTCTTACTAATTAATAAAAAATAAAAATAAAAAAAAATATTTTTTTTTAAAAAAGGCTAATTTCCTCATTTACCCTTGTATATAATGTCATATATGTATATAGTATATGTATATAGTTGCTATTTTTAATTAACCATCATAAAAAAATAAAAATAACATTTTTTTAATTCAAATAAATAAAGTAACGAAAATTCAAAAAAATAGATAATTTTTTAAATAGTTTTATCTCATTTATCTTTATCTCATTCAATTTTCATCTATCTTATCTCTTCCACACAAAAAAATTCAAAAATTCAAATTTTCTCTCTATCTTTTCTATTTATATGGCTCATTCTCCCTCATTCCAACTTGATCAATCTTTAGATAGAGGAGCCCGATCTCCGAGAGAAAATTTCGTCAAGAAAAGTGCCTAGACTCCGAGCCGTCCGGTGACAGCGAGTCGGCCTTCTCGAGGCAATCACGGTCCATTTACGCTCCTAAGGTGAGATCCACAATTTTATTTTTTTTATCTAGGTTAATTGTAGTTTTATTTCTCGCACTTTTATCTTATTGTCATTTTTTATCTAGAACATAAAATCCATCACATTTTTTGATTCTCCATCGATCTCGAGTTTTCATCTCATTCTCTCGATCTCTCCACGTTCTATTTCTATCGTCCATGATCTCTCAACTCCGGCCGCGTACGGTGGCTGGCGATTGGATTCAAATCTCTCATTTTCGCCAGATCATCGTTCATTTTTCCGAGTTGTACATAAATAACTAAAATAAAAAAATAAAATAATAAAAATAATAAAAAAACCATTTATTTTCTTTATTTCTAAAGTTTGTTTTGCAGGACCATTAAAAAGAAAAAAACAAACATAAAATAAACATTCCTCATTTTCTGTTTTTTTTTATATTTCGGATTTACAAAAAAATTATTACTATTTTTATTCACTATTTACAAAAGAAATAAAATTACAAAAAATAACACAAAAATAAAACAAAAAAAGGAGAGAAGACAGCAGGGTGATGAATCCATGATTCATTAACTTTTCTGTCGTATTTTGTCTTAAAACCCTTAACAAATACATGTAAATATCCATTAATTCTCATATTTTAACAAAACACCATTCATGTGTAAATATTCACTTTTAACCACTAAAATCATGTAAATAAATAAAGAACCAGAAAAATAAAGAAAAAGGCATATTGAATATATGTATATATATACAATATGACTTAAAATATAGATATAGCTGTAAGATATATTTATAACCTAACCCCCGAGACCAAGTCAGCATGGATTGGTCGACAAACCAAAAAGTAGGGGGAGATAAGGAAAGAAAACATAAAAAAATAAATTAACACACACATATACACTCTTCATTATTTATACAATAAATACAAAACTTCAAAGAATTTTAATTATTTCATATGAACATATTTTTCACCAAACTCTTCTCTTAATTATATCTAAAAATGTATATAAAAATATAAAAATAAGTTAAAAATATTACCCTGTATATATGCCAAGAAACTCATACTAGAAATTATCAAAATCTCAACTTCCGAACATCACAACTTCCTCATACGAACTCCAATCTCACTCTACTCACCTTTAAAGTTCATAAAATAATATTCTCTAATTAATAAAGTGGTTTCATCGAATTCAGAGTCTGTTTGCAAAAAGTCGGTTTTGGGACCAATAGACAACGGGGTTTCTGGGCTATTTATTTTCTGTAACACACATTATTTATCATTTTCTTAATTTTATAATTTTTAAATTATTTCATGATCTTGTAGTTTCACCATAAATTATTTCATAATTTTTGGAGACTATTTATAATTTTAATAAAATCAAAAACCCCAAAATATAGGTATAACTGACCTACTTAGATACTAACTCTATTTACTAAAATATGTAAAATAATTTATTAAAATCTATAAACCTTATTTAATACGCTAATAATTAAGAAATAATTAAATTAATTTTTACTTATTTCTTTATTAAATTAAAAATCTAAAACCTATTTATAAATACATATTTATTAATATAATCTTTATATTTTAAATAATAGTTATTATTTATTAAAAATAATTAGTCCATAAATTAGAGAATTAATTTATCTACACTTTTTATATTTACACTTATTTAAAATAACATAAATTACTATTTTATAATTAAATTATAAGCAAATTAAACTTCTGAGCCAACCAGGTGCTGACACTTGTCAGCACCTGGGGCCTTCTTCCCCAAGAAGCTGTTGCGCCCAGCTTGCTTGACCTGTCGACTTCTCCCATTTATCACGTGCCCATCTCGAACCTTCTGATCTATCCTAATCGTCTATCTTCTTCCTCCAACAACCCTATCCATCGTCGGCCGTCGATCCGACCTTGGGGCCCAAGCAAACTCCCTATATAAAGGCCCCAAGGTCGCCATTAACAAACAACTCTTCAACTACCCAGAGCCCCAGCTCCAGGTTACCCGATACCCAATCTTCCAAGCCTTGCTCCAGTCGACCTGAGGTGGTGACAGCGCCGTGGAGACGCCAGCGAGGAGGAGGACGCATCGGAGAAGGTTCCAAGGTCGAGCTCCGCCTTGTATCGTCGCCCAAGCGCCGTGTTTCGCTCCAGTTTTGGCCACCGTCGAGCTTCTATGTCCAGGTAATATACCTAGACCTCATAGGCCTCTTCATCCATCTTTCTTCAATTTTCTTCTCGGTTTGCGTGCGTCGATTAGCGACGCTAATCACTTCTTTAGGAAGCCTAATCATTTAGCTTCAACGCCCTCCCGTAATTCATCGCGATTCGTTTCGATTTCGTTTCAAAACGCATCATCTTCTCATCGCCATCTTCACACCGTTGCGATTAATTATGGAGAACTGATTTTTTCTCTTATTTGATCTTGCGATTTCATCACATTTTGAGCCGATTCTTCACGAATCGAGCCTACACACCCTTCAATTGCAGGTCAGGCATCATCGCGATCCATTACTTCATATCTGGAAAGCTTCAATCATCATTGGAATCCATCTCCAACGGAGCTTCGCCAGAACTGCATCAGTTGCCAGTTGCTGAAGATGCCGTCTTCATCGACGTTCCACCGCCGCTCGGAGCAGCGTCAGCCACCTCTCTACCGCGGGCGAGCTCGAGGGTTGGAGGAGCCACCCCTCTGGCCCCGCCGGAGTGCCAAAGCCATCGAAGGTTGGCCGTGATAAATCGGAGAAGAAGAAGTCTTCGCCAGAAGTTGCAACCGCCCAAGAACAGGGGATGCACAGGTGTGCGACACGTGGCGCACCTGTGAGCGTTAGATCAGCGTCAGAACCTTCTAATCTCAGCCGCTCAATGTGAACCAGGAAATATTGCATCATAAGTCCAACAAGCTTCCAGAATTCATCTCCGCCCCCCAGGTTTTCCATATTTGCATTTAGGTCCCTCCGCAGGGACCTAAATGTAAACATTTGTTTACTTTTTCTTCAGAACAGTCCTTGAGGACCCATTTGCAAACATTTTAAATATCTTTTTCTTGCGCTTATGCCCCTGGGCTATAGGGGTTGTTTCTACTTCTTGTGACCTCGATTTTTGACGATTTCTTGAGGGTAGTTACACAACTACCCCAACTTCCTCATATAAAGATTTCGTGGATTTTTGACGTGTTTTCGATGTTTTTTGATTTTGTCGAATCGCACTTCATTTTGTTTTGATTTCTTGTGTAGTTCGAGCTCGCGGGTCGAACCCCGATCACCTTACTATATAGTATCACCTATATAATATCCATCTATTATATAATAAATAAATCTTTTGAAAAATATCCCCTTTTTGAAAATTAAATAAAATTGGAAAATAATAAAATCAAATAAAAATAATAAAAAATAAAAAATCAATAAAAAAAGGATTTTGACTTAGAGAAGAATTAAAAATAAAATTACGAAGATAAAAATCTAGGGAATTTATTCTGCCTCCTTGAGTTCGACCCAGGAACACTTGCCTTGTAAAATATTAGTGAACGGTTTTCCGAAAGAAAACTGTAATTGTTTGATAGGTTCAAGAACCGATCTTGTTTCACGGCTTTTGCTACACCGACCACTTTCATCAATAAAAGAAAGCCGCGAAACCGATTCTTAGCCTCATCAAAATGGCACCATTGCCGGGGAGGCGTTAGATTCTTTTGATTTTTCATTTCTCGTGATTTTATTTTTTTTCTTCTCTTTGTTTCGCTTTTCGTACGGTTTTTCGTACGGCTTTTTCGTGTTTCATTTTCTAAGTTTCTCTTTTGTTTTCTTACGGCTTTCTCGACTTTGCAGTTTTTTGCGGCTTTCTCGATCAGCTTTTCTTTGCTAACCATCTTTGCAGGGCCTGCAGGATCAACTGGCTTCTTCGGAAGCCGAGCCAGTTGAAAGAGCAGAGGTCGGCTCCTTCTTCACGAGTCGACTGTAGAGGAGCAGAGTAGTTAGTATACTTTTGTTTGTAAAAGAGAGAGAAAGGGAGAGAGTTGTAATAGACAATAAACAACCCCCCCCCCCCATTTTTTTTCGGGGCCTGATTCGCCGGATACCGTGTATCCGAGGATCAGGGTACCCACCGCGGCTTTTCATCGCTCATCGGTTTTCCGCGATTTTTCTAGATGCTTGTTTAGGTTTTTTTACTCTATCTGTTTGTGTCGTGTAGCTAGTCTTAGGACTCGCAACCTAGGTGCTTGCTTTAGGGTTTTTAAGTAAAAAGAAAAAAAATCGATAGACGTTGCTTGAAAAAACCATAAAAATCGCAAAATTAAAATCGGGACTGCTAAAAATATCTGACTTAAACCGTAAATCGATTCAAGTGATTTGGGGAGAGTGACCCCCGCACATTTCTCAAAGTATGCGAGCTTGAGAGCCGACACTTATTTCTTGCGAGATACTACTGGGTCCATACATTTGATCGTTGTTCCTCAGTGGGTAAGCTCGGGTAGCCGGAAACGGTCCGGGTTTTCTTAGCAGAGTGGGAGGTTTAGAGGACACTGCGCAAGGCTCCATCCTCTAGTAACACGGGTAACCGGAAACAGTCCGTACTTACTCCCATACTGGCTGAGTGCGAGCAGTCTCGTGTAAGGATTCGAGCCAGTGTCTCAGAGAAACTATCGGGCACCTATTAGCTTGCTCAGCCCGCGTAATCGAAACGTTTGCTAATCACAACCCTAAAACTGAAAAGATAAAAAGATCGAACTCTTACAGTCTTCATCAGGGTTGAGTTGGTGAAAACGGGTTTGCTTTGTGTTTGTTTGCGGGGCGTGAGTTTTCCGTGGCTTTCGCATTTCTCCCTCATTTGAATCGTACACGTGCTCTCCCGACTTCCTCTTGACATCGAAGATGATGTCTCGAGGGCTTTTCGACTTAGACTCTGTGAGCTTTCGACAGTCCACCGTCGAGCGTGTGTCTTCACAGGCTCGGGATGACCCTCTTCCCGAGTTGGTCCCATCAGATCTCGAGGTGAGTCAGACCCAGACTCCCTTTCCTCCTGGCCAGACTATTGAGGCAGACCTTGGCCTCAATACATCATCTAGATCTCCTGAGTACTTTTCGCTGAGTTCTTACAAGAGTTTTTACTTTACAGACGATCAGATGGCTCCCGGGAAAGGACCAGCAACAGACGAGAGGCCACTAGCTGGGGACAATCAGGAGGGAAGACCAGAGCTGAACGGAGATGTCACGACAGGTATTCTCGATACATTACAGTAGATGAATCTACAGATTCGAGAACAGTATAGAGTTCAGACCGAACTGCGGGCTGAAATAGTCGCGCTGAGAGCAGGGGCTGGGAACCAGTTACCGCCTACGGTTCCCGCAACTTTACGGGACGAGTATGACCCGGACGCTCGAACGCTCCATCACTAGATTCGGCTACCGCCGAATCAAGGGCCATACGAACTCCGACCGTCCTTCATCTCCTTGCTTCCCAAGTACTATGGGAATGCCGCAGAGGAGCCGTTCACGTTCTTACAACAGTTTGAGATGATCTGCGGAACGACATGTTATCCAGGAGTGATGCAGGAGGCCGTACGCCTCAAGGCTTTTCCCTTTGCCTTAGCCGATAAGGCCCTTTATTGGCTGAGCCATCTGGGGAGAGAAATTTCTACATGGGACGACCTGAAGTCCACCTTCCTGTGTAAGTATTTTCCTCTAGGAAGGACGAATATGATGAGGAGCCAGATCTCTAACTTTACGCAACTGCCGAACAAATCATTCCATGAGGCATGGGATCGATTCAAGGACCTGACGGAGAGATGCCCGCATCATGAGATCCCAATGAAGGTGCTAGTACAGAACTATTTCGGAGGACTCCAGCCGGAAGTACAGGGGCTAGTCAGTGCCGCATGTGGCGGCAGCTACTTGAACAAGGACGCCGAGTCAGTCTGGGCCATCTTCGAAGGGATGGCTGAGAACTCGAGAGTCGTAGACTCTACTCGGGCATTTCAGAAAGCCCCATAGCCACCACATCACCGAGAACATCACAAGGTAGCGAATATCTCGGACTCTGAATCCAACACCAACATGGGCTTCACTAACGAGAAATTGACGTTGGTGGATGTGATTCACAAGCAAGTCCAAGACCTACAGCCGCTGCGAAAGTTGGAGAAACTCTCATCTCTACCTCAGCAGTTGAGTGATCTATCGAAGAAGGTCGTTGATGTTCAAATCCAGTACCAGCAGAACCAGACTTCTTCGAACGCACAATCAGCACGGAGGATCGCACCCGCTCCACCCACCCGTCGGATACACTATGTCCAGAGCGAGCCCAAGATTCCGCAGATTGATTGGCATGAGGATCATTCTCATGCCAATTCCAGCCAGATCATCAGCACTGCAGAGATGGAGGTGGAGCCGCAATCCACTTTCGAGATCAACGGGATTTCGTATACTCCGATGCAGCAGCCGAGTATACCGAATCAGCAGCCGCAGCAGCCGTACGGTCATCTGCAGCATGGATGTCCACAATTTCAGCACCGCCAGAGCTTCACGCCGCAACAGTCTCATCCAAATGTCTACCATCAGAGACCGCAGCTTTCATATCAGCACCCTGTCCAGTTTTCACTGAATTATTCTTTTCAGCAGCCGCAGCAGTCTTCCTCCACACCTCAGCGCTACTCCCAGCCTTCCACCTCTCAGCATTTCACGCTAAGGCAGGAGAGAGGAGCAAGCCAGGGCCACCACACCGAACCGGAAATGTCTTCACAGGCCTAGGCGCTCAATCAAATCATGGGCATGCTCAGTACGCTCCAGATCGCGCACGAGACTGAGATGGAGCAGGTTAACCGTCGTCTGGACGTGTTAACCATGCCAAAGACCACTCTCCCAGCCCAGCCTCAGATGAACCCAAATAACAAGAGGAGGCATCCAGAGCAGGTAGATACTACAGGTAAGATCTCGTTTCCTGAATTTTTATCTAACTTCATTCATCTCAGGAGCGGTAGATCACCACAAGCATCTGCTGGAGAAGAGGAGAGGGCACCAGAGGAGCACGAGCTGAACCATGATCCTGATGACGAGGAGGAGAAACCGCAAGAGGATGAGGACGCAGAATCAAGAGACAGGAGCAATGCCAACACATCAGATATGGATACTGGCGACTCAGAAGAAGATATCACGCCAGATCAGGCAGAGAGCCCGGACACAAACATTTCTTCTCCTGTTTTAGAGAGTTTTGTAAATAATTCTGAGACTCTCGATGTAAATATTGATTTTGAGTTGAATAAAAATTCTGATTTTCTGACTCCTGACTTTATTCCTTTTCCCGATGCTTTGTTTTGAAAAGGAAAGAAAAAGCCAAAAATAATCTCGAATCTCCACAGATTGAAAAGTTACTCAAAGATCACATCTTTCTGAAGATCCCTCTTTATGATGCCTTAGATCAATTTCCTACGCTCATGAATTAATTGAAAAACAGATGCACCATGCGTAGGAAAAAGAGATCTCGAACAGAAAAACATGTTTTGAGTAAGGCTACATCCTGTGCGATACAGAATAAGCTTCCAATGAAGAAGAAAGTCTCAGGTGCACATTATGTCATATGCTAGATCGCAAAAGCCGAGTTCGATCGCACTCTATTAGATAACGGTTTCACGATCAATTTGATACCCGCTTCCTTACTCGAGAAGCTCGAGTTAGGCCTCTTTACAAGTCCCGCGCGATCCTTCAGTTTGCTGATAGATCCGTAAAGAGACCTAAGGGTATACTTAGGAACGTTATCGTAACCGTGCAGGGTCTGCAATTTCCAGTGGACTTTACGGTCCTAGATATGAATTGCCCTGCACAGTTACACCTTACCCCGATCATTCTCGGGAGGCCTTTTCTAGAGACCGCAAAGGCCCTCTTCGATTATGATACAAGGAAGGTATCTTTTCGCGCTGAGGGCGAAAAGGTACATATAGAGATGGCAAGAGAATCGAACACTTTCAGTGATGCATCTTCAGATTTTCTGATCTCTTTAGCCTCCTGCGATTATATGGATGAGGTTCGTCTTGACGACCTCGAGAGATATCAGGTAGAGACCCAAGAGTGTTTGACAGAGGACGGGACCGAGACCTCAGGATGTAATTCTTCCGATAGGACCTTATATTTTAGTCTAGATGATGAGAACCAAAGGGATTAGACTTCTGACGAAATCAATGCATATCTTTCAGAATCAGAAACTTTACATAATTCCTCCATCTCAGATGAATCAGAATTCTATCTAGCTGATTTATTCTCTTCTGATCATTCTGAGGAGTCGGATGATGTCTTGAACATCTTCTGTAGTCCGACTCTAGAGCACATTGAGATGGTGGAGAATCAAATTGCAGACACATCACCTACCGATACAGATCCCCATTTAACTACAGATGATGTTTCGGCAGATACAGATACTACCTTACCAGAACTTAAAACTTTGCCACCAAACATGAAATATGCCTTCCATTCGGGTCCACATCAACGGTTTTCGGTCATTATCAGCTCAACTTTGACCGATGATTAAGAATCTTGTTTGATGGAGATTCTAGAAAGAAACCGCAAGGCCATTGGGTGGACTGTATCCGATCTCCGCGGGATAAATCCTGCTTTATTTTCACATCATATCTATCTTGATCATGACAGCAAACCTTCCAGAGAGTTTCAACGCAGGCTGAATCCGGTTTTACGAGAAGTTGTCAAGAAAGAGATCACGAAATGGTGCGACGTAGGGTTCATTTATCCCATCTCCAACTCCGAATGGGTTAGCCCATTACATGTTGTCCCGAAGAAGTCGGGAATTCAGATGGTGAAAAATGAGAGTGGAGAGGAGATTCCAAAGAGAGTAACCACGTCGTGGCGAGTATGAGTTGATTACAGAAAGCTGAGCACCACGACGAAGAAGGACCACTTCCCTTTGCCTTTCATAGACCAGGTCATAGAACGGTTGGCAGGGAAGGGGTACTTCTGTTTCCTTGACGGTTACTCTGGATACAACCAGACATCAATTGCTCCTGAAGACCAGGAGAAAACCACCTTTACTTGTCCGTTCGGCACGTATGCCTTTAGACGGATGCCCTTTGGATTGTGCAACGCTCCTGCGACCTTCCAGAGGTGCATGCTTGCTATTTTTGCGGACATGGTCGGTGATTTTCTAGAGGTTTTTATTGATGATTTTTCGGTCTATGATGAGTCCTTTGACGATTGTTTAGCGCACCTAGACCAGGTTCTGAAAGAGTGTTGTGAGGTAGATCTCGTTCTGTCCTGGGAAAAGAGCCATTTCATGGTTACTCACGGGATCGTGTTGGGGCATGTCATCTCCCAGCGAGGCATGGAGGTTGACCCTGCTAAGGTGGATGTCATCAAGAAACTCGAGCCACCATCCAACATCAAACAGTTACGGTCATTTCTGGGGCACGACGGCTTTTACCGATGGTTTATCCAAGATTTCTCCACGATTGCCCGACCGTTAACTGAATTGTTAGGCAAAGACATCGAGTTTGTTTTAAATGACAAATGTCTTAATGCCTTCCTCACATTGAAAGAAAAGATAATCAGTGCTCCTGTCCTACAGCCGCCTGATTGGTCTCTACCCTTCGAGATCATGACGCATGCATCAGATTTTGCGGTTGGGGCTGTATTAGGGCAGAGAAGGAATGGACTTCCCGTAGCTATTCACTATGCCAGCAAAACCTTAGATGATGCTCAGAGAAACTACAAAGTGATAGAAAAGGAGATGTTGGCAGTAGTGTTTGCATTAGACAAGTTTCGATCATATCTGCTTGGCTCGAAAATCACCGTATACACTGATCACTCAGCTATCAGATTTCTAATGGAGAAGAAGGATGCCAAGGCACGCCTTCTTAGATGGATTCTCTTACTTCAGGAATTCGATTTGGATATTAAGGATAAACCTGGAGTAAAGAATGTGGTAGCTGATCACCTCTCCCGATTACATGTAGATCATCCTTCAGATGAGTACACGCTAGAGATCGCAAAGAGATTTTCCGACGAGAGCATCCTTGCGGTTACAGAACTTCCATGGTATGCATACATAGTGAACTTTCTGGACACACAAAAAAGTCCTCAGGGTTGGCCGAAGAACAGAGTCGAGAAACTAGTTTCCAATGTACGATACTACCATTGGGAGGATCCGCTTCTTTTTCGCGAAGGACCGGATTGTGTTTACAGGCAATGTATTCCTCAGGAGGAATATAATAGTGTCCTCACTTTGTGTCATTCTCTAGAATCAGGAGGACATCATTCAGGGAAGAGGACAGCGCAGAAGGTACTACAGAGCGGATTATGGTGGCCAACTCTTACCAGAGATGCCTGCACATTCGTGAAGAGTTGTCCAGATTGTCAGAGAGCTGTAGGAACAGTCAGTGCCAGAGATGCAATGCTGATGCGACCTGTCATTATCTGCGAGATCTTTGACGCATGGGGCATAGATTTTATGGGACCGTTTCCTTCTAGCAACGGCTTTGAGTACATTCTTCTCGCTATAGACTATGTTAGCATATGGGTGGAGGCTATACCCGCATGAACCGCAGACAGTAAGACCGTTTGCAAGTTCCTAAGGGAACACATCATTTCACGGTTCGGGATCCCTCGTATTCTAATCTCTGATGGGGGTAGCCATTTCATTAATAAGGAGGTGAAAAAGCTAGTCAAACAATACAACGTGGATCACAGAGTAGCTTCTCCTTACCACCCGCAGACGAATGGCATGGCTGAAGTCTCGAATAGGGAGGTGAAATCAATTCTCCAGAAATTAGTACGACCGGATAGGAAGAACTGGTCACTTCTTCTAGATCAAGTTCTTTGGGCATATCGTACTGCATACAAGACTCCCTTAGGCACTTCACCCTCAGGCTAGTTTATGGAAAGCCGTGCCACTTGCCCGTAGAGATCATGCACAAATCTGAATGGGCATTTCGAGAGATACGGATGGATTTGCAGAAAGCAGGAGCCAAGAGAAAGATAGATCTGAATGAGCTAGTAGAAATTCGAAATCAAGCATACGAGAACACACTCATTTATAAGGACAAAGTGAAGAAATGGCATGACAAACATATTCGGCACAAGAGCTTTGTCCCTGGGCAAAAATTCCGGTTGTTCAATGGAAGGTTGAGAATTTTTCCCGGCAAATTGAAAAGCAAATGGGAAGGACCGTACATAGTCAGAACGGTGCACGACAATGGCAGTATTGCGATATCAGATGTGTCACCTGGTGTAGAGTCGTTCGTGGTTAACGGGCAGATGCTGAAGCACTTCGTAGAGACTACTGACCATCTGGCACGTACTGAAGTGATCTACTTTGTACATGAATCATGATCATTCCTTCACTTCTTCCTGTACAAATTCTTTGAGCCATTCTTTTCAAGAGATTCACAACACTTGTACATTCTTCATAGACAACAATCGTCCCCAGTTTTTGCTCGTCTTCTATGCTTAAGATACCAGATCCTAAGTATAGGGGGGACCGATTGCCCACTGATTTACGTTTTATTTTTGTACTGATTCTTTTGTATAGCCATTCTTTTTCACGAATCACTGGTTCCCAATTTTTGGCTACACTCTTTTCTATACTTAGGATGCCTTATCCTAAGTATAGGGGGGACCGAGTGATTTCGATGATTTCGTATTCTTTTCCTTTTGAACATTCGTTATTTATCCTTTTCATTCAGTCATCCCGTTTTTGCTCTCCCTTGATACTTACGATGACTTGATCGTAAGTATAGGGGGGTTGACTGACTTGTGATCGATATCCTTTTTCACCCACTTTTACTTAGCATGAGCTATGTCCTCCTTTTTCTCTTTTGATGCTATGAGGACATAGCTCAAGCTAAGTATAGGGGGTGCGTATATATTGTATATATACTTTCGTCCATAACTCGTACTTTTATGTATTTTCTATATCTATAAAATCCATAAAAAAGTGGGTACGGGTTAATTTAAAATCCACTCTTTTATTTATAAAATCCTTGTAAATAAGTAAAAACATGCTTAAAATTTGTAATTAAAACTTGTAATTAAACTTTGTACCTAAAATTTGTCCTTAAAATATGTATAATACTTATTTAAAATCCTATTTATTAAAACATATATAAAAACCATTCAACCCTTGTAAAATACTTTGTAGATAAAACTTGTAAAATACATTAGACACTTAACTTAAATAAAATATCTCTTGTAAAGTTCATGAATACAATCTTGTTTATAAAAATCATAAAATACATAAAAAATACAAAGTCCTAAAATTTGTAAAAATTACAAAAGCCTTAAAATCCATAAAAATGAGTAAAATTCAGAAAATACACTTCACAAAAACATGGTTGCATTCGCATTTTTCAGAATAAGTTTGATTTCCGGAACTAAGGACTGAGTCTAGTCTAAAGGATGGAGCTTGATTACAGCCTTTAACTCTCGTTGTAAGGAGCCTGACTAGGTTCTGGAATTTAGACTCTTCAGGTCTTGTGACTTAAATCTTTGGGTTCCGTAAGACCATATTCGGGAAATCAAGTCATCTGAGCTTAAGTAGACCATTCGGAGTCATCCGTACAACTCTACACCAGTGAACCAATCTTGAACACATGCACTCTACACTTATCTCGACTCGCATGGAGTCCCGAAGGGCAGTACACCTTGGTAGTATGCTTCTATCCTTATCTTTGCAGCATTGACGTCTAAAGACGGGAGAGATTGGGGTTGCGATAGTTGCTTCGGATGAGGGAAGGATCTGCTGACACAATTTTTCTAAGACCTCAAAAAAGGGACGGACTAAAAATATGCTATATCCATCGAGGCACAAAAAGATGAATGCAGTGCAAGCAAATTACAAAGTCAAAGCAATACAGAAGCCACCAAATAAGACCACAATGGTCCAAGCTTCCACCAAATATGCCTGTACATCTTAGTGGAGACTCAGCTACACCGGTTGGGCTTCACAAGGAGATGCGTCTACACTGGTCGTACTTCACTTCTTTTCTCATTCTTCTAACTTCTCCCAATATTCGATTGTGGACATAGCAGAACTGAACTCAGAAGGGAATACCTCCCTCCCCGAGAAAAGAGTAGCGAGATGAGGAAGCCATAGGAGTGTATAGACGGGATTGACGGTTTCTTCGGTTCTCTCAGCAGGAAGAGCTAAATCAATTCACACACTGTACAAGTTGATTTCAAGGATGATAGAGTTTGCGATATGAATAGATGATTCTGAACTAGCCGATGAAGTGATCTTGAGTAAGGATTATGGAATTTGAAGACTGTTGAGGATAAAATCCTAATCCTGGTTAAGGTTCTGACAAAATGCTTGTTTCAGGCCCGATCGAGCTCTGGCCTTTGTCTGTTCTCATGAATTGGTTTAGGAAAACAAATTCATTCTAAATTTCTTTCTTTTTCACTTACTTTTTCAAAATAAGTGTTTGCTAAGGGACTAGCAAAGTTTAAGTATAGGGGGTTGATGAATCCATGATTCATTAACTTTTCTATCGCATTTTGTCTTAAAACCCTTAACAAATACATGTAAATATCCATTAATTCTCATATTTTAAAAAAACACCATTCATGTGTAAATATTCACTTTTAACCACTAAAATCATGTAAATAAATAAAGAACCAGAAAAATAAAGAAAAAGGCAGATTGGATATATGTATATATATATACAATATGACTTAAAATATAAAAATAGTTGTAAGACATATTTATAACCTAACCTCCGAGAGCAAGTCAGCATGGATTGGTCGACAAACCAAAAAGTAAGGGGAGATAAGGAAAGAAAACATAAAAAAATAAATTAACACACACATATACACTCTTCATTATTTATACAATAAATACAAAACTTCAAAGAATTTTAATTATTTCATATGAACATATTTTTCACCAAATCTTCTCTTAATTATTTCTAAAAATGTATATAAAAATATAAAAATAAGTTAAAAATATTACCTTGTATATATGCCAAGAAACCCAGCCTAGAAATTGTCAAAATCTCAACTTCCGAACATCATAACTTCCTCGTACGAACTCCAATTTCACTCTACTCACCTTTAAAGTTCATAAAATAATATTCTCTAATTAATAAAGGTGGTTTCATCGAATTCGGAGTCCGTTTGCAAAAAGTCGGTTTTGGAGCCAAAAGACAACGGGGTTTCTGGGCTATTTATTTTCTGTAACACACATTATTTATCATTTTCTTAATTTTATAATTTTTAAATTATTTCATGATCTTGTAGTTTCACCATAAATTATTTCATAATTTTTGGAGACCATTTATTATTTTAATAAAATCAAAAACCCCAAAATATAGGTATAACTAACCTACATAGATACTAACTCTATTTATTAAAATATGTAAATTAATTTATAAAAATCTATAAAAATTTGTATAAAACTTATTTAATACCCTCATAATTAAGAAATAATAAAATTAA
The DNA here is from genome assembly GCA_037367405.1 of Ottelia alismoides. NCBI lineage: Eukaryota > Viridiplantae > Streptophyta > Magnoliopsida > Alismatales > Hydrocharitaceae > Ottelia > Ottelia alismoides. The sequence goes on from JAZKJV010006396.1 coordinate 226,326, forward strand.
GTTTTACTTATTTCTTTATTAAATTAAAAATCTAAAACCTATTTATAAATACATATTTATTAATATAATATTTATATTTTAAATAATATTTATTATTTATTAAAAATAATTAGTCCATAAATTAGAGAATTAATTTATCTACACTTTTTGTTTTTACACTTATTTAAAATAACGTAAATTACTATTTTATAATTAAATTATAAGCAAATTAAACTTCTGAGCCAACCTGGTGCTGACACTTGTCAGCACCTGGGGCCTTCTTCCCCAAGAAGCTGTTGAGCCCGGCTTGCTTGACCTGACGACTTCTCCCATTTATCCCGTGCCCATCTCGAACCTTCTGATCTATCCTAATCGTCTATCTTCTTCCTCCAACAACCCTATCCATCGCCGGCCGTCGATTCGACCTTGGGGCCCAAGCAAACTCCCTATATAAAGGCCCCAAGGTCGCCATTAACAAACAACTCTTCAACTACCCAGAGCCCCAGCTCCAGGTTACCCGATACCCAATCTTCCAAGCCTTGCTCCGGTCGACCTAAGGCGGTGACAGCGCCGTGGAGACGCCAGCGAGGAGGAGGACGCATCGGAGAAGGTTCCAAGGTCGAGCTCCGCCTTGTGTCGCCGCCCAAGCGCCGCGTTTCGCTCCGGTTTTGGTCGTCGTCGAGCTTCTTTGTCCAGGTAATATACCTAGACCTCATAGGCCTCTTCATCCATCTTTGTTCAATTTTCTTCTCGGTTTGCGTGCGTCGATTAGCGACGTTAATCGCTTCTTTAGGAAGCCTAATCATTTAGCTTCAACGCCCTCCCGTAATTCATTGTGATTCGTTTCGATTTCGTTTCAAAACGAATCATCTTCTCATCGCCATCTTCACACCATTGCGATTAATTCTGGAGAACTGATTTTTTCTCATATTTGAGCTTGCGATTTCATCACATTTTGAGCCGATTCTTCACGAATTGAGCCTACACACCCTTCAATTGCAGGTCAGGCGTCATCGCGAGCCATTACTTCATATCTGGAAGGCTTCAATCATCATTGGAATCCATCTCCAACGGAGCTTCGTCAGAACTGCATCAGCTGCCAGTTGTTGAAGACGCTGTCTTCATCGACGTTCCACCGCTGCTCGGAGCAGCGCCAGCCACCTCTCTACCGCGGGCGAGCTCGAGGGGTGGAGGAGCCACCCCTCTGGCCCCGCCGGAGTGCCAAATCCATCGAAGGTCGGCCGTGATAAAACGGAGAAGAAGAAGTCTTCGCCAGAAGTTGCAACTGCCCAAGAACAGGGGACACACAGGTGTGCGACACGTGGCGTACCTGTGAGCGTTAGATCGGCGTCAGAACCTTCTAATCTCAGCCGCTCAATGTGAACCAGTGGAAATATTGCATCATAAGTCCAGCAAGCTTCCAGAATTCATCTCCGCCCCCCAGGTTTTCCATATTTGCATTTAGGTCCCTCCGCAGGGACCTAAATGTAAACATTTGTTTACTTTTTCTTCAGAACAGTCCTTGAGGACCCATTTGCAAACATTTTAAATATCTTTTTCTTGCACTTATGCCCCTGGGCTGTAGGGGTTGTTTCTACTTCTTGTGACCTCGATTTTTGACGATTTCTTGAGGGTAGTTACACAACTACCCCAACTACCTCGTATAAAGATTTCGTGGATTTTTGACGTGTTATCGACGTGTTTTGATTTTGTCGAATCGCGCTTCGTTTTGTTTTGATTTCTTGTGTAGTTCGAGCTCGCGGCTCGAACCCCGATCACCTTACTATATAGTATCACCTATATAATATCCTTCTATATTATAATAAATAAATCTTTTGATAAATATCCCTTTTTGAAAAGTAAATAAAAATTGGAAAATAATAAAATCAAATAAAAATAATAAAAAATAAAAAAATCAATAAAGAAAGGGTTTTGACTTAGAGAAGAATTAAAAATAAAATTACGAAGATAAAAATCTAGGGAATTTATTCTGCCTCCTTGAGTTCGACCCAGGAACACTTGCCTGGTAAAATATTAGTGAACGGTTTTCCGAAAGAAAATTGTAATTGTTTGATAGGTTCAAGAACCGATCTTGTTTTGTGGCTTTTGCTACACCGACCACTTTCATCAATAAAAGAAAGCCGCGAAACCGATTCTTAGCCTCATCACAGGGCTGCCACCCCCCTGCCACCATCGCCTGGCCAGTCGCGCACGGCCCGTGAACCCAACCTGCTCTAGTGGTGCCGCCATCGCCATCGACCTCCGCGGTCCACCTGCAACTGTGCCAGTGGCGCCGCCATCGCCACCGACCTCCGCGTTCCCACCATCTGCCACCGGCCGCAGCAGCTCCTGCGCGGGGTGCGCCTCTGCGTCCTCCGTGCCCTTGGTTCCTCCCTTCCTTGGCTTGTGAATGAAGGAATAATAGAGAAGGAACCCTAGACCTCGTTAAAAAAATATTGGAAAAATATCAGTGAACCCCTTGAAGATTTTCAAATATTGCAAAGACGCCCCAGTGCTCTAGAAGGTCATGTGCGTGGCACGTGTTTAGTGGTTAAATTTCACATTTCTTCCCGCATTTAATTCTTATTATTTTATCAGTCCAGAACTTTTGCATAATTACATTTTAGTCAATGAACTACAGAACAATAACTTGCTTGCTTTCTTTAAATGAAATAAATATTTTTGTTGATCTAAAAATTCTCAAAAAATTGGGTATGCTCCTGTTGTAGTCTTTATCAATGTATAAATTTTTCATAAATTTTTATTGCCATTTGATATATTAAAAAATCAAAAACATTGATATTTTATTTTTTGGAAATTAGAGAATTCATAAAAATTCGAAAATAACTCAAAAAATTCCAAAAAAATAGGGTAATTCTATATCATTGTCTTTTAGTTTTTGTGCAAATTTTGTGCATTAATTATTTATAAAACCAAAAAAGTGAACAATATTAAAAAATCTTATAAAAATCCTAAAATATTCTACAAAAATCCAAAAATAGTGATTTCAGATCATGTTTGTAGATATATGCATATAGTTTGTTATAAAAATAATTACCAGGAGTTTTAGACATTTAGAATATTTTTAAGTTGCAAATTATTCCAGGTTGTGCATAATTTCGCTTTTTCTCACTATCTGATTTTTAGAAAAATACAAAAACATCTGAAAATTCCACAAAAATTCCCAAAAACATTTCAAAACTTTCAAAACCCATAAATATTTTCTCCGATTTTTTCTGAGCATTTTTGATAAATTGAAAAATTACAAAAAGAGTTGGTGTGCGTATTTTTGATCTTGTGAATATTGCTTCATGTTATTTTTTAAAATAAATTTTTTTTTGCGAAATCACTAAAAATTTAAAAATTAGAAAATAAAATTTAGAAAAAAATTATTAAAAAAATAAAAAGATAAAAAAAACCACAAAAATCAACGATAGCTGTCCTTTGAGATTCGTATTTTCTCTTAATTGATTTTTGATTAACTGAATAACCCTATGGATTTGTAGCCTCCCTTAGTTCGACCCTGTCCACTATACAAGTTAATAAGTAGCAAAAAAATTTTGTTTATTTGTCGCGGGATTTTTGGGACAGCAACGACTTACATATCATTAATTTATCTGATCCACCAAAAACCATGCACAATAGGCGACTCACCTTGTGTGCTTGTGTAGCGAAGATGGTTTTATTACTTAACTACAACTATAAATATAAACGTTCGAACCTTTGCGATCATCACAGTGTTAAGTTGGTGAAACCAAGGTTTGCTCTTGCATTTGTTTGTGTGTTTGTTTGTTTACGTTATCCCTATATGCACTTTCATAGTTTATACCTTGATCCACTTATTTTCATTCATATCTCTTGAAGATGTTGGGATATTGGTCCCCATACCCAGACCCCTTGGGTTACTTCACCATAACCATATGCCATTCATCTTCACCTTCTTCTTCTTCTTCCATGTACCCTCCACCATCAGTGGGAAACCCTTACCCGTGGTCAGGTCCATCCCACTTTGATTATGAAGTTAGAACTATGACTTACTTCTCCACTTTTTTGCACTTCTCACCTAGACCATATTCTCACACTCTTGATCCATTTCCATCCAGGGCTAACTCACCATGTTCTTGGACACTTGCTGGAATCAAAGAACCATTCAAAGAGCAAGCCATTTGTGAGATAGATGATTAGCATAGTTATTTACCCCAACATAACTCATTCGATCCTCATACGACTATTGGGGCAGGTCAATGATTCACACATTCAAACTCTAAGTTTACCTTAGGAGATAACATGGTTGACCAAACAAATCGAATGGAGAGGTCCGCACCTTACAACTTTTCATACTTGATTGACCATAGTGATCAAGCTCACATTGACCAGCCCTCATACCACCCATTCGAGAGCCTACACATGTAGGGAATTTGACACATAAGCTCATTCTACAAGCCCCATGTTTATTGACTCCACCATATGAGTCTCCGACCAATGTCTTCCACCTGGATGGTCTATACCCGAACCAGTATTACCTTCCAAAGTCTAGGTATGTTGAGTATGAGACCGCATGATCTCAATAGTATCCTCCAATTGAACAACATTCTCCCATGATTTCTCATGAAGAATTTTTGGAGGAGTACATTTCTGGATTATTCAGAGATATGACTTAATTTAGAATAATTTAAGAAATGTCACCGACCTATTAATCTCATTTGTTGCTAGCTCAGGTATGGAAGTGGTAAATGGAATAAGCAGATCTGATATTAGAAACCTAGAGGACATTAGGGAACCCACATACTTTGTACAACTGGAGTCTATTCTACCTCCCTCTTCTACTGACCACCCACCTTCAGATCAAGAGTTTGATAATTCTCCTGTCAAAAAAACCAAAAAACCTGAAATCCCAAAAAGATCAAAAATGGAAAAACAGAAAATATCATAAAATTGAAAATAAAAAGACTTAAAAAAATTGGATCGTACCATGAGGTAAGCACTCACTAAGGAATTGATTTTTAAACCTCTCATAATAAAGGCCATAGATCACTTTCCCAACCTAAAAAGAATTGTTAAGAGTAGATTGATTCCTAAGAGGTCTAGAAATAAGAGAACAAGGATTGAGAGACACATAGTGTCTATGGCCACCTCCTTAGCGAGGGGGAGAAAGACCAAGAGCCGTAGAGTGAAGCAGTTGCCTAGAGTTGAGTGTCGAATCAGAGACACCATATTTACCCATGCAAGAATCTATGATGACATATCTATAAATATCCTCTTGACCTTCATGTTAAACTAGCTCAAACTCAGACCAATTAGAAAGTCAAGAGCGATCGTTCAGCTAGAGGACCGATCCATCAAATGGTCAAGAGGGTCTATTTTGGTCACCATTAATTTCCTAGGTGCTCCTCTCAGAGTGGACTTTATGGTCATTGATATTGAGCACCGAGGAGAGTTCACCCATTCTCCTATTATTTTTGGGCAGTCGTTCTTAGCCTTGGCTAAGGCGACTATAGATTGCTAGACTAGGGAGATGGTTTACCTATACTGGATATGCACAACCCGCATGTGATCTTTGAAAACACAAGTTAACCCAAGGCAACCCATGTAACCGCAGACAATCATGACCAGTGGGTCCCACCTTTTTGTTACAACTGAGACATTAACTGTTGAGCTGATCATTGGTCTTAAAACACCTCACATCCCAAGACCACCATATCCATCAAGGGAATTCCTAATTACCAAACACAAATTGCCTTACACCGTAAGGCAGATCTCATACATCATCAAATGATAAAAGGTGACATCACATACTTCTCGCCTTACCACCACCATGACAGCTTCTATAGAAGACTCACAACCAGAAGCTATCCCTGAGCTGGACCCACACTTTTTAGATTGTCTTGACCACTTCGAGGAACCGATTTTCGTACTTACACTGCCATAGCCAATTGGCCCCTCACATACATTAATTGCAAGACTTGCAAAGAAGATAGCCAGGGCCCAGTTGACCCTTTCCAAGAAAGTAGCCAACCTGTCCTCTAGTCGATTATCTAGTAAGAAGAAGTCGGGTATTGATTCCTCAAGGTGTTCCCCCGAACCTCTCAAGGCGCATCACTCTCATATTCTTCTCAATGCTTAAGGTTCTAGAAAATTGATTATAAAAGTTTCCTCAGACAAACTAGAGAAGGACGTTTCTACGTATTCCTCATCGGGTCTAGATGAGGCCATTTATATGAGTGAGCTCAGTTCGACTGTCCTTAAGCCCTTTCTGAGCAATCAACCATGTGTCGACCCTCATCAGAAGATCCCTTTACCTCATTATTATTACTTTGAGGATGATTCCGACAATGACACACCTGTATATTCCCTTTTGTGTCGTTCATGCAAGAAGGTTCATTACAAACCTTCTTGAGTATTGTATATTCTCACTCCATCTTGTCTAGTTTTCTTCTTATTTTGTCCATCCCCCTCTTCCGTGATTCACATCACTCGTCCCAATTACATATCGTTTTCATTTATTGGTATACTTAGAATGACCATATCCCATGTATTAGCGGTGAGTGACCCAAGTTGCTCCTTCTATTCTTTTTCACTTTTCTATACACATTCTGTAATCCCATCGGTTCTCACACTTACTCTATCTTCTATACTTAGGCTAACCAGAGCCTGAGTATAGGGGGGATCGTTACCCATCCTGAATATTCATTCATCCATTTCCACTCTTGACCGCAACTGCCCTATTTGCTCTCCTTTTACACTTAGGTTGGTTAGATCCTATGTATAGGGGAGCAGTTCGACTTCTATACTTCTACTCTTTCGACTCTCCTACGTTTTGCACCGGTTATGTCTCGTTCTCGCTTTTGTGCTCTGAGGGCATAGCACACGTTAAGCATAGAGGGTGTGCATATATTACATATATATATTTATTTATTTATATATTTTACCCATATCTCGTACTTTCATCTATTTTATGTATATAATATTCAATAAATACGGGATGGGTAAAATTGATAAAAAAATTTATTTTAGTAAAATATGTAAAATACTCGTAAATTTGTATAATGTGTATATTTTTTAAAATATATGGATATGTATACAAGTTGTAATATAAGTATAATTTGTATAAGTTTGTCAGAATAATACATTTTATTAATCTCATTCGTTCTTTTCATTAGCATCTCATGCATATGTAAAGTGGAAAGTCAGTGGGTTCTAAATGAAGTTATGAATATAATTGAGGATGGACTTGACCTGACCCTAATCTACTAAAATTTCAAAGGAACTTCACTGAGAAGTAGGATTTTAGAAACTTCAGGTCATAGACTTATATCTCCAAGTTCGCAAGACAGTGTCTAGACTTTGACTCTTAGTGTCTAACCTAGTCACCTCATTCTGAGTAGACCCTTGGATAAGGAATTAATTTGTACTCTACATGACACTTAGCTCAACTCAGGCGAGGTGTTGGAAGATCGCATATCTTTTTCTTTGGTAGTGTGGACATCTAAAGGCTAGAGTACCGGGTTGAAATAAAACTTCGGATGAGGGATGAACTACTAGCATAATTTTTCTAAGACCCTAAAACATGGGTGGAATAAAAGATTTTGCTAGAAAGATCAATGCAGAGAAACCGCAATTCCCACCAAAAAGTTTCCAATAGCAAAAGAACAATATTTGACCAAAATGGTCCAAGCTTCAGATAGCTTGTAGATCTGGTGGATACTTAGCTACACCGCCAAGCTGCACAGGAGAGTTGACTGCACTGGTCACTTCCCACTTCTTTTCCCCTTCTTCTGGACTTCTCCCCCGACTCGTTGTGAACTAGAACGTTCTTGAACCTTGAAGGAAATACCAGACTCCCCGAGGATCAGTTATTGGAAGAGGAGATTACATGCAGTATGGCATCTTGGATGGGAAGAGCTAACACCCTTCACACATCGGAGACAATATTCAGTATTCATCTATTATTCTTTTGGAGGGGCTTGATCTAAGATGACTTCTGAGTCGGGTCTAGGTAATGACTTCTATAACTTGGAGACTGTTTTTTTTAAAACCCTAATTCTTATAAGGAGTTCCGCCCCATTATTAATACAAATGTTGCGTCGAGCTCCATTTTCACCTTTTGTTCATTAACATGGTACGAAACCCAATATCATTTCACTTATGCATTTCATTTTAGCTGCTCGAGGACGAGCAAGGTTTAAATATAGGGGGTTGATGAATCTGTGATTCATAACTCAAAAAGCCAAAAATAGAGCTTTGTTCCCATGTAATTCATTACATTTTATTCATCTATATTGCATTTTTATCATTCATGTGTATATAAATAAGATTCGTAATTTAACATGCATATTGCATTAAATAAGAAGCCAAAAACCATATACTCTATCGCCTATATATTATAATAATTCTCCTTATTATTAGTATTTTTTATTAACTTAAAATAAAATAAAGTTAACTTTATCATGTAATTATTACTAATACTAATCAAAGAAAAATACCAAAAATGCTAACTTGTACAATTGCCCAATAAAACCCAAATCCTAGTTTTGAGATGAAAAGTCAAAATGTGAATATATCTCTCTTACAGTCTCCTATGAAACCTTACTCACTTTTGAATTAGTATACGATTAATTATCTACAAAACAATATCAAATTCAAAAAAATCGAAGATCATATATGAAACTTGGGCTTTGGGACCCCATTGTATTATTATACATATTGACTATTTTGACCTTACTATTTTATGTAAAAAATAACTCTTTTTAATTCATTTCTTTTTCATCTATTTTCTTGGATTTATGTTTTAATAAAACATGCAAAATACAAATTAAAATTGAAGCAAAACTCAAAGAAAATAAATCACTCTGAGTATGTATATATACTACGTATATATATATATATACCTTTTATTTTACTTCTTTATTTTCTTAATTATCAAAAATACCAAAAAATTTAAATATGATGTAAATATTATTTTATACTTTATCTAATTTTATTTCGATTTTTACTCTATTTTAAAAAATTAAAAAAAAAAAGCAAAATACAAAATACATGTATTTTATATCTTTGGAGTACCAAAAAATACGTTTTGTACATATAATCTCATTTGATTTTAGTTTCTTCATGTAAGTTATAGATCTCGTCGAGATGAATAACTTTCATCTTGACCACTTTTTGATTTTTCCTCATTTGTTATTTTTTTCTTAATTTTTCTACTTAATTTTTTTCTAATTTTTTGGGAGACACGTGGCAACTCTTGAAGCCACCACATGCCGCTTCCTTTACCTCATTGTACTTCCTTTTATTTTATTTTATGTTATTGATGAATCTCCATTTCATCATCTTTATTCTATCATTTTGGACTTAAAAACCCTAGCTAAATGCATGTAAATAGCATTTTTTTGTATAAATCAACATTCATTATTTATTCCATTTGTTGTATATAAAATATAATTTTTAATGTCAAAATTATAGAATATAAAAAACAAAAGAAAAAGAATAAAATGACAAAGGTATTTTATGAGTCTAAACCCCGAGACCTTGGCATCTTGATGACTGGGTCGACAAGGAATAAAGTAGGGGGAGATAAGGGCCAAAAATGCCATAAAATCCTAATTTATATTATTTCATATTGCATTTTTGGGACCTATTTTATTCTTTTTTAATTATACATCAAATAAAGGAACTTTGTACATAAAAGTTGTAGATAAAAATACATAGAATAATACAAATTTGATTCCACAAAAAGTAATTTACAGTGTACTTTTTATACTCTGAAAAAAAATATGAAACTAAAATTTCCCAAATCCATATCTTCTCCATATAACCTCAAAATGTACCACACCTTTAATTGTCTATAACTTTTAATAAGCTATCTAATGAAGGTAGTTTCATTTAATTTGGAGTTAAGGTGCAAACGTTAGGTTTTGGATCATTATTATATAATATACCTGAATAAAATAATCATTTTATTTATTCTTTATAGTTTTTATAATTTTGTATAAAATATTCGTAATATATCTCTGTTTTATAATGGAATAGAACAATAACTAGATGAATTACATGTACTTATACATACATAATATATACCTCTATTTAATTAAGTATGCATATTACATTAGAATAATAAAACAAAAAATATTTATGCATGTAAAAATAAGTTATAAATATATAAAAATGAAAAGAAAATAATAAAATCAAAATACAAAATAAAAAAATACACGACACATAAGTAAATATACATATATATAAAACCGTAAAAAGTAACTTGTAATAAATAACTTGTAAAAAAAATAAAACGAATATTAAAATACTACATAAAAAATAAACACTTTTCTTTTATAACCTAAATTTAATTAATTCATTTACTATTTATTAATGAATTAACAATAATTTTTGGGTTGCCTTTTTGTTGGTTGGTCCACGTGGACCAACTAGGGGGAGTCAAGAATTGACCCCGACCAACTCTTCTCCCCAGGCGCATTGGTCTGTCAGACCTTGCCGCCGACCCATTTTCTCCTCGATCTTCCAATCTCTCCCTTCATCGATTTGGAATGCTCTCTTCACGAAATTCTTCCTGGTACATCAAGCTTTCACGCAGGTGTGATTTTTTGGAGCTTTGATCCTCTTCCGCACCAGATAAGACCTAACCCTTGCCAGATCGAGGCTCAATGAGCTTCATGGAGTGTTGAATCGAGTGATCTAAGTCGACACCACCAGCTCCACCGTGAGTTCTACCTGCTCCGATCTAGATAAGGTAGCGTCTCTTTTCTCTCTGACTTTTGATTCCATAGAGTAGCAGTAGCGTAGAGTCATCTTTTGTTGTGATTATTTCCATTTTAGTTTTTGTAAAATCAAAAGTTTTGTCTCGCCGAAGCTCCGGCTCTGCCCCCTTTATTCCTCCATACTCGACTCACTCTACCTCGCATTTTGTGAGGATATTAATTTAGACCCTCGCAAAAGTCATCTCAACAAATGACGTCGTTAATGGGGAACAATGTATATGATAGAATTTTGGGTCATTTTCCTTCATTATTTTTCTTTATTTATTTCCTCTCTTATTTGACATATTTGTTTATTAGTGCTAATGCATTCTCTTTGATTTTCTTGTGAGGGACTTCGAGACGACGGTGACCTCCTAGAGTGTTGGAGCACCCAAGTTGAGGAGACTCCGTTCGTCTAATTGTGGTCCAAAAGGAGAGAGCGAGAGATAGAGAAGTACTTAGCATGGGATTTTTGTTTCTTTTGTGAGAGAGTGATTTATTTTCGAACTCATTATTTTGGTCTTCAAACATTCGGGCCCAATTTCCAAGTGTTTGTTCACTAGAGGGTTCATCGTGTTTTATTGTGATTTCTACTACCTTTATTATGCTTTGTTTCCCGCATTTTGAGCTTTCCATCTTTCTTTTCTTAGTTTTGTGGAACGAGCCCTTAGCATTTTAGGCTAACCATGATCAAGTAAATTAAGGCAAAACAACTAAAAACTTTGCATGTACCTATAGTCTTAAAATTTGGAATTAGTTAATTTAATTGTTGAACATTTAGATTTGAAATCGCACGTTGAGAGGTACCATACAGTTTTTGCAGGACCTATTGTGGCGGGCACTGAGGTTGTCTCCAAGATTGGACCTTAGGTTTCATTCTTGGTGTTTAGCATTTGGTTCTTCATGTATAACAATTGCATGCTTAGGACGATTTCCACTTGCATACCACACATATAGCATAAATTTAAAAATTTCTGTTTTGCATCTCACATGGAGAGCATTGGGAAGCACTATAAGTCTTATAACTGGGCATTCATCATTTAGGCACTAAGGTGAGATCTCCATCTTAGTGTCGGCTTGCATTACTTTACCGCTGTCTCCCTCTATTTTTGGGCACATAAGAATTAAAGAAAACTGACAAAATCGTTAGGTGCTTTTATTGAATCTACTCAAAGCATGTGATAACACAAAAAAATTAAAAAAGGGACTATAAAAAACACTTGACCTAAATAAAATTGATTGATTAGACTCATTGCATTGTGTAAGAAAATCCCACATTGTATTCTGGTACTTTCCACATAGAACGAGGCACAACTCTTAAGGAGTAGAGCCAAAAACTCGATCTGCGGTTGCCTCAATAATCACCTAGGACCGACGTAAGTACTGGTGCTCCTATCATACATGATTGACTAGGGCCTTGTCGAGCATGCTGTTCCTACCCTTGTGTGGAGCATATGACTTGGTTTGAAGTAATGAGCTTAGGCCATACCCTCACGAGGGTGTCTGTCTCATCGGTTCACGTCTGAGTAGGGCCTAGCACGCTCATGGGTGATTCCATTGCGAGCTTGGTCTGAAGTATTTGGTCTCATAATTATCGGCTCCGTCTATATATTTCTTTGGCTGAGTATCCACCCAGGCATGAGGTGAGGATCTTAAAGAGCGCACATCACATAATACAAAGGAGTTGGAACAAGTATGGGGAGACTCTTCCTATCAGTACATGCTCTCCTCTAGGGCTAGTCCTTTAAGGTCTCGTGAAAATTTTTACCTTAATCCGTAATCTTAAAATAGAAAAGATAAAAATAGTTGAACTCTTACGACTTCATGGGTTGAGTTGGTGAATCCAGTGTTTTGAGGTTTTGTTGTTTAGTTTTATTAGGGTCAAGATAAAAAATATCGTGCACTTGCACCATTTTACTTTCTTTCTCTTATTTGATTCTCTTTGACTATTGATTATTATGAGCCTTCTAATATTTTATATTCCTTTTATTCCTTGTTCATCTCATGCTTTTCATCTATCTCCTTTTAACCCTCTCAAGATATCGTCTCAAGGATGGTTTAGTCGTAACTCTGCTGACACCCACATTGATTTCGTGTTGCTGACGTTTCCAATAATTTGGGGCGATTCCTAGGTTCTTGGCTCAGATTTCACGAACCACCCTTAGAACTCCCCGCTTCTCCTTTCTCACCCAGATGGGGAACACTCTCATCTCAACTTCTGACCATTCTAGATGGAGATTAACTTCGCTCCGTACTCTTCTTCATCCCTAATAAGATTCAGAATTGACCCCAATTCTAAACTATTTTTTCCATCTGGTGCTTGCATACAAATTGATCTGGGTGTATTTCCCATTAGAGACCTTGACCCTGATCTCAAGCTAGAGTTAGAGGCGGAACCAGAAATGGCTCCTACAAGAAGAGGAAAGGGACCATAGCCCTAACTAGCCGAAGAAACGGATTAGGGGGAAGGGCAACATACCACTCAGAATAAAGTCAACAACCAGCTCATTGCACCTATCCAAGCAATCCAACAGTAATTGAATAACCAAGGATTAGCCCATGCTGCTTTCCAAGACATGTTAAATTATTTGAGGAGGAGGTCTAACGAGAGGGATGCCAGAGGGGAGGATGAATTCCACAGAGAAGATGAGACGAACATGGACGATGCAAAAGAAAACTATTTAGTAGGTGGACCCTGTTATGAGGAAAGAGAGGCAATACCACCACCGCCAAAGCCTACACTAAAACAAACTTACAACCTATGGATGGCCATGTAATCGAGTGGATTCAGATTCCACCCATCCAGGCCCACTTTGAGTTGAAACTGCAGTTCTTGTCTCTGCTCCCGACCTTCCATGGAAATACAACTGAAGAATCGTACATCCATCTACCCCATTTCGACCGCATCTACGCAACAACCCACTACCCCAATATTACTTTAGGGGTGACCAATATTGACTGCCTTCCCATTTAGCTTCCATGACAAGGCCCTTTATTGGGTAAATCATTTAGGAAGGGTAGTCACAAGTTGAGAGGAGTTGAACCCACATTTCTTCACGAGTTCTATCCTCTCGATCGCTTGAATAAGATGTACGCTTGGATCACCAGTTTCATCCAGTAGCCCCACGAGACGATTCATGAAGCACGGGAGAGATTTAAACATATGCAAGAGAAATGTCCCCACGATGGAATACTGAAGACTAGTCACGTTTAGCATTTCTTTAGTGGGCTGACACTCGAGAGACAAAAACTACTAAACACTATTTGTGGTGGCTCGCATTTCAATAAGGATGAGGATGTCATCTGGAACATTTTTAAGGAGATGGCCGAAGGAGAAGCCTCTCAATCCTCATCCCATGCATACTGAAAAACGATATTGCAAGAGCCGCTAAATAATGGTCTGACAAATCAGACTCACTGTCGCTGAGGCGACTACTCAAGCCTTCACGTTGGTCAACAATTAACCCACACAATTAATCAAGCAATCAAGAGAAAGGATTGAAATTTATTATACCCTACTAAAAATGTATAATGGCAAGTAAGTAGGGGTCGAACACAGGAAACATGGGTGTAGAGCTAGCTAACAAGGATAGCACACAGGTACAAGTACCACTTAGCCAAATTAGCAAATTTTTGTGGGTTTTTAATTATATATATTTTTTAATTTTTAATTTTATATTTTTGTATTTTGACTTTTAACTTTTTAAATTTTATATTTTCTTTTTATATTTTATAAATTTTTATATTTTCTTTTTTCTTTAGAAAGATAAAATAAAGTATATAGACACAATAAGGAAAGAGAGAGTTAAGGTATTTATAAAAATAAATAAAAATAACTAAAATTCAGAAAATAAAATATTTTTTGTCTTTTTATAATTTTATAATGTTTTTGTGATTTTTCTAGATTTTTATGATTTTTTTTGTATTTTTAAAGTCAAAAATACTAAAAACTGTGAATAAAATTGCTGGCTGAAACTAAAATGGCAATGAAAAATAGTAAACAGTGATAAAATTTTCCCAAATTAATTTTAGATGAAAGACAATAAAACAAAGAAAATTTAGGAATAAAGTTTATAATTTTAAGATTTTTTATGAATTTTTAATATTTTTAGGAAAATTTTTGGGGTTTTTATATTTTTAGGAGTTTTCTTTTATATTTTTTATGATTTTTGATCTGAAGTTAAAACACACTAAAAGATGCAGAATATTTTTTTTGGTGATTTTTCTGATGTGTTTTTATTATTTTTATCAATTTTATAATGCAAATAGTGACGAAAATGGTTGTTTTTGAATTTTTATAAATATTAAAATGCAATAAAAATGCAAAATAAAAATATGTCGTGATACTATGATGCAACAGGAGTCTATTGTGATTTTTGTGGACTTTTTAGCATTTTATAAATGCATGCAATAAATAGAATCAATAAAAAGAAAAATCATTACTGGTAGGGGGCTATTTTGCAATTATCCAAAAGTTCGAGGCCAAAATGTAAAGTTTCCAGAAATATATAACTCAATCAAAAACTTCCCGGACTATTTAGAAATATTAAAACCCGTAGGGTTATCGCTGCAAAATTGCCACGATCACGTGCACTGGACACATGACCTGGTAGGGAGCAAAATATAATATCGTGAAGTTAGGGGGGCTAAATGCAAAGTCTCCAAAAATAATACAATCGCAGATGAATGTTTTAGTCTCTAATGTAAAATACAAAAATGGCCCGGGTTAAGAACGCAAAATACCCAGGCTCGGCGGGCACGGACGAAGGATATGCATTCCCTTTGCCACGTGTCGTGCTCCCGCGCACTGATGACGATTCGATTTGCACGGCCAAGATTATATCCTGCGGGTGGCGATCGACGGCTGAGGTGTGGGCTCATCCAACGGCAGCTGCTCCTCCTCGGCTGAGTTCCCAATCCAACTGTAGGGAGATGATGACAAAGAACATCGTCTTCGTCGAGCTTTGAATCACTACTCTGGCCACTCCTCACAGTCCCAGGAGTTGCTGATAGGTTGTACACGATCCTGGGAGTCTCCCCCATCGAGCAAATGTCTCAGCAAGGGCTAAGGAGGTTCATGTATGCGTGGCGATGGCGGTGACCTGGAGCGAGCTTCCATGGGTAGTCGAGGCTCGAACAAGCCTTCTCATTGGCTCACACCTGCAGGGCTAGATGCGCAACACAACTACGAAGCAAAAAGTACTGTCTGATGGGGGAGTGTGTGATAGATTAGGCATAGCGGAGTGGGTCCGGTGAACAGCGGAGGAGGACCCACGGACATGCTGATCCACTCGAGATAAGAGGAGATGGGGCACGTCAAGGCAAGGGAATGCAGAGAGGATCGATATGGTGGCGAACAACGGGTGATTCGATGCTTGGAATGATCGGGAACTGAGGGAGGAGCTCAGCTCCGCCGTGGGTTCGATTGATGAAATCATAACAGTAAACTAAATAAAATGCGAAACTGCTACTACCCTTGCCTATACTAGACCTAAACTATCAAATGCAACAAAAAGAAGAGGAAGAGGCTCACCGGATACGGAAGTGGTTGAGCTTCGGGCGAAGCTCCGGTGAGGGCTAGGTACACCTAGATTCGACTCCAAACGATGCAAGGACGGATGCTATGGGTTCCTGCTATCACCGGGAGCTCACACTCAAGAACAAGCTGCGAAAATGGAGGAAGAGGGATCAAATACCAATTGAAAGTCAAAGGGGTTTTTGAAGAAGTGACGAATAAGATCCAAAGATCGAGGCGTATTAAGCGAATCACGATTCCAATCCCCGATAGTTCATCTGGGCGTGAATCATCGTTCATCGAGGACAAAAAGGTGTGAAGACTTCGACATCAAACGATGCAAGACGAAGCCTCGAAAAATGGTTGAAAATGGTCAAAAAATGCAGGTCTGACAAGGTCCAGACCTCGATCAGAGAGTTGACTGAGCTCAGCCAATGGAGCCTTCCGGTTGGTCCAAGTGGAGCAACCAGAAAATTCCTTGGAAAAAATCCTTGTAAAATCGTTTAAAAATAGAAATCGAATTATTTAATTTTTGATTATTAAATAAAAAATATTTATTATTTTATGAATTATTTTATTATGAATTTTAATCATTTTTATGAGATTAATCATTACAAGTTTCCTTTTATACCCTTTATAGGTATCTTTATCTATATATTTAAGTATTTTATTTTTATTTTATACATTTTATTTATTTATTTTCGTTTATTATTTTATAAATTTATAAAGTATTTGTGTACACTTAAATATATTTTTACTTTATTTTTATGAAGTATTTTCTACACTTAATAAAATAGAAGTATAAATTATATGGGTATATATAAAGATATTATACCTATGTATGTTATATATAAGTATCTTATTTTGTGTTTCTTTGGTATTTTTATTCTGATTTTAATGTGTATACAAGTATTTTTATTCTTTGGTATCTTATTTTGTGTTTCTTTGGTATTTTTATTTACGAAATTATACAAATATAAAAATGTAAAAAGAATGAATAAATAATAAAATGAATATTTTTATATGTACAAGTATACAATAGGGTTCCAAAACTCAACTTTCAAAATGTAGCTCCGACAAATGCGAAACCACTGCCATTAAATAGCTTATTTTTAATTATATACAATTAAAGATGAGTTTGACGCATTTCGAGTTTTTATTTGGGAGATACAGGCCTGGGATGTTAGGATTCTGTAGTTTATTCAGACCATAACTTTTTATCTGTACATTACTTTTGAGTGAAATTAATTTTGTATTTTTATTTATTTGATTATCTATAACTTTCATGTTCAAAGTTTCTTTATTTGAGGTATAAAAAGTGGAACCAAAAATAGGTCCCAAAATGAATAAAGAATGAATGAAAAAAATGTATTTTTATTGTACTCTGACCCTTATCTCCCCCTACTTTATTCCTTATCGACCCAGTCATCGAGATTCCTAGGTCTCGGGGTTTCGGGTCATAAAATATTTGTAATATTTTATTCTTTTTCTTTTCTTTTCTTTATTCTATAATTTTAGCTTTAAAAACTGCATTTTATACAGTATTTACACAGTGATGCATGAATGCTAAAATGCCTAAATTAAGCCTATTTACACGCATTTACTAGTGTTTATAAGGCCAAAATGATAGAATAAAGATGATGAAATGTAGATTCATCATCCCCTTATACTTACCTTTTCTAGTCCCTAGCAAACACTTACGCAATAAGTGTAGAAAAGAAAAACAAAGAAAACAAAAAGAAGAAATGTGGATTAAATTTAATGATCAAACTTGTCTTCACAAAATCAAAGTTTGGAGCTTAAGTCGGACCTTTGGAATTTAAGTGCGAGCAGAACCTTAATGAGAACCGGATTTGATATCCAACAGTCTTTGAGAATCCCAACACTCTGCTCAAGTCTCCTCAATAGCCAGGTCAGAAATATCTCAACTCATACGCAAACCCTTATGACTATGAATCTAAGTTGTACAGTGTAAGTGATGGTGGCTCTCCCCAACTAGAATGACAAAGAGACTGACTTCTCCAGCATGACAACCCAATGTTTCCCCAATCCAATAACTCCTTCCTTGAGGAGCGGGGTATTCCCTTCTAAGTTCAAGTGGCAACCAGCTCAAGAAGAGGAGGTGAAGAGAAGAATGGACGGTAGCCATTGTAGCTACCTATCCTAGGATGCAAGACTAGTTTAGTCAAGTCATCCAGCTGCAGGCTCACATAATTTGACTTTGGAACTCAAGCTTGCTTATTGACTTTACAACATATGTACATACTTTGGCAGGCATTTTATTTTTGTACAGGCCTGTCTCTCTTCTTTTTTTTGTTGAAATACTATTTAAAGCAGCATTTACATAAGGAGTTTTTCCTCTTGAGCCAGTAGACTATCCCTCTTTTGAAGCTTTATTGCAACCCACACTCTCCTGTCTTTAGATTTCCTCATCACTGGATGGGTTGGGGTGCACTTCCCTCCCTAAAGGAGGACAAGTGTTTCCACTTGTGTGCGTCTCATACCGGCAAGTCCAACCCCCTCACCACTCCAACTGAGTTTAGCCATGTGAAAGGTGCAGGTGTCCAAGTTAGGTCATTATCAACAAGAGTCGTGCGTATGCTTCGAAGTACTCTACTTAGGCAGTCGAGAATCCATTGAACCAAGTCTCGTGATCCTTAAAGAATTAAGTCAACTAGACCTGAAGTACCTCAAACCCAGTTCCTATAAGGTTCCTGTTATTAGGTAGATTTTAAGGTCCAACCACGCTCCAATCTCTGGACTTTACTTAGACTTGTTCAACTATCAAACTCAATCCGAAAAATGCTAATGCTATGCAAATGATATGCAGAATGCAGAAAATATTTTTGTGATGCAATTTTTAACGATTTTGAACTTTTTATGGATTTTTGAAAAGATGGTGATGATTCATATGCACTTTTTGTATTTTTAAAAGGATTTTTCAAATGTTTTTTGTATTTTTGAAAACAAAAAGATTTTGGCTAAAAGCTACGTACAAATATTTACACGGGAGTGCTTCTTATATATATAAAAAGTGGATTTTAAGAATTTACAGGGTAAGTGGTCAATTTTATAAGTATATATATAACAAAGAATTTTATGTATGATTTATGTATTCCTCAAACTTATTTGACACAGGTTTTTTAAACAATTTTTAAAACTATACTCCAAAATAATTTTTACAAAGAATTTTACAAACATGTACACACATTTGAAATTATTTTGCAAAAGTTTTCAAATATTATTAATAGATTTTTCAAAAATATTTTTGCAACCATTTTTCAAACCGTTTGCAAATCATTTCTCAAACATTTTATTTCACACAAAGAAATAAGCTTTAAAAAACACAATATGTTTTACAAAGGTTGAAAACATGAAACAAAATATTTTCAAAATAGTTTTCAAAAGATTTTTCACAAAAATTTTCAAACTATTTTTCAAACATTTTGCAAAAAACATGTTCACCTGATTTATTAATCAATATATACAAATAGAATTTGAGGAATAATCACATCATTTTATTAAGGTTTTTAATGAATTTTCAAGAATTATTAGATATATTTATTAGGAAAATACGAAAGTATGAGTTATGGCTAAAGTATATACGTAATATATACGACCCCCTATACTTAGCTTGAGCTATGTCCTCATAGATTAGAGAGAAAAAGAGAAGATATAACTCGTACTGAGTATAGGAAAATCTAAAGAATGAATAAAGAAAGGAATGAATGAATGAGCAGTTGACCGTCCCCCCTATACATAGGATTAAATAATCCTAAGTATAGCAGACTATACACAAAGCAGGGAGGGTCAAGGGTGGGAATGAACAGATCGTACTCAGATTGTCTCCCCCTATACTTAGGGTAAGATAGCCCTAAGTATAGACAAGAAGAGGAGACAATGGAGAGGATCAAAGAATCGAGAAACTCGGGGTGCACACCCCCTATACTTAGGACAAAGTACGTCCAAAGTATAGAATACTGACAAAAAGGGGCGACACCTTTTGATAGATAAAGAGAGTAGACAAAGAAAAGAAGAAAAGAAGAAAAGAGATGAAAGTGGATATGACAACTCAGGATGCGCATCCCCCTTATACATAAAATAAAGTACATCCTAAGTGTAGCAGTGATGAAAGGGATGACATCATGTCGGTAGAATAAGATAAAGGGGACGGACAAGAAGAAAAGAAGAAAAGAAGAAAAGTCATTCAAAAATGTTTTGCTCTACTTGGCCTTCCTCCGCCTCTTTGGAGATATCCGGCTCATCCCTGTAGATTACTTGAATCGAGTCAATGACAGCCATGAATGTATCATGTTCAAGGTATGGCTTCAGAAGCTGACCATTGACTACAAATGGTTGTGCGTCATCTGACAGATTGGATATCAATACACTTCCGTTGTCACGCACCTGCCTAACCATAAACGGCCCAGTCCATTTACTCTTCAATTTGCCTGGAAAGATTTTAAATTTCGCATCAAACAACCACACCTTCAGACCTGGATCGTAGGACTTGCGACAGATATGCTTGTCATGCCATGTTTTGACCTTCTCCTTGTACATCAGGCTGTTGTCGTATGCATAATCTCTAAATTCTAATAATCTGCTCAGATCCAATTTTCTGTTCTTTCCTGCTTGTTGGAGTCCAAAATACAGATGTTAATGGCCCATAAAGATTTGTGAATTAGTTTAGCGGGCAGATGACATGGCTTGGCATACACAAGGCGGTAGGGAGACATTCCCAAGGGTGACTTGTACACTGTTCTATAATCCTAAAGAACGGAATCAAGCAGCTGAGACCAGTTCTTGCGATCCGGACGCACAAGCTTCTGTAGAATTGTCTGATCTCCCTGTTTGAACATTCAGCTAAGCCATTGGACTGCGGGTGGTAGGGTGAAGCAATGCGATGTTCAATCCATAATTCCTGAGTCAGCTTCTTCACCTCTCTATTTAAGAAATGACTACCCCCGTCAGATATGAGAATCTTGCGAATCCCGAACCGTGCTATGATGTGATCTCTCAAGAATCGACAGACAGTCCTACTGTCGGCGGTTCAGGAGGGAATAGCCTCCACCCAGCGACTTACATAGTCGACAGCAAGCAGAATATATTCATGGCCCTGGTTGTTGGGAAACGGGCCCATAAAGTTGATGCCCCATACGTCGAAGACGTCTGATATCAGAATGTATTTCAGAGGCATCGTTTCTCTCATTCCTATGGTTCTGCCCATCTTCTGACAGTCAGTGCAGCACTTGACATAATCATCTGCATCTTTGAATAGTGAAGGCCACTAGAGGCCACTCTGAAGAACTTTTGCTATCGTTCGTTTGCCTGAATGATGTCCTCCAGAATCTCGGTCATGACATAAGGCGAGGGCACTTGAAACTTCCTCCTAAGGAATGCACCTTATCTAGATACAATCTGCCTCCTCACGAAATAAATACGGATCCTCCCACTGGTAGAAATGGATTTTAGACAGGAATCTGTCTATTTTCAACTTCGGCCAATCTTGTGGGATTTTCTTGGTCACCAGATAATTCATGATGTCTGCATACCAAGGAAGCAAGGAGACTGATAGAATTGCCTCGTCTAGAAAGGTCTCTGTGATTTGCTGTAGGTTCAGCTCAGGAGATTCCAGCTCAGGAAGCCTTGATAGATGATCGACCACCACATTTTTTACCCTAGGTTTATCTGTAATTTCCAAGTCAAATTCCTGGAGCACAAGGATCCATCTGATAAGACGGGGTTTGGCATCCTTCTTCTGTTGTAAGTATCGAATGGCTGAATGATTAGTGTAAACGATTACCTTAGATCCAAGGAGATAGGATCTGAACTTTTCCAGGGCAAAAACTACCGCTAGCAGCTCCTTTTCGGTAACAGTATAATTTCGCTGAGCTTCATCGAGCGTCCGGCTAGCGTAGTGAATTGCAAATGGTACATTATCTTTCCTCTGTCCTAGTACAACACCAATGGCATAATCTGACATGTCGGTCATTATCTCGAAGGGTTGAGTCTAAATTGGTGGCTGCAAGATAGGGGCCTATGTGATGAGTTCTTTCAGCTGATTAAAGGCGAGGAGCACACGGTTATCTACAATGAATTCATTCTCCTTGCCGAGCAACTCAGTCAATGGTCTGGCCAGTTTGCTGAAATCTTTGATGAATCGTCGGTAAAAACCAACATGGCCCAAGAATGACCTGACTTGTTTGATGGTTGTAGGTGGCTCAAGTTTGGAAATCACATCCACCTTGGATGGGTCAACCTCCATGCCACGTTTAGAAACAACGTGACCCAGCACGATTCCTTCGGTCACCATGATGTTGCTCTTCTCCCACGAGAGCACAAGATTTACTTTGCAGCACCTCCGCAAAACTAGATCTAAATAATCCAGACATTGATCGAATGAATCCCTGTAGACCGAAAAATCGTCCATAAAGACCTCGAGAAAGTTGCCCACCATATCGGCAAAAACTGCAAGCATACACCTCTGAAATGTGAACGGGGCATTGCAAAGCCCGAACAGCATCCGTCTGAGGGCATATGTACCAAAAGGACAGGTGAACGTGGTCTTCTCTTGATCTTCAGGAGCAATAGCAACTTGATTGTATCCAGAGTATCCGTCCAAGAAGAAGAAGTATTCCTTCGCGGCCAATCTTTCCATGATCTGGTCAATGAAGGGTAAAGGAAAGTGGTCTTTCTTGGTGGCGAGGTTAAGTCTTCTGTAGTCCACGCACACTCGCCACGACGTGGGTACTCTGGTGGCGATCTCCTCTCCTTTGTCATTCTTCACGATGGTGATCCCCGATTTCTTTGGCACAACATGCAGGGGGCTCACCCATTTGCTGTTGGAGATGGGATAAAAGAATCCCACATCACACCACTTCTGAATCTCTTTCATAACGACCTCCCGCAGATTAGGATTTAATCTTCTCTGAAGTTCTCGAGAGGGCTTGCAATCATCTTCCTGAAAATTGCGATGCGAGCACAGTGATGGATTGATCCCATGGAGATCTGAAGTTCGCCATCCTATCACCTTGTGGTTGCGTTGAAGAACCTCCATCAGACGAGATTCTTGGTCTTCGGTCAGGTGTGCATTGATAATGACAGGGTACATATTCGATTCTCCCGCAAGGAAGGCATATTTCATGTTGGAGGGAAAGGGTTTTGACTCTGTTGTGGTCTGAGCTGCTTCAAAGGTGACCTCAGCTATTACTGCCGGTGGCGATTCTTTCTTCTGTTCGGTGTCCACCATACTCTGTTCTGCCTCTTCACTTGGACTTTGACAGGATGCTTCAATGATTTCCTCTTCATCACCAGAATGTGCCATAATTTGCTCTTGATTTTGAAGGCACAACACCTCCAGGGCAGTCCCATTCAGCACATCTGCAAGTTCCTCATCCTGATCGATAAGGGAAAATTTGACTGCGGTCTCCACTCCCTCCTCGGGGCAAAGGAGTTCATGGATCTCATTGTCATCCAAGAATAAGTTGGTGTCTTGAATTTCTGCTAGAAAGTCACAGTCGTTAGAATTCTCAATCAACCTTGCACATGATGCAGATGTTCGTTCGGCTGGTGTTCCCTCAGGAAGGGTCTCCACTCTGATTGTTTCATTGCAAGCGCCAAAAGTGATTTCTCCCGTCCCATAGTTAACTACTGCGTTCGACGTCCGCAGGAATGGTCTTCCAAGTATGATTGGGGTAAGGAGCAATGGAGCGGGGACGTCCATATCTAGTACCACAAAATCAACCGAAAACTGCTTCCCTAAACCGTGACTATCACGTCCTCCAACAGGCCCCTAGGCCGCTTAACTGACTTGTCTGCGAAATGCATAATCATCTTTGTAGGCTTGAGCGGTCCTAGCCTGAACTCTGTATGTAGCGAAGCTGGCATCAAGTTGACAGAAGACCCGCTGTCGAGAAGTGTTCGTTCAAACTTCTAATTGAACATCTGACAACGCACAAGAGGTGCTCCCATATCTGGCTTTTTATCCGGGTGGTTGCTGATGGTGTTAACTGTGGCCATTGTGAGGATATGCTTTTCATACTTGCCACATTTGCTTCTAGAGTTATGGGGGTGCGACCTGCGCTTGGGTGTGCATGCCTCTTTCAATCCTTTCTTTACAGCTGGCACGTACTCAAGAGCTTTCATCAATGGCATGTTCAATATCAATTTCTGGATGATTTCTATGATGGCAGGATCAGACAAAGCATTTTTCAAATTTTTCTTTTTTTTCTATTTTTTCATTGCTTCTAGAAAAGGAATATTTACAAAATCTTCACCAATTTCATTCAGAATCGTGTTCATATTGTTGTGCTGGCCTATCTCCACAGAGGCTGCAGCTATCTTTTTGTGTTTTTTGTTTTCTTCATTTTTTTATGATTTTCTGGGTGATGGTGCTGCTTCCAAAATGCTTTGTGGCCTTGATGTTGGCTTGGCTGACGACTCCCCATCAGATGCAAGATGCTTCCCCTTTGCAGTTGCTGATGGCTTGAGTGTCGTACCGCTCCTGAGAGTAACAGCATTAGATAAAAAACCATTTAATTCACTTGATTTTGGTTGGACACTACCATCTACCTGCTCCTACCGTCGGAAATTATTCGGATTCGCCTCGACTTAAGCAGGAATGGCTGTTTTTGCAACCGTCAAGTCGTCGATCTTCTGGTTCATCTCAGCCATGTTCTTCATTAACTGTTCTAAGCAGGACAGGGCTGGATTAACCGGTACAATCTTAGAAGAATCCCCCTGTTGGGGCCTAGAGTGTTGGTATGAATGCTAAGGCTGTGACTGGTAACCCTGAGGAAATTGGTGAGGAGGAGAGTTGGAGGAATACTGTGAGTTCCGGTGATATATAACAGTCGGTTGCTGATGATACCCTTGTCCACGGTATCTGGACTGCTGAGGACCATGCTGGTAGTTCTGTCTCCATGTGTTGCCTTGAGACGGAGGCTGGTACTGATATGAGGGCTGGAAGGGTCTCCCACCCTGCTGCTGCTGGTGATATGGCTTGTTGCCCATATTCTGACCCTGAGGATGTTCCTGAGGACGGGTCAGCTGCACTTCATTGTTCCATACACCAATGATTTCTTGGATCAGTGGCAGCGGTGGAGAGAACTACTCGGAATAGGCTGGCTGGGACTCAGGTTGATATACAACCATCTGTGTCTGAGGCTGCGGGGGCTGCTTCGGAACCTGCACGTAATACACGTGATGAACAGGCTGGGGCTGCGGTGGAGTCAGCTGAGGGTTCTGCTGCATTGTAGGCTCCTTCTTCTCAGCTATCGGCTCGGCCTGAGTATACACAACGTTGCACATGTTGGCGTTTAATGCACGAACAAGTTGCTCCAGCTGATGGGAAATCAAATCGAGCTTTTCCAAGCCCTGGGTCCTCTTCTCAATGACATATAATTTTTCGAGGTTCTGCGACCTCTTCTCAATGATATCCACCTTAGACAGGTGGCTCCTAATGATGCTCAGGTTGGAGCTCTCATCCCTGTCTTCGGTGTGAGAAGCCATGTTCACTGGCTTGCTGACGGCAGTTGACACCTTCATGTAGATTCAGGACGAGGATTGAGTTGCTTCTCCTTCAGCTATTTCCTCGAAGACGTTCTATATCACGTCCTCGTCCTTATTGAAATGCGAACCACCAAGCGGCATCTATGAGCTTTTGTCTTTCAAGTGTAAGACCACCAAAGAAGTGCTTCACAAGGCTGGTCTTTGGGATTTCGTGGTGGGGACACTTCTATTGAAGAGCCTTGAATTTTTCCCACACTTCATGGACAGTCTCGTGAGGCTGCTGGAAAAAATTAGAGATACGAGAACGCATCTGATTCAATCACCCAAGAGGATAGAACATATGGAGAAATGCAGACTTCAGCTCCTCCCATGTTGTGACTACCTTCCCTAGATGGTCAACCCAATATAGGGCCTTATCTTGCAGGCTGAAGGGAAAGGCGGTCATCTTGACTACCCCCAGAGGAGTACCAGGGTAGTGAGCAGTATCACATATGCGACCAAACTACTTGAGAAAGATATATGGTTCCCCATTGGGATTCCAATGGAATGTGGGGAGCAGGGACAGAAACTGCGGCTTCAGCTCGAAGTGGGCATGGATTCTTGGAACTTGAACCCCCTCAGTGATGCGACCTGCTCCTGTATTGTATGTTTCCTTCGGTGTAGGCTTTGGCTGCGGGGGGTCTGCTCCGTTCCATCAAATTCAGGTCCTCCCACTAAGAACTCATCTCTAACCTCTTCAAAATTGAGCTATTGATTTGGATCATCCTCCCATCAGCCATCTCTTGCATCGGCTCTCCTCCTCATATCATTCAACAAATCTTGAAAGGTAGTCTGGGCCAGGGCTTGGTTAGTCAACTGCTGCTGGATGGCTTGAATGGAAGCCAGCAGCTAACTGTTAAGTTCGTTCTGCGTAGTGTACTGCCCTTCCCCTGGATTGGCTTCAGCTTCAGGTTAGGGATGTGGTCCCTTTCCTCTTCCACTGGCCATCTTTGATTCTGTTCGGTATGCTGGCTTGGAATTGGGTTCTAAGTCTGCACATGGAAGAATGCCCCGATCAGTCTAAATTGCAGCACCAGATAGAGAGAAATGGTCTGTGTTAAGGTCAACACAGAACTTTGTTAAGGACGGCAAGGTGTAAGGAGTGAAATCAATTGCCATCCAAAACGGAAAGAATTCGAGACAAGAGTGATCCCGGTTTATTGAAGAAGATGGGGAGTCTGGAGATCGGTCCACGGAGTCTGAACCGGGTTCTCGGGAATCGCCCCGAATTATTAGAGAGGGCGAGCGAATAGAACTGATGTGGGTGTCGACAGAGTCTCGACTAAACTGTCCATTTGTCCCCATCTCGAAGGTCAAGAGGAAGATCGATGCGGATGAAGATACAGAGGTCAATGAGAAATAAATGGAGTGTAAAATAGTAGAAGGCTCACAATGAGCAAGGGTCAAATGGAGGGAGAACAAAATTGCGCAAAGGTGCAATGTTTTTGATCTTGACCTTAATTCGACTAATCAATCAAACCCAAAGCAACGGATTTACCAACTCGACCCATGAAGCCATGAAGGTTCGGCAATTATCTTTGTTAGTTTTAGATTTGATTATCAGGTAATTGTCTTTTCACGAGTCCTTAGAGCGCTACGCCTATAGGAGCGAGAGTATTGCCGGAAAAGTATCCCGTACTTGTCCTCCTCCTGTGTAACCTGTAGTCTGCACTTTTTAAGGTCCTTGTAACCCTTCCCGGATCCCTACTCAGCCAAAGAAATAGAGGGAGGAAGCAGATAGGCGAAACCAATACTTTGGATCTCGCTCCCAATGGAATCACCCGTGAGCGTGCGAGAACCTACTCGGACGCAAGACGGTGAGACAGACACCCCCGTGAAGGCGTGGCCTATACTCGATACTTCGGACAAGGTCATTGCTCTACACAATAGAGATTCATCATTGTCGACCAGGCCCTACTCGTCTACGTACGATATAAGCGCCAATACTTCGGAAATCCAGGCGATACACAAGGCAGCCACAACCTGGGTTTTGGGCTCTAATCCTTATGACGGCGCTCACCTCACTGGGAAGGTAACCTTCCTATGCAACCTGAAAACAAATGAGGGTTTTACTCACCCCAAGACAATGAGTCCAATTAATTAGTTTTATTTAGGTCAAGTTTTCTTTAGCAGTCCCTTTTTTATTTTTTTTGGTGTTATCACTTATTTTGAGTCAATTCAATACAAGCGCCTAACGGTTTTGTATTTTTCCTTGATTCCTATTTCATCCAAAAACAGTGGGAGAGAGTCGGAAAAGTAATGCAAGGCGGCACCAAGATGGAAATCTCACTTTTGTGCCTAAATGATGAATGCTCAAGTAGAAAGACTTACAATGCCTCCAGCTCTCTTCATGTAGGATGCAACGCAGGAATTTTTAAACCTATACTATATGTCGATATGCACACGGAAATCATCCTAAGCAGGCAACTGCTATTGTGAAGAACCACAAGTCGGTTACCGATCTTCAATCCGAGAGTCCGGTCTAGGCTCACCCCTCCTCCTCTCGACACATCGAGTTCAGGAGCAGCGCTTGGCAGGGTGGGCTCGCAGCATGAAGGCTCGAAGATGATGAGGCGACTGTTAAAAATTTAAACTAAGTCCAAAGCGCACTATAGGTACATGCAAGATATTAGGCTGTTTGGACCAGAATTTACTTGATCAAGCAAGCCTAAAAACTAAGGGCTCATTCCACATAAGTAAAGAAAAATAAAACAAAACCGGAAAATGACAAGAGGGAAAATCGATAAAAACCACGGTGAGCCCCCAAGTGTACAAACACTTGGAAATTGCGCCTGAATGTCCAAATTCCAGGGTACCTATATTATTACAAATTTACCAAATGTCTCTCTCTCTCACAATAATAAGAAAAAGCTAACTATCTCTCTCTCTCAAGTTCTCCTGCTCTCTCCTGCCAACTAGGGTAGAATAGCCGGCTCCTCCTCCCAAGGCTGCTCAGGATCCCCTAAGCGATCCTCCTCGGTCAGTGGTCCCTCGCAAGAAAACAATAAAAAGATGTCAGACAGTTCTAAAACAATTATACAATAAAATCAAACAATCAAAAATGGCTAAGCAAGTAAACAGACACAAATCTACTCTACAAGCCGATTCTCCCCGACAACGGTGCCATTTGAAAAACGATATTGCGAGAGCCGCTAAATAATGGTCTGACAAATCAGACTCACTGTCGCTGAGGTGACTACTCAAGCCTTCACGTTGATCAACAATTAACCCACACAATTAATCAAGCAATCAAGAGCAAGGATTAAAATTTATTATACCCTACTAAAAATGTATAATGGCAAGTAAGTAGGGGTCGAACACAAGAAACAAGGGTGTAGAGCTAGCTAACAAGGATAACACACAGGTACAAGTACCACTAAGCCAAATTAGCAAATTTTTTGTGGATTTTTAATAATATATATTTTTTAATGTTATATTTTATACTTTTGTATTTTGACTTTTATCTTTTTTTATTTTATATTTTCTTTTTATATTTTATAATTTTTATATTTTCTTTTTCTTTAGAAAGATAAAATAAAGTGTATAGACATAATAAGGAAAGAGAGAGAGTTAAGTATTTTTAGAAATAAATAAAAAAACTAAAATTCAGAAAATAACATATTTTTGGTCTTTTTATATTTTTATAATGTTTTTATGATTTTTCTAGATTTTGATGATTTTTTTTGGTATTTTTAATGTCAAAAATATTAAAACAGTGAATAAAATGCTTGGATGAAATTAAAATGGGAATAAAAAATAGTAATCAGTGACAAAATTTTCCCAAATTAATTTTAAATGAAATACAATAAAACAAAGAAAATTCACGAACAGAGTTTATAATTTTAAGATTTTTTATGGATTTTTAATATTTTTAGGAAGATTTTGGGTGTTTTTATATTTTTAGAAGTTTTCTTTTATATTTTTCTATGATTTTTGATCTGAATTTAAAACACACTAAAAGATGCAAAGTATATTTTTTTAGGATATTTCTAATTTGCTTTTTAATTTTTATCAATTTTATAATGCAAACAATGATGAAAATGGTTGTTTTTTATTTTTTATGAATATTAAAATGCAATAAAAATGCAAAATAAAAATATGTCGTGATACTATGATGCAAAAGGAGTCTATTGTGATTTTTGTGGACTTTTTAGCATTTTACATATGCATGCAATAAATAGAATCAACAAAAAGAAAATTTATTACTATCAGGGGGCTATTTTGCATTTATCCAGATGTCTGAGGGCCAAAATGTAAAGTTTCCAGAAATATATAACTCAATCAAAAACTTCTCGTATTATTTAGAAATATTAAAACCCGTAGGGTAATCACTGCAAAATTGCCACGGTCACGTGCACTGGACATGTGACATAGCAGGGAGCAAAATATAATATCGTGAAGTTAGGGGGCTAAATGCAAAGTCTCCAAAAATAATACAATCGTAGATGGATGTTTTAGTCTTTAATGTAAAATACAAAAATGGCTCGGTTTAAGAACGCAAAATACCCAGGCTCGGCGGGCACGGACGGCGGATATGCATTCACTTTGCCACGTGTCGCGCTCCCACGTGCCAATGATGATTCGATTTGCACGGCCGAGATTATATCCTACGGGTGGCAATCGACGGCTGAGGTGCGGGCTCATCCAACGGCACTTGCTCCTCCTAGGCTAAGTTCCTGATCCAACGGTAGGGAGATGATGACGAAGAACAACGTCTCCGTCGAGGTTTGAAGCACTACTCCAGCTGCTCCTCACGGTCCCAGGAGTTG
Source organism: Ottelia alismoides (assembly GCA_037367405.1). Lineage (NCBI taxonomy): Eukaryota > Viridiplantae > Streptophyta > Magnoliopsida > Alismatales > Hydrocharitaceae > Ottelia > Ottelia alismoides. The sequence goes on from JAZKJV010006396.1 coordinate 256,886, forward strand.
TTGATAGGTTGTAGACGATCCTAGGAGTCTCCCCCGTCGAGAAAATGTCTCAACAAGGGCTGAGGAGGTTCATGTAGGCGTGGCGACGGCGGTGACCTGGAGCGAGTTTTCCTTGGGTTGTCGAGGCTCGAAAGAGCCATCTCTTTGGCTCACACCTGCAAGGTTAGACGTGCAACACAGCTGCGAAGCAAAAAGTATCGTCTGATGGGGGAGTGAGTGATAGATGAGGCGTAGTGGAGTGGGTCCGGTGAACGGCGGAGGAGGACCCACTGACGTGCTGATCCGCTCGAGATCAGAGGAGATAAGGGCGCGTCAGGGAAAGGGAATGCGGAGAGGATCGAGATGGTGGAGAACAACGGGTGATTCGATGCTTGGAATGATTGGGAAATGAGGGCGGTGCTCAGCTCTGCCATGGGTTCGATTGATGAAATCACAACAGTAAACTAAATAAAACGTAAAACTGCTGCTACCCTAGCCTATACTAGACCTAAACTTTCAAATTCAACAAAAGAAGAGGAAGAGGCTCACTGGATACGGAAGTGGTTGAGCTTCGGGCGAAGCTCTGGTGAGGGCTAGGTACACCTCGATTCGACTCCAAACGATGCAAGGACGGATGCTATGGGTTCCTGTTGTCACCGGGAGCTCACATTACTCAAGAACAAGCGGCGAAAATGGAGGAAGAGGGATCAAATCCCAATTGAAGATCAAAGGGGTTTTTGAAGAAGTGGCGAATAGGCTCCGAAGATCGAGGCGGATCAAGCGAATCGCGATTCCAATCCCTGATATTTCACCTGGGCGTGAATCATTGTTCATCGAGGACAAAAAGGTGTGAAGACTTCATCATCGAAGGATGCAAGACGAAGCCTCGAAAAATGGTTGAAAATGGTCAAAAAAACGCAGGTCTGACAAGGTCCAGACATCGATCAGAGAGTTGACCGAGGTCAACTAACGGAGCCTTCTGGTTGGTCCACATGGACCAACCAGAAAATTCCTTGGAAAAAATCCTTGTAAAATCGTTTAAAAATAGAAAACGAATTATTTAATTTTTGGTTATTAAATAAAAAATATTTATTATTTTATGAATTATTTTATTATGAATTTTTATTCATTTTTATAAGATTAATAATTACAAGTTTCCTTTTATACCCTTTAAAGGTATCTTTATCTATATATTTAAGTATTTTTTTATTTTATACATTTAATTTATTTATTTTTGTTTATTATTTTATAAATTTATAAAGTATTTTTTTATACTTAATTATATTTTTACTTTATTTTTATGAGGTATTTTGTACACTTAATAAAATAGAAGTATAAATTATATAGGTATATATACCAATATTATACCTATGTATGTTATATATATGTATTTTATTTTGTTTTTCTTTTGTATTTTTATTCTGATTTTAATGTGCATATATGTTATAAATAATATCTACGAAATTATAAAAATATAAAATTGTAAAAATAATGAATAAATAATAAAATGAATATTTTAATCTGTACAAGTATACAATAGGGGTCCAAAACTCAAATTTCAAACCGTAGCTTCGCCAAATGCAAAACCACCGCCATTAAATAGCTTATTTTTAATTATATACAATTAAAGTGAGTTTGATGCATTTAGAGTTTTTATTTGGGAGATACAGGTCTGGGAAGTTGGGATTCTGGAATTTTATTCAGACCATAACATTTTATCTGTAAATTATTTTTGAGTGAAATTAATTTTGTATTTTTATTATTTAATTATCTACAACTTTCATGTTCAAAGTATCTTTATTTGAGGTATAAAAAGTGGAACCAAAAATAGGTCCCAAAATGAATAAAGAATGAATGAAAACAAAGGTATTTTTATTGTACTCTGACCCTTATCTCCCCCTACTTTATTTTTTGTCGACCCAGTCATCGAGATGCCTAGGTCTCGGGGTTTCGGGTCATAAAATATTTGCAATATTTTATTCTTTTTCTTTTCTTTTCTTCATTCTATAATTTTGGTTTTAAAAACCGCATTTTATTCAGTATTTACACGATGATGCATGAATGCTAAAATGCTTAAATTAAGCCTATTTACACGCATTTACTAGGGTTTTTAAGGCCAAAATGACAGAATAAAGATGATGAAATGTAGATTCATCACATACATGAATATGCCCATTATTGGCCACAAGCCTGTTAACATGGCATCTCACGCCGAAGATAATGATGAGAGCGCCAACCTTAGCATCATTAGGAGCCATTTTCTAAGGTCGACATCATTTAAAAGAGTTCGCAGGACCTTGAAAAACTTCTAGTCATTGAGAAGATGACACAGGGCTTGGAGAAGCTCGATTTGATTTCCCAGAAGCTTGTGCAGCTCGTTTAGGCATTGAATGTCAATGCCTGTAATTTCGTATCTGCCATTGCTGAAACCCCGTTGAGCAGAAAGAGCCAACACCGACACAAACTCCTCAGCCGAGTATCCTACTGCCCTTACCCATCCAACATGTGTATTACGTGCAGAGCCCAAAGCAGCATACGTAGTCCTAGACACAGATGGTTGTTTAACAACCAGAGTCCCAACCTACCTATCACAAGCAGTTCTGTCCACCCTTGCCACTCATCCAAGAGATAAATGGTGTTTGGAACAATGAAGCGCAGTTGACCCGTACTCAGGGACAACCCAAGGGTCAAAACATGAGCAACAAACCCTATCACTAACAGCAGTAGGGTGGAAGACTCTACTAGGCCGCTCATCAACAGCAACCTCCACATTACGGGAACAACTGGAGGCAAAGATACCAACAGGGTCTGCAACAGTCCGGTTACAAGCAGCAGAGTTACTACCAGCAATAGTCACCTGCTCATTATCAGAACCAGTACTTTGGTCCTCCTCAATATTCTTCATACCCTTCTCCTCAATATCATAACCATCAGGGTTACCAACAACAACCTCTCCCGACGTACTAAAGGCCTACACTGGCTGACTCCTCTAAGGTTGTACTAGTTAACCCGACCCTAGACTATCTGGCTCAGTTGATCAAGAACATGGCTTAGATGAACCAGAAGATCAATGACTTGACAGCTGCGAAGACTTTCACACCAGCTCATATCGAGGCAAATCCGAACAACTTCCATCGCACGGAGTAGGCAATTGATAGTGTCCAACAAGATTCATGTGATCTTAATTGCTTTTTATCTAATGTTGTTACACTCAGAAGCAGTAGGACACTCTAGTCATCGGCAATGGAGAAAGGAAAGAACATTGCATCTAATGATGAGTCACCAACCCAGCCAGCAGATGGGCCAAGCACCGTTTTTGTATCACCAGAACCAAAAGGCCAAAAAATCAAGAAAAATTCAAAAATACAAAAATAATATAGCATCACCAACCTCGATGGAGATCAGCCAGCCCAGGAGATGCCCGCAACAACAGTAGACCCGAAGCTAGCCATTGAAGCCGAGCAAGCTATTTTTGCTCCACAACTTATAAATGATTTTGTATATTCACACCATCTACCTAGAAACAATGATATGGACACTATTTTGAATGATACAATTTCAGTTTCATAAATATACCTTCTCCCGAAGCAATGGGAAACACAAAAAAATCAAAATTTTGAAAAATGCTTTGTCATGATCTTGCTTTTATGGAAATTATACAAAACTTGATCTTAAATATGCCTTTGATGAAAGCTCTCGAATACAAGCCTGTTGTGAAGAAAAGATTGAAAGATGCATGTACTAGAAGGCGATGGACTCGTCCCCACAATCCAAGAAGTCAACGTGGCATGCATGAAAAGCACATCCTCATCATGACCACTGTCAACGCCATCGGCAATCTTCCAGACAAAAAGAAAGATAAGGGAGCACAACTCATTCGTTGTCAGATGTTCAACCAAAAGTTTGAACGCACATTGCTCGACAATGGGTCTTCTATCAATTTGATGCCTGCTTGACTACTCACAGAATTTGGGTTAGAACCGCTCACGTTAACAAAAATGATTCTACAATTTGCTGACAAATCTATCAAGCGGCCTAGGGGCATGTTGGAGGACATGATCGTAATTGTTCAAGGGATCTAGTTCCATGTTCATTTTTTCATGCTAGACATGGATGTTTCCACACCTCTGCTCCATACCCCTATCATCCTTGGTCGGCCATTCCTTCAAATAATCAAAGCAACAGTGAACTAAGACACTGGAGAAATCACATTCAACTCCAGCAACAATAAAATGTAGATAGGGATCATCTCCTAGTCAAATCCAATAGGAGGAGGATCTGAAGTGAGTATGCTTGCACCAAACTACCAATAAGACTTCGACTTTCTGGATAAAATTAAAGATACAACTCTATTCATGGATGACATTAAGATCCACGAATTCCTCTGCCCCAATGAAGGAGTTAAGACAGCAGTCGAATTTCCCTCTGTCCATGAGAATGAGATCTTTGTTGAGGCACTTGACAAATTTCATGTGGGCCCTCTGATCCTTGAAGACCAAGAACTGATTATTGAAGATTTTTGCAATAGTGGATCTGATTGAAAATGTTTCTGAACCCTTGATTAAAAACGATGATTTGCCAAAAGTGGACATTTAACAGATAAAAGAACCTTCACCTATAGTTATTTTTGAAGTTATCGGTTAAGCAGCTCCAATTCCGCCTGAACTCAAACCATTACCCGCCAACATGAAGTACGCCTTCCTTGCAGGAGAGCCAAACATGTACCTGTTCATTATCAGTGCACATCTAACCAAAGACCAAGAATTCCATTTGATAGAGATTCTTGAACATAACTACAAGGTGATAGGGTGGAAAATTTCAGATCTCCATGGGATAAACCCTTCATTGTGCACTCATCAAATTTATCTTGAGGACGTCAAAAAACCCTCCCATGAATTCCAGAGAAGGCAAAATCCGATCCTTCAGGAGGTTGGTGGATGACTCACCAAGCAACTCGGGTTAAGATATGTCTAAGGGTTATTGCGACCCGAATCACTTGGCACGGTCAATCAGATGCAGCGGTCTCCGCTATTTATTTAACTTGGTATAGCAACTAGGGTCGAACACAAGGAGCACGAGCAAAGCCTACGAAGTAGTCGGGAATCAGAAAATAGAAGGCATCTTTTTATGGTTTTTAATTTGCACTTTTTTATTTTTTATAATAAGAAAACAAATAAAAATATAACGAAAGCTAAACATCAACAATTTTTATTAAGACCAAAAATGTTCAAAAATTAGAAATAATAATATTTTTATATTTTTAAAATACGCAAGTGTTTTTGGTGATTTTATGGAATTTTTCAGATTTTTATATGATTTTATCAAAAAAGAAACAAACACAAAATAGAAATACAATTTACAGCCCTGACCAAAAGGCAACTTCAAAATGCTAAAATTGCCCAAACGTCCTGGTTGCAATTTTTATGATAAAATAAATAAAAATGCCTAATTACATAAATTGAAAACTCATCTTTTTTATTTTTGTAGATTTCTTAATGATTTTTATAAGATTTTTAGTCTTTTGTGACTTTTAGGGTTTCTATAAAAGAAAATGCCACAAAATTGATATTAAAGTAAGCACACACTAAAATAAACACATGGGAATTTTTATGGAATTGTTTAGGGTATTTTTATATTTTTTGGTATTTTATAAAATAGACAGACACGTTGTTAAGGGTTTTTTATTTTTCGAAAATATCAAATAAAATTAAATCAAGACACAAAAATTACCATAAATATTAAACATCAGCAAAAGCTAATGGTAATTTTTATGAAATTTTTAGATTTGGTTAAAAAATATTTGATTAAAAACAAGGGACATCGGTTGTAGGGACTTTTTTGTAATTATCCTAAAATTTCCAGACTAAACAATAACACATACAAAAAGTCAAGGGGCATTAATGCAAAAAATCCACAAAATAAGCGCACATGCTCAAATCATCACACACATGGATTTAAATGCAAATACAAGAAACATTTCATTCAAACCATAACCATCAGAAAGAGCAGGATCGTTCTTGCATAAACACCACAAAAGCACGTGAGCGTGCACGTGTTTTCAGACTCAGGGGACTAAAGTGCAAATGCTAGAAACATCAGGGTCTAATATGCAAAATGTCCAAACTACAATTTTATTTAATAAACTAGAAAATATAGCATGAAAACCGCAAGGAAAGAAATGCAATATACCCTCGCAGGTCACGTATGGAGCACGTAAAGGATGTGTAACGAGCTCTGGTGGACGGTGGAACATGCGGTGCGGAGCTCCCGCTATGTTAGATCTGATGCCTCCAAGAATGTCGAGGACGTGGGGCGCAGATGCGTCAGGCGTCAGATCCAACGGTCCTAAGGCTACTCCGGTTGGCGGCTAAGATACGATCTGGAAGAGGTAGGCCAATCCAGCGGTGGAGAGGGGACCTGGAAGAACAAGGCTCCGGCACACATCAATAGAGCCTAGGATGGTATCCTCGACTCCGATGATCGATTGGACGGGTCGGGGACAATCGTGGAGGTCCCCCGCGTCGAATGGACGGATTCGATGGGGGAGCTGCTAGCCGGATAAGCGTGGCGGTGAAGGTGGACCTAGAGCTTCTCCAACGGACCCTCTAGAGGTTGGAACTGGAGTCCCGGCATGCGCAAACACATGCGAAGGTAAGCTCGACTCGGAGCGAAGCTCCAATCGAGTTTATTTGAGCAAAAACAGAAAGAATCGATGGTGGGGCAGGGTTCGATCTCCGATAAAGGTTATAGAAGAGATCCATACCTCAATCTCGACATGATGGTCAATCCTAAGGGTGATTAGACTGCAGGGGAAGATGGTTGGTGATGCGGAGCGTCGATCTGAATGGATAGGTTTGGATGTGGGTGCTCCGACTCACTTAGAGCGGGCGGAGCTGCAGCAGTGCTAGATGAAGTGAATGGATTGAATAGGGAAATGTATGAGAAATGGAGGGTACCTGAAGTTTTATACGAACTTTAAGTCTTCAGGCGAAGGTGGTTGGCGAGGTAGTGGCCTCGACCAAGCTGTGGAAGGCTGGGAGACTTATCGCGAAGGCGCACGTCGGCCAAGAGGCTGAGCAACGTGGGAGCTCCACCAACTCCGATCCGAAGGGTCTCTCTGGAAGCTGTCACTCAACCAGAGGTGGCTAAGGTTGGAGGGAGGTGCGAGGCACGAGCTGCTGCTCCGTGGTGCAGAAGAAGATGCTTTATAGGTCACCCGGGTGTCCAGAAAGATCGGATTGAAGCGCGAAACCCTAGGGTGAATCGGATCGGTCAAAGGACCCGCGAGGATCTCAGAGGTACAAGGATTATCGTGTCCAAATCTTGATCCAAAGGAGCATGGAGTCGAGCTAGAAAATTTCGAGAAGTGGCTCCGGCGAACAGGATCCGAGTCTGACCCGGGAAGGAGGAACCGTTGACCAACGATCAACAATCCTATCAGGCCAATCAGAAAATAGGATTTTACGTAATATTTATAAATTAAATAAAAATAGTAAATGGCTTTAAAATAAAAAGGGTACAAAATGAAAAATATTTATTATTTTTCAAACTATTTTTCTATGATTTTTATTTATTTTTAGGAACAAAAAATAATCTTTATAAATTATAGTGTATTATATACACGTATAAAATAACTATACATTTTGTACAATTATTTTTATACTATTATTTTTACACAAATACCCAAATTTTATATTTTGTTTATTTACAACATGTTTTTAGGAGTTAAGAGTAATTTTTATTTTTTTTATTATTTATCTACAAGTGTCTAATAAATAGAGAGTAAGACATATATACATGTATTTTGTACAAGTAAGAAGGATTTTTTTATTTAATTATTATATTTTTCTAATTGTTGTTTTATTTTTCGGACTATATACAAGTTGGTAAAAAGAACATTTTATTTTTATTTTTCTAGAAAATAATTATTTACATGTATCAGTAGTAGGTACAATATAGAGTAGGCTCTATCTCTTTCTACTTGTTTAATTTGGCGATCAGGCCAATGCTTGACCTTCTCTTGGGTTCGAGTAACTCTTTATTTATTATAAATACCTCCTTCCTTTTTATTTTCTTTTATTCAATTATTTTTGCACAAATACATGCTAATTATGCAATATTAATAAATGCATGCATAATGCTAACTTATTGTATTTACATCTATTTACATGATGCATTGCCAATAAATAGGTAAAATAAAAGAATAAAGAGTGAGAATCAAGGATTCATAACCCCCCCCCCTTATACTCTACCTTTGCTAGTTCCTTAGCAAACACTTATTTGAAAAAGAAGTGAAAAAGGAGAAGAAAAGAAAAAGAAGGAGAATCAAGGTTGATTATTAAACTTGCCTTTATTAAATTGGAGTATGGAGCTCAATCAGACCTTTAGAATATTAGTTTGTGGGAACCTTATTTGGACCTAGGTTTAAGACTCAACAACCTCTAAGTTCCACTAATCTATGGCCAAGACTCTTCAATAATCCAGATCAGAACAAGTCTACATATACAAACTCTAATGACCTTGAATCTTTTCTTGTATTGTGTAAGTGATAAGTAGCTCCCCACCTCAGAAATGACAAGGTAACAGTCTCCCTCAACAAGGTAACTCTAATGCCCTAGTCTGGTAGCTCTTTCCTCGAGGAGCAGGGTATTCCCTTCTAAATTCAAGTTCAACCAGCTCAAGAGGAGGGGGAAAGAAGAGAACAGACCATGACCAGTTTAGCCATGTACCCCTGGGAGCCTAACCAGTGAAGCTAAGTCTCCTGTTGCGACCTTCATGAGATGAGAATGGGTAACACAAGCTTTGCTTTATTTGGCTATATACACTCCGGCAGGCATTTCATTTTCTATCAGACCCACCACTTTTTTGGAGTTTTTGTTTCTTTTGCACATTTTTTATATGCATATGTACAATATATCTACATGGTGCAACATATATACATAAGGACTTTTTCCTCTTGAGCCAATAGACTATCCCTCTTTTGAAGCGTTATTGCAATCCACAACTCCTGTCTTTAGACCTCAACACCGCCAGACCAAGTTGGGCGCACTTCCTTCCCTAAGAGAAGATGAGAGGTTCCGCCAAGAAGTACTTCCCTTGTATGCTACCCCAAGCTAAAGGAAACTGCCTCCTCACCACCTCATCCATAGAGAGCTATGTGTAAGGTGCTGGTGCAAGTAAAGCCATTGTCTGTAAGAGTCATGTGTATGTCATTAAATGTTCTACTTAGGCTCATCAAGATGACATGTGATCATAGCCTAGTGGACTCAAAGAATTAAGTCACCAATGGACCTGAAAAGTCTCAACCCTAAACCTGTAAGGTTCCTCTTATATTTAGGTGGATTAAGGTCTTGGCCAAGCTTAATTTTTCAATTTAATTCCGGGCTAGTTTAAATGTCAACTATGATTCAGAAAAATATACAAATATATACAAAAATCTTTTTATGCAAAGTTTTTGAAAATGAGCAAAAATTTTGAAAAGGTTTGAATGTATGCATGGATGCGGAAGTTTTGCAAACTATTGCCAAGCATTTACACACGTATTTTTGCAAACTTTTATTTTTCAAACATTTTACAAAAAATTTGTACTATATACATAGTTTTGATACCAAAAATATTTACAAACCTTTTACAAACAAAACATTTTTATAAACATTTGTACTAAAATAGTTTTTATTAGCTATGTATGTGCAAGAAAGAATTTTATGTACAAGAAAATTTTAAAAATTTTACGATTTTTAATAGTTGATTTTTAGCCATTTTATTTATTAACACACTCACAGAAAGTACGAGTTATAGCTAAAGTATATATGTAATATATACGACACCCCCCCTACACTTAGCTTGAACGATGTCCTCAGAGTGAACAAAGAGCGATTGAGAAGAAGACATAACTTGTGCTTATTATAGGGAAGTGAAAAGGAATGCTATACTACAACAATGAATCAAAGAATAGAATGAAGAGGGCTCGGTTTTTCCCCTTATACTTAACATCAAGTAATCCTAAGTATAATAGACTTTGTACAAAGGGAAAACCGAGTGAAAGGATGTACAGGGTTTACCTCCCCTATACTTAGGGTAAAATATCCCTAAGTATAGGCAGCAAGACAGAGGTAAAAAGAATCAAAAGAATAATCAAGAATCCGACACCCTCCCTATACTTAGGGTAAAGTGCACCCTGAGTATAGCATAATCACAAGATGCAGATAGGGTGTTAGACTAAAAAATGAGATGATATAGACATATGGATCAATACAAGGCGGAAGACGGTGATAATCAGACATGAGATGCAACGGATGTGAGTCAAAGACCACATCGCATGCAAAATGAATCGAGGCGATGCCAACGATCAGCGACTCATGATCTAGATATGGTTTGAGGCACTGACCATTAACACGAAGGTCGGACTCATATGACAATTCTAATATGTCAATACTACCATTGTCATGTACCTTTCGGACTAGGTATGGTCCTCTCCACTTACTCTGCAATTTCCCTGGAAATAATTGAAGCCTGGCATCAAACAACCATACTCTTTGATCTGGCTCAAACTGCTTGTGGCTGATATGAGAATCATGCCATAACTTTACTCGCTCCTTATATTATCGGCAGCTTGAAAAGGTTGTATCTCTATACTCCTCCAGGGCTACCAATTCTGCCTTGGGCGGACTACCTTCTACAATATCGTCTTGATCTCCCTATTCGATACTTTAGCCAGACCATTGGTCTGAGGATGATATGGAGTGGCAACTCGATGGTCTATGCTAAACTCATTAGCAAGGGCCTTTACCTAATCGTTAATAAAGTGAGACGCCCCGTTAGATATTAATACTCTAGGCACCTCGATCCGTAAAATGATATTCTTCCTCAAAAATATCGAACAGTCTTAGCATCTGCGCTTCGGGCGGGAATGGCCTCAGCCCAATGACTCACATAATCAACAGCTAACAGAATTTACTCGAATCCCTGACACATAGGGAATGGACCCATGAAATCGATGCCCCATGCGTCAAAAATCTCACAGAAGTGAATGGGTTGCATCGGCATCATATCACGCTGTCCACAAGTGCCCATCCTCTGACAGTCAGTACTTCTCTTGACAAATTCATCAGAATCCTTGAAGAGGATAGGCCACCATAGGCCGGATTGTAGCACTTTCTGCGTTGTTCTCCTCCCAAAATGATGTCCTCCTGCCTCAAGGTTGTTGCAGTATGTGAGGACGCTATGGAGCTCCTCCTGAGGAATGCACCGACGCCAGACGCTATCCCCTCCTTCATGATATAGGATGGGATCCTCCCAATGGTAAGACTTGGCCTTCTTAAGGAAGGTCTCAAGTCGCTTCCTGGGCCAACCTTTTGGGACTTTCTTGGCAACAAGATAGTTCACAATGTAAGCATACCACATGAATGAGGTGATAGCAAGGATCGCCTCATCTGGGAAGGTCTCAGGTATAGGATCAATCTGCTTGGATTCCTCAAGATTTTCTAATAGGGAGAGATGATCTGCCACCACATTCTTGACTCCAGGTTTATCCTTAATCTCAATATCAAACTTCTGGAGTAGAAACATCCATCTAGTCAGTCTCGCTTTGGCATCCTTATTTTCCATGAGGTACCTGATAGTGGTATGATTAGTAAACATAGTCACTTTGGATCCAAGAATATAAAATCGAAATTTATCCAAGGCAAAGACTACAGCTAGTATCTGTTTCTCCATGATAGTGTTGTTCTGCTGCACAGCATCCAATGTATGGCTAGCGTAGTTAATGGAAAATGGTACTCCATCCCTCCTCTGTTCTAGCACGGCTCCTATGGCAAAATCAGAGGCATCTGTCATGATCTCAATGGGAGAGACGAATCAGGTAGCTGAAGGACAAGAGACTCAACCACTTGGCTCTTGAGAGTCTCAAATGACGTAAGACACTTATCATCTACAATGAACTCGGTGTCTTCTGTCAGCAAATCAGTCAACGGTCAGGAAATCCTGCTGAAATCATGAATGAACCATCTGTTGAAACTGATATGCCCCAGAAAAGACTGTAACTTCCGTAGGTTGGACGGTGGATTGAGTTTTTGATGATATCCACCTTGGTCGGATCAACCTCCATGCCCATGTTGGAGATGATATGACCAATCATTGTCCCTTGAGTCGCCATGAAGTGACTCTTCACCCAGGAGAAAACAAGATTAACCTCAATGTAGCGCTGAAGGATGCGGTCTAGGCAGTTAAGATACGCATCAAATCCATTGCCGTAGACCAAAAAGTCATCCATGAACAAATCTAAACAGTAACCCACCATGTCGAAGAAAATGGACAACATGCACCTTTGGAATGTCACCGGGGCGTTACATAGACCAAAGGGCATCCGTCTGAAAGCATAAGTCCCAAACGGACAGGTGAATGTCGTATTGTCCTGGTCTTCGGGTGCTATGGCCACCTGATAGTAGCTGGAGTACCCGTCAAGAAAGCAGTAGTGACTCTTTCCAACTAGCCTCTCTATAATCTTATCAATAAAAGGCAACAGAAAATGATCGTTCTTAGTGTCCTGGTTCAATCGTCTGTATCCACACAGACCCTCCAAGAAGTGGGGACCTGGGTTGCTATCTCCTCTCCAAACTCACTCACAAGTGTAATGATGCCCGTCTTCTTGGGCACCAAATGCAACAGACTAACCCACATGGAGTCGGAGATGGGGTAGATAAAATCAGCGCTCCACCATTTCTATATTTCCTTCATGACTACTTCTCAAAGATTCGGGTTCATCCGTCACTGCAACTCATGATGCGGCTTCGCATCCTCTTCGAGATAGATATGGTGAGAGCAAAAGGGCCGGACTTATCCCCTGGAGATCAGCTACGCTCCATCCTATCACCTTGTAGTTTTTTTTCAAGAACCTCCATCAATCGAGATTCTTGCTCTCAGTCAAATCGGCTGAGATAATGACTGGGTACATCTCATGCTCGCTCGCAAGGAATCTATACTTCACCGACTTCGGCAAAGGCTTCAGTTCTGGATAACTTGGAGCTGGAAAATCTAGCTTCTGAAATGTGTGAGGGAATGCAACCAGATCTGCGTGTGAGAACTCTCGTTGATCATGAATATCTGGTGAAGCTAGCACCGCTGGTGTATCTGTAATCTGTGATGGCTTTGTCTCCACCCTAGCTATTGGCTCTGATGGAATCAAACAAGGTAATAGCTCATCAAATTCGACAAAATCTATGTCCGAATCCGAGGGATCTGAGTCTGAATTAAAAGAAATGTACTCTGCCTCGCTGTCCTAAACGAGGTCTTCAACCTCCAATGTGCCCTCTGCCAAGAGTGTGCTCTCCAAACTCTCCTCTGCTGGGATCTATGAATCTGTGGAATCTCTAGTTGAGAGAAGGGCTTGTGAAACAGGATCAGACCAAGTGGCTTCATCATCAGTGATCACAAAGTCCCACTCCTTGTGGCCATCTCGCTCTGCCTCTATCATCTGCTCTACATCACTGGACTGCTCTGAGCAAGCTGAGTCTCACGCTCTGGTCTCGTCGATCATCTCTATTTGTATACTCTCACCCTCAACGTGAAAGTATACATTCCCACTATCATGGTCAGACACCGCCTTGGTTGTGGCCAAGAATGGACATCCTATAATGATGGGGGTATCGGTCACAGACTCAAAGATCTCCATGTCCAACATAACGAAGTCCACGGGGAATTTCAGGACCTGAATTGTGATTACTACGTCTTTTTACAACCCCTTCAGCCTACTGACAGATCTATCAGTAAACTGAAGGACTATCTTGCTCTGTCAAAGAGGGCCAAACTCAAATCAGTAGAGCAAGGATGCCGGAATAAGGTTGATGGAAGAGTTATTGTCTAAGAGAGTGCGATCAAATCTCTGCTCATGAATATGGCATCTGATATAGTGACCTCTTGCATCTGGCCTCTTGGCTGGCAGACGATTCTGGATGGCGAAGCAGGTGGCACGAGTGAGCACATAGATTTCTGCATTATGGTTCCTTTTCTTCCTGTGCATGGTAGTCTTCTCTCTCAAGTTCTTCTGGAAGAGAGGGATGTGCTCAAGTGCCTCCTGTAGAGTCAGTTGAATCTGAAATCTATCAATCATCTACTGGTTGAACTCTAACTGTTGTGATTTTTTTGGATTTTCTATTTTCTTCCCCTTCGTTGAGCAAAGTGTCTGAGGGAAGGGGATGGTTGGGCCCTCCTCAGATAGAGGACTAGGAATGGGTTGCTCCTGTTGAGAACGTATAGAATCCATACAAGTATCATCATGCATCGCATATGGACTCAAAGATGAAGAACCCTTTCCTTTATTAATTTTTTTGGTATTTTCTTGTAAAGTCCTAGGGTACAAAAACTGGAGAAAACACTACTGGAATAGAAGGGGTGGCCTCAGTACCACCCATGGCATCAAGAACTGCGGCATCTGCACCGCACTCTGGCTCAGCATCTAGATCTCTGGTGGCATCAGTACCACCATCTGCATCAGGAGAAGCGACGGCCTCAGTACCGTCGGCTGGATCAACGTCCTTGGTGGCGTCAGCACCACCATCATCATCATCCTAAGCGGCATCAGCACCATTGCCCTCCTCACATGGCGCTTATGCATCCTCGTGGTGTCGTCGCTCAAACGAGGTGCCGCCAGCTGGCATCCTACCTCTCCTAAGTGTAACAAAGTCATCATCAAATGTATATGAAGCAATGTCACCCAATGAATCACTAAGAGTGGTTGTCTCTGTGAGCTGTACCTGCTCAACTTTTCTTTTCAGGTTGTTCGGGTTGGGTTCGATCTGAGTGGGTATGGTGGCCTTTCCTTTGATGATCTCTCTCATCTCCTGGCAGAACTTGTCCATCTCCTGCCTAAATGTGGCCTGCTGGTCGGAAAGTAGTTGGGCCAGATCATTGAGTGTTGGGCTCTCATAGGCTGGCCCCTGAGAACCGGATCGGTTGCCTCTCTGAAAATGAGGCTGCTGTTGGAACTGATGAGGGGCCGGCTGAGAATAATGCGGAGGCTGCTGCTGGTGTTATCTCTACAGATGTCCCTAGTGGTAGAAATAAGAACCCGACTGGTATTGTTGTTGTTGTGGCTGGTGAGGGAACTGGGGATGCTGCTGAGGATGGCTGAACTATCCACCCTGAGCTCGAGGCTGCTGCTGGGATGAGACACCTCCGGTCGATCACCTAAATCCGAGATGATCTCGGCAGATCCTGAGCTACTGTCGGTCGTACAAAATCCCGTTGACTTCCATCAACGGCTCCTGCTCGAAGGGGGGTGGAGAAAGGACTGCCAGTGATTGATCCTGCTGATACACCACCATCTGAGTGTCCTGAGATGGTAATGGTTGAAGGTACTAGTGTTGCGATTATTGGAACTGCTCTACTTGGATGTGGTGAACCTGTCTGTATTGGGTGGAGTAGTGGGTCGAGCTACTGCCACTAAGGTCAGCCCGTGACCTAAGACATGGTTGAGAAGATGTCTGAGCCTCCTGAGACACATGATCTGGGTCTTCAGGTCACTCAATGTCTGTGCCAACTGATCGATCTGAGTCATGCCCTAGCACTGCTTCTTCTCAATAATCTCAATGCGGTCAAGCTTCTTGCTGATGATGTCCATATCAGCGGCCGATGACTCTGCCTGTGCTACAGCTGGTGATGAGGTGGATGGACTTGCATCGACTCGTGATATCTTGTGATAGGTCACAGCATGGGGTGTGGGTTTCCCCTGAGTGTATAGCCTGGTCTGAGACATTACTGTGTAGATCTCATCCATCTCCTCATAGATGGCCCAGACCTGGTCTTCATCTTTGGCGAAGTAGGAGCCCCCACAAGAAGCGTTCACAAGCCCCTGTAGCTTAAGTTTCAGCCTACAAAAGAAACTTTGTACCAAATTGGGCTTGAAAATATCATGATGTGGGCACCGATCAATGAGCTCACGGAATCGATCCCAATCCTCATGGAATTGCTCGTTGGGGATCATGGAGAAGTTGTTGATCAAAGCTCGAGTTGCATTCGTCCGACCGAGTGGATAGTACTTGTTCAAGTACTTGGTCCGTAGTTGTTACCACGAGGTGACGTATCTCCTTAAATGTTTTAGCCAGTAGGATTCTCTATCGAACAGGGAGAATGGAAAAGCCATCATCTTGATGGTGTCCTTGTCCACGTATTTATCGTGGACCATGCTGCAGATCATCTCAAATTCCTGTAGGTGAAGATGCGCTCCTCTGTGGCAAGCCCATGGAACTTGGGCAACATCTGAATAGTCCGAGGGGGGAGCTTGAAATCTCCCAGAATCGTTGGAAGCTGAATACAACGATGTGTAAGAGTTGCGCCAAGGTTGTGCAACTCTCTCGTCGGCCTAGCTGGTCGGACTAGCTCTTGTGGCTCCTCTGGATGTGGTCCGTCTCCTCCTCCAAGCTCTGGTATCTCTCCACCACCAGCTCGGTTCGGCTCTCCTCGGTCAGGTCGCATCTGTGCCATTTCTCTACGCATATCAGCCATGAAGGCCCCATAGTCTCTGATATGTCGATGCATCATCTCCAGGGAGTCTAACAGTGTGTCGTTGATGCCGTCGTGATCTAAAACATAAGTGGTGGTCTGGGGCTGCCCATCGGTGCGCTCCTCGCTGCTGGCCATCTCTTGCGTCTCTATAAAGGAAAAAGACCTAAACTCTGGTGACGTCAAATGAATGAATATATGTGTCGGTCTCTGCTCTGGAACCTCGGGACTAGAAGAAGGGTGATCGAGGGGGAACAGGGTGGAATCGAACTTGGGTTCGGAGAGCGGGTCTAGGCTCTCACGAACAAGCCCAGATGAATAGGGCGGAGTGCTCGAAAGAGGTGCAGCCAAGGGTTGCCTAAGGGACCTCCAGCCCGTCATCGTGATTTAGAGAAAAGGCGGATGGGATATGGAAACAAACAAGATCAGCAATCAAACCCCCAATTCACCTATGCAATGCGGAGCTGATGACCTTGAAGGTTGGGTCTTTTATCTTATCAATTTTATTTAGGTGATAATTCAGTCTAGCAGGGCGATTAAGTGAGCTGGTAGGAACCTGATGCTCTCAAGAGACTGGCCCAATCCCAAAATTATATCTTTCCCTGCCAGTACAAGTTGCGGACCGTTTACTAGCTGCTCGATCAACTCGCTCTATTAAGGATATCGCGGCCTACTTTGTCGTAGACCGGAGCGATCCTCACTGGATAACGACTAATCCCAAGACAAGTAGTCTAACGAGAGTTCAGGTATGGCTCTAGCCTAGTATGCGGGTCACTCTCTCACGCAAGCAAACCAAACAATGAGGGGATTGCTCTCCCAAAATAGATTTTTAAGCCGAGTGTCTTTTAAGGTCAAGTTTGTTTATCAGTCGCAATTTTATGATTATCTCTTTTTAGATATTTTTCAAAAAGCAAACAAATGACTACCGAATTTTTCGATCTCCTGATTATGTAAAGTCCAAAAAATGGGGGGAGAAGTCGAAAAAGCCGATGCACGATCAAACACTATGATGCATGAAAAGTAAGAGATGTGTACCCGTCGCCAGTACTCTATAAGCAGGGTGATCGATGCATAGATTTAAAGACAGAAATAAAACTAAGCTAAATGATGTAAGAAGAAAATGGCCTTAGATGAGCAATTTCTAATCGCGAAGAACTGTAGTTAACTGGTTAGAGAGAGTGGTTGGAGTTCGGTCCTTGATGTCGATCGGTGTCCACCACAAGGGATCCTGCACGCAATGTATACGACCTCTAGCGGCACGTGACCTCTCAAGAAACCAAGTTAACTTTTTATTAATTTTATTAAGTAGGTCCAATTACGAACTATAGGTGCAGGCAAATAGTTAGGGATTGGGCCTTAATCAGTTACATCACAATCAAAGAAATTCCTAAATCTAAGGGCCAAATTCTTTGAAAAACAAAGAAAAGAAAAGGCGAGAAAATCAAAACCGGTGAAAACTGCGGTGAGGTCCTCCAAGCACACCGGTGCTCGGTGAAACAGACCCCTATATAAGCCAAGTGTCCAAAGTGTCCAAGCAAGTCTGAAGTCCCTGTATTATTAAAACAATAATAAAATGTGCTAAAAACTACTCTATGAATTATAACTAATTCTGCACTACTCCTACTTCTCATCGATTACGGGTCTCCTCCAAAGAGACTCTTGGGTGGTTCTTTGCACAAAACGCGAAACAGAAACGGGTCATAAAGCAGTTATAACAAATAGAGCTAAAAACAAATAAGAATAAAACAACGAAGGCTGAAAAACGACTACTAAGACGTGCTCCCCGACAACGGCGCCATTCTGAGACTCACCAGGCAACTAGGGTTAAGATATGTCTAAGGGTCGTTGCGACCTGAATCACAAGGCACGATCAATCAAGAAAATTATAAGACCACAAAATAAACAATCACAAGCACAAAATCAGATGTAGTGGTCTCTGTTATTTATTTAACCCGATATAGCGACCAGGGTTGAACACAAGGAGCACGAGCAAAGCCTAAGAAGTAGTTGAGAATCATAAAATAGAAGGCATCTTTTGTGATTTTTAATTTGCAATTTTTTTATATTTTCTAATAAAAACAAATAAAAAGATAAAGAAAGCTAAACTTCAACCATTTTTATTAATCCCAAAAATGTTCAAAAATTAGTAATAAAAATATTTTTATATTTTTTAAAATACGCAAGTATTTTTGATGATTTTATGATCTTTTTCAGATTTTTAAATGATTTTATAAAAAAAACAAACACAAAACAAAAATACAATGTATAGCCCTGACCAAAAGGCAACTTTAAAATGCTAAAATTGCCCAAATGTCCTAGTTGTAATTTTTATGATAAAATAAATAAAAAGAACTAATTAAAGAAATTAAAATCTCATTTTTTTATTTTTGTAGAATTTTTAATGATTTTTATAAATATTTTAGTCTTTTGTGTTTTTAAGGTTTTTATAAAAGATAATTCTACAAAATTGATATTGAACACACTAAAACAAACACATAGAAATTTTTATGGAATTTTTTATGGGTATTTTTATATTTTTTGGTATTTTATAAAATATACAGATATGTTTTTAGGGGTTTATTATTTTTAGAAAATATCTAATAAAAATAAAACAAGTCACAAAAATGACCATAAATATTACACATTAACAGGAGCTAATGGTTATTTTTGTGGAGTTTTTGGAGTTGGTTTAATAATTATTTTATTAAAAATAAGGGACACAAGTTGTAGGGGTCTTTTTTTAAATATCCTAAAGTTTCCAGACTAAACAATAACACATACAATAGTTTGGGGCATTAATGCAAAAAGTCCACGAAATAAGAGTACATGCTCACATCACCAGGCACAGGGACTTAAATGCAAATACAGGAAATATTTCATTCAAAGCATAACCATCAGGAAAAGCATGATCATTCTTGCAAAAGACCACAAAAGCGCGTGAGCGTGCACGTATTTTTTGACTCAAGGGACTAAAGTGCAAATATTGGAAACATCAGGGTCTAATATGCACAAAGTTCAAACTACAATTTTAATTAATAAACTAGAAAATAAAGCATGAAAACTGCAGGGAAAGAAATGCAATATACCCTCATAGGGCACGTGCGGAGCGTGTGGAGGACGCGTGGTGAGCTCTAGTGGACGGTGGAACGTGCAGTTTGAATCTCCTGTTGTGTCAGACTGATGCCTCAGAACGTGGGGCACAGATGCGGCAGGCGTCAAATCCAACGGTCTTAAGGCTGCTCCAGTTAACGGCTAAGATGCAATCTGGCGGAGGTGGGCCAATCCAACAGTGGAGAGGGGACTTGGAAGAACAAGCCCCCAACAAACTTCACCGGAGCCTAGGATGGTATACTCGACTCCGATGATCGATCGTAAGGGTCCGAGATAATCATGGAGGTCCCTCTTGTCGAATGGACGGATCCGTTGCAGGAGCTGCAGGCCGGATATGCATGGCGGTGAAGGTGAACCTGGAGCTACTCCGGCGGACCCTCTGGAGGTTAGAACTGGAGTCCCAGCACGCGCAAACACCTGCGAAGGTAAGATCGACTCGGAGCGAAACTCCGATCGGGGTTATTTGAGCAAAAACAGAAAGAAGCGATGGTGGGGCAGGGTTCGATCTCCAGCAAAGGTGATAGAAGAGATCCGGACCTCAATCTCGACCTGATGGCTGATCCTATGGGTGATTAGACTATGGGGGAAGATGGTTGGCGATGCGTAGCGTCGATCTGAACGGATAGGTTCAGATGTGGGTGCTCTAACTCACGAGTCGGAGAGGGCGGAGGTGCAGCGGTGTGAGATGAAGTAAATGGATCGAATAGGGAAACGTGAGGGAAATGGAGGGTACCTGAGCTTCTAGACAAACTCTGGAGCCTCAAGCGAAGGTGGTCAGCGAGGTAGTGGCCTCGAACAAATTGTGGAAGGCCGGGAGGCTTATCGTGATGGTGTACACCGGCCACGAGGCTGAGCAACGTGGATGCTCAACCAAACTCCAATTCGAAGGGTCCCTCTGGAAGCTGTCACTCAACCGGAGGTGGCTAAGGCTAGAGGGAGGTGTGAGGCACGAGCTGTTGTTCTGTGGTGGCGGAAGAAGATGCTTTATAGATCACCCGGGTGTCCATAAAGATCGGATTGAAGCGTGAAACCCTAGGGCGAATTGGATCGGCCGAAAGACCCGGGAGGTTGTCTGAGATACAAGGATTATCGGGTCCAAATATCGAGGCCAAAGGAGCATGGAGTCGGGCTGGAAAACTTTGAGAAGGGGCTCTGACGAACAGGATCTAGGTCTGACCCGGAAAGGAGGAACCGTTGACCAATGGTCAACAATCCCAGCCGACCAATCAGAAAATAGGATTTTACATAATATTTATAAATTCAATAAAAATAGTAATTGGCTTTCAAATAAAAAGTGTATAAAATGAAAAATATTTATCGTTTTTCAAACTATTTTCTATGATTTTTATTTATTTTTAGGAAAAATAAATTAATCTTTATACAGTATAGTGTATTATATACATGTATAATAAACCAATGTATTTTGTACGTTTTTTTTATTTTGTTATTTTTACACAAATACTCAAATTTTATATTTTATTTATCTACAACATGTTTTAGGAGTCATGAATAATTTTTATTTTATTTTTATTATTTATTTACAAGTGTCTAATAAATAGAGAGTAAGACGTATATACATGTATTTTGCACAAGTAAGAAGGATTTTATTTTATTATTATTATTTTATTATTTGATTTTTATAATTTCTGTTTTATTTTTAGGACTATATACAAGGAGGTAGAAAGATCATTTTATTTTGATTTTATAAGAAAATAAATATTTACATGTATAAGTAGTAAGTATAATATAGAGTAGGCCCTATCTCTCTCTATTTGTTTTATTTGGCGATCAGGACAATGCTTGACCTTCTCTTGGGTTCGGGTCACTCTGTATTTATTCTAAATACCTCCTTCCTTTTTCTTTTCTTTTATTGTTTTATTTTTGCACAAATACATGCCAATTATGCAATTTTAACAAATGCATGCATAATGCTAACTTATTACATTTACATCTATTTACATGATGCTTTGCCAAGATATATAGCTAAAATAAAAGAATAAAGAGTGAGAATCAGGGATTCATCATCACCATGAGAGAAATTCAAAATGGTGTGATGTGGGCTTCATATATCCCATCTCCGACAGCAAATGGGTGAGTTCCCTACACGTAGTGCCGAAGAAATCAGTGATCACCATCGTGAAGAATGACAAAGGAGAGCATATTCCGACTAGAGTACACACTTCTTGATGAGTGTTTGTTGATTACAGAAGACTGAATCTCATCAAGAAAGACCATTTTCCCAATGCCCTTCATAGGCCAGATTCTTGAGAGACTGGCCGTGAAGGAGTATTTCTTCTTCTTGGATGGGTATTCCGGATATAATCAAGTGGCTATTGCACTTGAAAATCAAGAGAAGACTATATTCACCTGTTGATGAGCCGAAAATGACCAAGACTCGGATCTCGATACTCAGCTCAACAAGAAAAATAAAGAACCACCAACATCAAAGATAAATCGATAAAACACGAGAGCGGTCCTCGCTATTTTATTTTACCTGGTATAGCTAACAGGGTCGAAAACAAGGAGCACGAAATGGCCGAGACGGCCTACGAAGTAGTTAAAAATAAAAATAAAATAAACAAAGGTATTTTTGGTGGATTTTTAAATATTTTAAATTTTTTTGTATTTTAAATAATAAGGAAAATGTAAAAGTAAGGGAAAAAGGCAACAAACAAATATTTATAAAACACTCCAAATAAAGTCAAAAAATCAAATAAAAATTGTTTTTGTGTTTTTTATATTTTTAAGTGTTTTGGTGATTTTATGAAAATTTGTCATTTTTAGTTGATTTTTTAAAAATCAAGAAAGGGGAAAATAGTGGATTAATGTGCAGCCAAACTTCAAAGGTCAATTAAAAATATATAATTGGCTATAAAAATCTGGAGACAATTTTTATGAAAAATATATACAAAAACTAAGCTACAGAAAAAGAGTTTGCATTTTTTTGAATTTTATTGAATTTTTAATGATTTTTATAAGATTTTAGAGTTTTTCAATTTTTATGGGTTTTATAAGTCCAAATAGCACAAAAATTGGACATAAGCTGGAAAACCACAAAACTAGCAATCTTTATTTTTTTAGAATTTTTAAATGAATTTTTATTTTTTAGTTGATTTTTTAATTAAGACAGTAATGAAAATAAAGGTTTTTGATTTTTTAAAAATAATAAAAAGCCACGAAAATGTCCCAAAAATAGTGAAATTTTTATACAGTGGCAGGAGTCACGTTTCCAAATTTTACTTGATTTGGAGTTTAATTGATATTTTATTCAACACAAAAAAGGCACACAGCAAGCAAGGATCTAAGTGCAAGAAAACATACTTCCAGGGCCAAACACTAACAAATATAAAAAGCCTAGGGCCTGGAATGCAAATAGCCCAAACATGCACGAGCAACACATGTGATTGGCACACAAAGGGGTATAAATGCAATTCTTATTTTTAAAATATCAATCAATAACACACAGAAACTACAGGGTGTATCATGCAATTTGCCCACAAAGTCACGTGTCGAAGCACATGTTCCACGTAAACAGGGACTAAAATGCCAATACTCAAACTATAAGTTCCAAAGTGCAAATGTAACAAAATGAAAACAATTGCAACTCATATTTACAGAACTAACTATGAATGCAAAAAGAGGAGGAGCCTAAGTGAAATTACCCCTATTATTAGGATCGACGGACGGAGGCATGCCACGTGTAAGATCGAACTGCGGAGGAGGGTCTTGGAAGAACACAACGCCAGCGAACTTTGCCGGCCTAGTACGCATGGTGGAGAGCTCCTCCGGTGCTGCTCGAAGCTGGGAAATGAAGAACTCGGTCATCCGCAGCTAATGGGTGGCTTCAATGAGGCCGGGACTGACTGGAGTGGTCCGGCGACAAGGACCACCTGAAGCTCCTGCTCCTCGATGTTAGGACCTCCAGATGAGGCCCTTTTGATCTCAAACCTGCACAGGAAGCTTTCTGGGTCGAGGGAAAATTGCCTCGACCCGTTAGCGGTGAAGGGGGTGACGGAATGAGGTAGAGCGAAGGTGTCCGACGAAGCGACGGCGGAGGAGACCCGAGCCTTGGTTCCGGGGCGAACCAAGGTGATCGGAGGTGCGGAGAATGTGGAGCGAGGTCTCGTGAAGGTGAATCCGGGGTCGGATGATCGAATGGGTGATCGGAGCTAAGTGAAATGGTCGGCGAAGGCCGGCGGCGCAAAACGCGAATTTGGGAAATAAAGCGTGGATGGAAGCTAAAATGGTTACCTGATGGTTGTAGTCGACTGTGCTGGAGATTAGAGAGCTCCTGGGGTCGTCTCCTCGATGGCTCGTTGAGTCCAGAGGCTCAAGATCGCTCGGTGGCAGAGCACGGCGGCGAAGCTCGCTGGATCAGTGGTTGTAGACCTCGAATCCTCGCTAGACACCCTCCATCGCTAGCTGTCACTTTCGGAAGAAGAATGGAGGTCCTGGGACTGGAAGGAGATGGACAATGATAGCGTGAAAGTACAGCGGAGGTGATGTCTTATAATTGTAGGGGTCCGGCAAGATGGAGGTCGGGCGAGTGAATCGAAGCTCAGATCCCTAGGCAGATCCCCGGGCGAGGGTCTTGGATCAATCGGTGATAATCGGGGCCCAGGGTTAAGTGAGAAGTGATCGGATCGATCCGAGAAAATTGGGAGAAATCGGGTAGGAATCGGATCCGGGCACAAAAATGGTCCAAGGGGGGAGTTGACCAGGGGTCAACAATCCCCCGTGGACCAATCAGAATGCAGGATTTATTAAATACTTGTAAATTCATTTAAAAATAATAAATGATTTTATTTGAAAATATTTTCAACATAATAAATGTTTATTTATTTTCATAGTATTTTTTATGATTTTAATTTATTTTTTTGAAAAATAATTTAGGTATTTACATTATATTATTATTATATATAGATATATGTACATATGTATTTTTTATTTTTATTTTTTTAATTTTTATTTTTGCAAAATTATTCTAATTTTATATTTTATTTATTTACAACATAAAAGTTGGAATAAAAAGATATTTTTATTTAATTTTTAAGATTTATTTACACTAGTTAAATAAATAGATCTATATACATATGTAAATGGTATATATGCAATGTGTGGATTATATTTTTGTTATTTTTATTTTTTTCTAATTTTTATTGTATTTTTATAAATATGTACAAGGTGTTAAAAACATATTTTCATTCTTTATTTTGAGGAAAATAAAATTATTTATGTATATAGGTGTATATACAAGCATGATTGACCCTATCTCCCTCTACTTGGTTTCTTTTCCGGTCAGGCCATGGCTTGGCCCTCCCTTGGGATTAGGTCACTCAATATTTATTCTAAATATTTACCTCTTTTTCTTTACTTCTTTATTCTTTATTTATGCACAAAAACATGCTAATTATTGTTATTTACACAATGCATGATCTTTGTCAATTTATTTTATTTACACAAATGTACATGGTGTTTTGCACAGGTTTGTAGCTAAAATAAAGGAATAAAGAGTGATAAATAAGGATTCATCAACCCCCTATACTTAACTTTGCTAGTCCCTTAGCAAAAACTTATTATAAAAAGATGTGAAAAAGAAAGGAAAAAGAAAAAGAGAGAAAGTGCAATGATCAAGGCTGATTATTAAACTTGCCTTCATTAAATTAAAATATGGAACTCGGTCAGATCTTTGGATTATTAATGTATCGGAACCTTATTTGGATTTAGGTTTAAAACTTAACAGCCTCTAAGATCCACTAATCTATAGTCAATACTCCTCAATAATCCAGATCAGAACAAGTCTACATACACAAACCCTGAAGACCATGAATCTTTCCTTGTGCAATGTAAGTGAGGTATAGCTCTCCACCTCAAAAGTAGCAAAATGACAACCCTCCCCGACAAGGTAACTCTATGACCCTAGTCTAGCAACTCTTTCCTCAAGGAGCTGGGTATTCCCTTCTAAGTTCAAGTTCAACCGGCTCAAGAAGAGGGGGAAGAAGAGAATGGACCATGGCCAGTGTAGCCATGTATTCCTGGAAGCTCAACCAGTGTAGCTAAGTCTCCCTGCTGCAAGCTACATAAGATGGAACATGAGTCTCAAGCTTTGCTTATTGCACTATATACACTCATGTGGGATTATCATTTTCTATCAGACCCACCACTTTTTTGGAGTTCTTTTCTTTTTGCATTTTTTTGATGGGCATCTGTACAACATATTTACAGGGTACGACATATATACATAAGGAGTTTTTCCTCTTGAGCCAGTAGACTATCCCTCTTTTGAAGCATTATTGCAACCCACAACTCCTATCGTTAGACCTCATGGCAACCAGACCAATTTGAGACGCACTTCCATCACTATAAGAAGCAGAGAGGTTCCGCCTAGAAGTACTACCATCATATGCTACCCCAAGTCAAGAAAGACTGCCTCCTCACCACCTCATCCGTAGAGAGCTCGGTGCAAAGTGTGGGTCCAAGTAAAGCCATTGTCTATATGAGTCATGTGTGTGTTGTTATGTGCTCTACTTAGGCTCATCGAGATGACATGTGATCATAGCCTAGTGGACTCAAAGAATTAAGTCACCATGGACCTGAAAAGTCTCAACCCTAAGCCCAATACGGTTCCTCTTATAATTAGGTGGATTAAGATCTTAACCAAGCTCCATTTTTCAATTTTATTCCAGGCTAGTTTAAATGTCAACTATGATCTAGGAAAAACTATACAAATATTTACAAAGATGCTATTTACAAAATATTTACACATGTGCAAAATTTTTGAAAAAAATGTTTTGAAAACATGGATATATGCATGAATGCAAGTTTTGCAAAATATGTACACAAATTTACACAACATTTTTGCAAACTTTTGATTTTCAAACCATTACAAAAATTTTGTACTATATACATAATTTTGATATCAAAATATTTACAAGCTATTTAAAGATTTTTACAAACATTTTTACAAAATAATTTGTACAACTAGCTATGTATGTGCAATAAAAGAATTTTATTTACAAGGAAAATTTTAATTTTTATGGATTTTTGGGTTTTAGCCATTTTTATTTATTAACACGCTCATAGAAAGTACGAGTTATGGCTAAAGTATATATGGAATATTTACACCCCCCATACTTAGCTCGAACGATGTCCTCAGAGTCAAGAATGATGAAGAAGACACCACTCGTGCTTAGTATAGGGAAGTGAAAAGGAAGGCTATATACAAAGACGAATGAAAGAATAGAAGTGCAAGAGGCTCTCGGGGTTTCCCCCTATACTTAGGATCAAATAATCCTAAGTATAGCAGGTTGTACACAAAGGGAAATCTGAGTGAGAATGTTCAGGATCTACCTCCCCTATTCTTAAGGTAAAATATCCCTAAGGCAGCAAAACAGAGGTAGAAATGAATCAAAAGAAACTCAAAAGTCTTACACCCCCCTATACATAGGGTAAAGTGCACCCTAAGTATAGCAACGTCGAAGATGTAAATGGGGTGTTGGACTGAAGAATAGTGTGATATGGACAACTAGATCTATACAAGTCAGGAGAACAGTGATAATCAGGCGTGAGATGCAATAAATGTGAGTCTAGAGACCACATCTCACACAAAGTGAATCGGGGCAACGTCAACGACCAGCGGCTCATGATCTAGATATGGCTTGAGCCACTGACCGTTAACACGAAAGGTACTCTCAGAAGACAACTCAGATATATCAATACTCCCATTGTTGTGTACCTTTCTAACTAAGTAGGGTCCCTTCCATTTGCTCTGTAGCTTCCCTGAGAATAATATCAACCTGGCATCGAACAACCATACTCGTTGTCGTGGCTCAAACTGCTTGTGGCTGATATGAGAATCATGCCACTCCTTTATTCTCTCCTTATACTGTAGGCTGCTCAAAAAGGCTGCATCACGAAGCTCCTCCAGGACTTCTAACTCTGCCCTCCTCTGGTCTCCTACACTCACTGGATCCAAGATGACATTTGTAACTGCCCAGAGTGACCTATGTCTAAGCTCAACAGGTAAATGGCATGGCTTGCCATAAACGAGGAGAAAGGGAGACGTACCCAGTGGTGTCTTGAAGGACATCTGATATGCCTACAAGACCGAGTCCAAAAGCTGTGACCAATCCTTTCGGTCAGGGCGGACGACCTTCTGCAATATAGTCTTGATCTCTCTGTTCGACACTTCAACAAGACCATTGGTTTGAGGCTGGTACGGTGTGGCTACTCGATGGTCTGTGTTGAACTCGCTAGCAAGGGCCTTTACCTTGTCGTTGAAAAAATGAGCCCCCCATCAGATGTCAACACTCGAGCTACCCCGAACCGTAAAAGGATATGCTTCCTCAAAAATCGGCAAACAGTCCTAGCATATGCGTTTCGGACGGGAATGGCCTCAACCCAATGACTAACATAATCAACGACCAACAGAATGTACTCAAATCCCTGACTCCTAGGGAATGGACCCATAAAATCAATGCCCCA
This sequence comes from Ottelia alismoides, assembly GCA_037367405.1. Taxonomy (NCBI): domain Eukaryota; kingdom Viridiplantae; phylum Streptophyta; class Magnoliopsida; order Alismatales; family Hydrocharitaceae; genus Ottelia; species Ottelia alismoides. Next base: position 284,957 of record JAZKJV010006396.1, read on the forward strand.
TGCGTCAAAAACCGCACAGAAGTGAATGGGTTGCATCGGCATAATATCATGCTATCCACAAGTGCCCATCCTCTGATAGTCAGTACACCTCTTCACGAACTCATCAGAGTCCTTGAAGAGGGTAGGCCACCATAGGCCGGATTGGAGCACTTTCTGTGTTGTTCTCCTCCCAGAGTGATGTCCCCATGCCTCAAGCTTGTGGCAGTAAGTGAGGACGTTGTGCTGCTCCTTTTGAGGAATGCACCTACGCCAGACGCTATCCCCTCCTTCATGATAAAGGATGGGATCCTCCCCATAGTAGAACTTGGCCTTCGCGAGGAAGGTCTCAAGTCTCTGCCTGGGCCAATCTTGTGGGAATTTCTTGGCAACAAGAAAGTTCACAATATCGGCGTACCACGGGAGAGAGGCGATAGCAAGGATCGCCTCATCTGGGTAGGTCTCACAAATAGGCTCAATCTGCTTGGAATCCTCAAGATACTCCAATCGGGAGAGATGATCTGCCACCACATTCTTGACTCCAGGCTTGTCCTTAATCTCTATATCAAACTCCTGGAGTAGAAGGATCCATTTGGTCAATCTGGCTTTGGCATCTTTCTTTGCCATAAGGTACCGGATGGCGGTATGATCAGTGAAGATGGTCACTCTAGATCCAATGATGTACGATCTGAACTTATCTAGGGCGAACACTACGACTAGCATCTCCTTCTCAGTGACTGTGTAGTTCCTCTGAGTTGCATCTAAAGTCCGGCTAGCGTAGTGAATAACAAAGGGGACTCCATCCCTCCTCTGTCCCAGCACGGCCACTACGGCAAAATCGGAGGCATCTGTCATGATCTCGAATGGGAGAGACCAATCAGGCGGCTGCATGACAGGAGCCTCGACAACTAGACTCTTGAGTGTCTCAAATGACGCTAGACACTTATCATCCACAATGAACTCGATGTCTTTCGTCATCATATCAGTCAACGGTCGGGCAATATGGTTGAAATCATGAATGAATCATCGGTAGAAACCGACGTGCCCCAGAAAAGACCGTAATTGCCGGAAGTTGGACAGTGGACTGAGTTTCCTAATGATATCCACCTTGGCCGGATCAACCTCCATGCCCCTGTTGGAGAAGATATGGCCAAGCACCGTCCCTTGAGTCACCATGAAGTGACTCTTCTCCCAAGAAAGCACCAGGTGCACCTCAATACATCGCTGGAGGACGCGGTCAAGGCAGTCAAGACAGGAGTCGAATCTGTCGTCGTATACCGAAAAGTCGTCCATGAAGACCTCAAGCACTCCCCTACCATGTCCGAAAAGATGGACAACAAGCACCTCTAGAATGTCGCCGGAGTGTTGCACAATCCAAAGGGCATCCGTCTGAAAGCATATGTCCCGAAGGGACAGGTAAAGGTAGTCTTGTCCTGGTCCTCTGGCACAATCGCCACCTGGTTGTATCCGGAGTACCCATCCAAGAGACAGTAATGGCTCTTCGCTACCAGTCTCTCAATGATCTGATCAATAAATGGCAGGGGAAATGATCCTCCTTGGTAGCCTAGTTGAGTCGTTTGTAATCCATGCAGACTCGCCAAGAAGTGGGTACCCGGGTAGCGATCTCCTCTCCAGACTTGCTGACAACTGTAGTGATGCACGTCTTCTTGGGCACCACATGCAACGGACTGACTCACTTGGATTCCGAGATGGGGTAGATAAAATCGGCGCTCGACCATTTCGAGATCTCCTTCATGACAACATCTCGAAGGTTCGGGTTCAGCCGCTACTGGAACTCACACGACGGCTTCGCGTCCTCCTCGAGATAGATATGGTGGGAGCACAGGGCTGGACTTATCCCATGGAGATCGGCTACAATCCATCCTATCGCCTTGCAGTTATTTTCAAGAACCCCCATCAGACCGGATTCCTGCTCTCCAGTCAAATCCGCTGAGATAATGACTGGGTACATCTCATCCTCGCCCCCAAGGAACCTATACTTCAACGATGAAGGAAGCAACTTCAGCTCTGGACAACACTGTGTTGGTGGATCTGGCCTCTGAAAGGTCTGAGTGAAGGTGGCCAAATCTATATGGGAGAATGTAAACTCTCTCTCTCTCGCAATCTGAATCGGGAGAAGGCTGCCCTGCTGGTATCTCTCTGCTCTGTGTGGAATCAGCCTCCTCCCTAGCTGTCGGCTTTGTGGAAGTCGTACACGATAACAAATCATCAAACTCAGCCCAGTCGAAATCTGACTCCGAGGGATCTGTATTATAATCAATAACAACATCTGCCTCGCGATCGGGGACCGGCTCTGCTGCCTGAAATGCATCCTGGACAGGGGTGCGCTATCCAAGCTCTCCTCTATTTTCATATACGCATTAGCAAACTCTGAAGGTGAGAGGATGGCTTGTGCTACTGGGTCTGCCCAAACTGCCTCATCATATGTGATCACAAAGTCGTAGTCCTGGTGGATGTCTCGCCCTGCATCTGTCATATGCTCTGAATCGAAAGTCTGCTCGGAGCAAGCTGAATCTCGGGCTCTAGTCTCCTTGATCGTCTCTATTTGTACACTCTCGCCCTCGACGCAAAAGTATACCTTCCTACTATCATGATCGGATATTGCCTTGGTTGTGGCCAAGAACGGACGTCCTAAAATGATGGGGGTATCGGTCACAGACTCAGGGATCTCCATGTCCAACACAACGAAGTCCATGGGAAATTTCATGCCCTGAAACATGACAACAACGTCCTTTAGCAACCCTTTTGGCCTCTTGACAGATAGATCAGCAAACTGAAGGACCGTCCTGCTCTGTCGTAGAGGGCCCAACGCGAAGCGGTCGAGTAGGGTTGCCGGAAGTAGGTTGATCGAAGACCCGTTGTCTAATTGAGTACGATTGAACCTCTGTTCCTGAATATGGCATCTGATATATGGGGCTCCTGCATCTGGCCTCTTAGCTGGCAGACGGTTTTGGATTGCGAAACAAGTGGCACGGGTGAGCACATGGATCTCAGACTGGTGGTTCCTCCTCTTCCTCTTGACAATGGTCCTATCTCTAAGTGATCTCTGGAGTAGAGGTATGTGCTCCAAGGCCTCCTGTAGAGTCAGTTGTATGTGGAATCGATCTATCATCTGCTGCCTAAACTCTATCTGATGGTTCTTTTTGGAATTTTATTTTGTCTGCCCCTTAGCCAAATCGAGTGCTCTGGGAAAGGGGACTATAAGGTCCTTCTCAGATGAAGGACTAGGAGAGGGTCTGGGCTGCTCAAGCACGACAGAATCCACGCATACATCATCAATCACCACAGGTAGATCAGACAAAAATAAACCCTTTCCTTTATTCACAGCAATGTCCTGAGGTATATAAACAGTTGGAAAAACAATAGGACTAGTTATAGAAGTGTTGGTGGCCTCAGCGCCACCCTCGGCATCTGGTTGTGCGGCATCAGTACCGCGCTCAGGCTCGGCATCACATCTGGTGGCATAAGTACCACCTCCTCCATCAGGTGAAATGACGGCCTCAGTTCCGTCAGCTGGATCAACGTCCCTGGTGGCATCAGTACCACCGTCATCATCTCTGGCGGCCTCAGCATCGCTCCTCTCCTCGCCTGGCGCTCCTGAAGTAGCATCGAGTCGTTGCTCAGACGAGGCGCCGCTTGCTGGCATCCTACCGCTCCTAAGTGTAACAAAATCAGCATCAAACATGTATGCAGACATATCACCAAGTGAAGCACTAGGAGTGGTAATCAAAGTGAACTCTACCTACTCAGATTTCCTCTTCAGACTGTTGGGGTTCGGCTACATCTGTGCAGGGATGGCGGCCTTCCCTCTCACGGTCTCCCGCATCTCCTGGCAGAACTCATCCATCTCCCGTCGAAATGTAGCCTGCTGCTCAGACATGAGGCAGGCAAGATCATCCAAGGCGGGGTTCTCATTGGTCGGCCCATGAGATCCTGACGGGTAGCCTCGCTGGTAGTGAGGTTGTTGCTGCTGCTGTTGAGGGTGAGAGGGGTATTGCTGATGATGATACTGCTGGTGATGAGGCTGCTCTCGCCTCCAAGGTTGTCCCTGCTGATAGGGACGAGGACCATACTGCTGCTGAACTGGGGGTTGCTGCTGCTGGCGCTGCTCACGCTGTTGGTCATACTGGCCACCCTGGGCTGGAGGCTGTTGCTGAGAACTGCCGGCCGACCAGCGGAATCTCGGATGGTCTCGTCGGATACCGGGCTGAGGTCAGTCATACCAAATCCCGTTGACATCCATCAACGGCTACTGCTCGTAAGAAGGTGGGGGGAGTACTGCCAGAGGCTGATCCGGCTGGTAAACCACCATCTGGGTGTCCTGGGATGGTGGTGACTGGTAAGGATGCTGCGGCTGCTGGTACGACTCCACCTAGACAAGGTGAACCTGTCGAGGCTGACTAGAGTGATGGGACGAGCTACCACTGCTGCTCGGATCTCCTCGTGACCTGAGATGGGGCTGAGAAGCCGTCTGTGCCTCCTGGAGACACATGATCAGTGTCTTCAGGTCACTCAGCGTCTGTGCCATCTGATCAATCTGTGTCATGCCCTGGCACTGCTTCTTCTCTATCAACTCGATCTGGTCCAGCTTCTCGTTGATAATGCCCATGTCTGCGGCTGTGGACTCGACCTGTGCGACTGCCGCTGACGAAGTAGAAGGACCGGCATCGACCCTTGCTATCCTCTGGTACTACACGGTCTGTGGCTGGGGGCGTCCCTAGGTGTAGAGTCGGGTCTGCGACATCACTGTATAGTTCTCGGCCATCTCCTCATAGAAGGCACAGACCTGATCCTCATCCTTGGCAAAGTAGGAACCTCCACAAGAAGCGTTCACCAGGGCCTGCAGCTCTGGTGTCAACCCGTAGAAGAAGCTCTGAACTAGGTTCGGCTTCAAAATGTTGTTGTGCGGGCATCTGTCTGTAATATCTCTAAAACACTCCCATGCCTCATGAAACTGCTCGTTGGGGAGCATGGAGAAGTTGCTGATTAGGGCCCTCGCTGCATTGGTCTGCCCGAGTGGATAGTACTTGTTCAAGTACTCGGTGCAGAGCTGCTCCCAGGTATGGACGAACCTCCTCAAGTGCTTCATCCAGTTGGTTTCTCTGTCGACCAGTGAGAAGGGGATGGCGATCATCCTGATGGTGTTCGCATCCACCTGCCGATCGTGGACGGTGCTGCAGATCATCTCAAACTCCTGGAGGTGGAGATGGGGCTCCTCAGTCGCGAGCCCGCGGAAGCGGGGTAGAAGCTGAATGGTCTGTGGGGGGAACTTGAAGTCCCCCACGATCGCCGGAAGCACTGTCCACTGGTGAGTAAGCATCGATCCGGGGTTGTGCAACTCCTGCATCGGTCTGGCTCCTGTTGCTGCTCCTGCCAGCTGGACTGGCTGATCGAGCATCTCTGGCCCGCCTCCTGCAGCTCTCGGCTGCTCTGCTCGATCAGCTCTCATCCTCTCCATCTCTCTCCTCATCTCAATCATGAAAGCCCCCTGATCCCAAATCTGTTGCTGCATCGTCGCGAGGGAGGCTATCAGAGTGGTGTTGATCACACCCTGGTCAGGGATGTAAGTCTGCTCTGGTCGGAGACCTCCAGTGAGGTCATCGCTGCTGCCGGCCATGGTCTCTTCAAAGGCAAAAGACCCAAACTCAGGTGCCGATAAATCATCTATTTGATGTCTCTCATCTGGCACTAGTATCTCAGGATTGGTAGAAGGGTGGTCAAGGGGGAACAGGGCGGAATCAAACTTGGGTTTGGAGAGCGGGTCTCGGCTCTCACGAACCAACCAAGATGAACGGGCTGGAGTGCTAAAAACGGTGCAGCCAGAGGCTGCCTAAGAGACCTCCTGCCCATCATCATGATCTGGCGAGTCGGGCGGATGTGATCTGGAAACACAAGATGAGCTAACAAAACCCCAGGTTCACCTACTCAACACAGAGCTGAAGACCGTAAGGGTTCGGTCAATTTATCTTGTCAATTTTTACTTAGGTGATCAAGTCAGGATATCAGAGCGGTTACGCGAGCTGATAGGAATCCAATCTGCCTACCAGACTGTCCCGTATAAAAGGCTGGTAGTTTGATCAGGGTTCGGATATGGCTCTAGCCTAGTGTTTGGGTCGCTCTCTTGCTCATACAAACCAGACAATGAGGGGGTTGCTCTCCCCAAGACAAATTTTTATGTGAGGTGTCTTTTAGGGTCAAGTGTGTTTAGCATTCCCAATTTTATAGTTTTTCTTATTTAGGTGTTTTTCAAGCAAAAAACGCCTAATGAATTTTTCGGGTTCTCTTGATTATTTTAAGTCCAGAAAACATGGGAAGAAGATGAAAAAGCCGATGCGCAATGAAATCAATGATGCATGCTGAGTAAGAAAGGTGTACCTGACTCCAGCACTCTACATGCAGGGTGATCCAGGCATAAAATAAAGACTGAAAATAAACTACCTATATGATGCACGAGGAAATCGGCCTTAAGCGAAGCAGTTTCTACACGAGAAGAACCGATGACTAACTGGTCAACAGGAGGGGTTGGTGTCCGGTCTCGGATGTCGATCGGTGCCCGCCACAACGGGTCCTACCAATGCTGTATACGACCTCTAGCTGCTCGGGACCCCTCAAGTGACCAGGTTAGCCTTTTCTTTATTAATTTTATTTTGGTCCAAATTACGATATAATAGGAACATTCAGATTATTAGGTGTTTGGACCCTAATCAATTACGGCTCAATCAGTAAAAATCCTAAGCTAAGGCAAAAACCGCATAAATTAGATAAGCAGTAAATAAAATGCGATAAAAACAAAGCTAGTGAGAAACCGTGGTGAGGTCCCCCGGGCACACCGATGCTCAGCGAAGCAGACCCCCATAAATCACCAAAGTCCAAGTCCAAGTCTCTGTCCCTATATTATTACAATTAATAATGGTCTGCAGAAAATAAATCTAAGCTACTCTACGGCTATCTACGCGGCTCCCGCACTCCTGCTCGATTCCTCGCGTCTTCATGCGGCTCTATGCAGAAAAGAGCCACCTCCGACTCCCGTCGTTGCTTCGGCTTCCGAAAAAGTCGCCTCGTTCCTCAGGCCCTCGCAAAAAAACAAACAGAGGTGTCAAACCATATTATTATAAATATAAACAAGACAAAATGAAATAAAGCAAGCTATAGGCAAAAATAGAAAATAAACACACAAAACAAAAACAAACAAAAATAAAGTAAAAGAAAATAAAATAAAAAAAAAAGAAAATAAGGAAAAACAAAAAAGCCGCAAAAAGTCGCAGATGAAAGAAAAGCCTCGGGAAAAACCGCGAAAAAACAAAACTGAACAAAAAATGAAAAACAAGGACTACTAAGGCGTGCTCCCCGGAAACGGTGCCATTCTGATGAACCGAAAATGACCAAGACCCAGGTGAAGGTATATAAACAAGGGTCGTTGTGACCCGAATCTCGATACTCAACTCAACAAGAAAAATAAAGAACCACCAAAATCAAAGATAAATCGATAAAACACGAGAGCGGTCCTCGCTATTTTATTTTATCTGGTATAGCTAACAAGGTCGAATACAAGGAGCACGAAATGGTTGAGATGGCCTACGAAGTAGTCAAAAATAAAAAAATAAACAAAGGTATTTTAGGTGGATTTTTAAATATTTTTAATTTTTTTGTATTTTAAATAATAAGGAAAATGTAAATGCAAGGGAAAAAGCCAATGAACAAATATTTATAAACACTCAACCAAATAAAGTCAAAAAATCAAATAAAAATTGTTTTTGTTTTTTTTATATTTTTAAGTGTTTTTGGTGTTTGTTTGGGAATTTTATCATTTTTAGTTGATTTTCTAAAAATCAAGAAAGGGGAAAACAGTGGATCAATGTGCAGCTAAACTTTAAAGGTCAATTAAAAATATATAACTGGCTACAAAAATCTGGAGACAATTTTTATGAAAAATATATATAAAAACTAAGCTACAGAAAAGGAGTTTGCATTTTTTGAATTTTATAGAATTTTTAATGATTTTTATAATTATTTAGGGTTTTCCAATTTTTATGGGTTTTATACATCCAAATATTACAAAAATTGGACAGAAGTTGGAAAACCACAAAACTAACAATCTCTAATTTTTTAGAATTTTTTAATGATTTTTTTTAAATTTTAGATGATTTTTTAATTCAGACAGTAACGAAAATCAAGGTTTTTGATTTTTTAAAAATTATAAAGAGCCACGAAAATGTCCAAAAAAGAGTGAAATTTCTACACTGTGGCAGGAGCCACGTGTCCAAATTTCACTTGATTTGGAGTTTAATTGGTATTTTATTCAACATAAACAAGGCACATAAAGTAAGGACCTAAGTGCAAGAAAACATACTTCCAGGGCCAAACAATAACAAATATAAAAAGCCCATGGCTTGGAATGCAAATAGCCCAAACAAGCACGAGCAACACACGTGACTGGCACACAGAGGGGTATAAATGCAATTCTTATTTTTAAAATATCAATCAATAACACACAGAAACTACAGAGTGTATCATGCAATTTGCCCACAAAGTCACGTGTCGAAGCACGTGTTTCACGTAAATAGGGACTAAAATGTCAATACTCAAACTATAAGGTCCCAAGTGCAAATGTACCAAAATAAAAACAACAGCAACTCATATTTACAGAACTAAACTATAAATGCAAAAGGATGAGGGGACCAAGTGAAATTACCCCTATTATTATGATCGACGGACGGAGGCGTGCCATGTGTAAGATTGAACGGTGGAGATGCGCTGGTGCCTCTTCAATGATCTGTGGCTAGGATCTGACCCTCAGATGGATCAACGGCTGGAGGCCTTCCGCAAATGAATGGTGAAGATCTAAACTGGGGCAGGAGGCTCTATCGGGCGGCGGAGGAGGGTCTTGGAAGAACACGACATCGGCGAACTGCACCGGCCCAGTACGCGTGGTGGAGGGCTCCTCCGGTGCTGCTCGAAGCTAGGAAATGAAGGTCTCGATCGTACGCAACTAATGGGTGGCTCCGATGAGGCCGGGACCGACCGGAGTGGTCCGGAGACGTGGACCACCTGAAGCTCCTGCTCCTCGACGTTAGGACGTACAGATGAGACCCTTTTGATCTCAGATCTGCACAGAAAGCTTTCTCGGTCGAGGGCAAATTGCCTCGTCCCGTTTGCGGGTGAAGGGGGTGACAGAATGAGGTGGAGCGTGGGTCTCCAGCGAAGCGACAGTGGAGGAGACCCGAGCATTGGTTCCAGGGTGAACCAAGGTGATCGTAGGTACGGAGAATGTGGAGCGAGGTCTCGTGAAGGTGAATCCGGGGTCGGATGATCGAATGGGTGATCGGAGCTAAGTGAAATGGCCGGCGGCACAAAACGCGAGTTTGGAAATAAAGCACGGATGGAAGCTAAAATAGTTACCTGATGGTTCTAATCGACTGTGCTAGATATCAGAGAGCTCCTGGGGTCGTCGCCTCGATGGCTCGTCGAGGCCAGAGGCTCAAGCTCGCTCGATGGCGGAGCACGGCGGCGAAGCTCGCCGGATCAGTGGCTGCAGACCTCGAGACCTCGCTGCGACACCCTCCCTCGCTAGCTGTCACTCTAGGAAGAAGAATGTAGGTCCTGGGACTGGAAGGAGATGGCCAAAGATAGCGTGAAAGTGCGGCGGAGGTGATGTCTTATACTGGTAGGGGTCCGGTAAGATGGAGGTCGGGCGAGTGAATCTCGGATCCCTAGGCAGATCCCCGGGCGAGAGTCTTGGATCAATCGGTGATAATCGGGGCCCGGGGTTTAAGTGAGAGGTGATCGAATCGATCTGAGAAATTTGGGAGAAATTGGGTAGGAATCGGATCCGGGCATAAAAATGGTCCAAGGGGGGTTGTTGACCAGGAGTCAACAATCCCCCGTGGACCAATCAGAATGCAGGATTTATTAAATACTTGTAAATTCATTTAAAATAATAAATGATTTTATTTGAAAATATTTTCAACATAAAAAATGTTTATTTATTTTCATAGTATTTTTTGTCATTTTTATTATTTTTTTTGAAAAATAAATTAGGTATTTACATTATATTATTATTATATATAGGTATATGTACATATGTATTTTTTATTTTATTTTTTTAATTGTTTATTTTTGCACAGTTATTCCAATTTTATATTTTATTTATTTGCAACATAAAAGTTGCAATAAAAAGATATTTTTATTTGATTTTTAAGATTTATTTACACTAGTTAAATAAATAGACCTATATACATATGTACATGGTATATATGCAATGTGTGGATTGTATTTTTGTTATTTTTATTTTTTTCTAATTTTTATTGTATTTTTATAAATATGTACAAGGTGTTAAAAACATATTTTCATTTTTTATTTTGAGGAAAATAAAAATTATTTATGTATATAGGTGTATGTATAAGCATGATTGACCCTATCTCCCTCTACTTGGTTTCTTTTGCGATCAGGCCAAGGCTTGGCCCTCCCTTGGGATTAGGTCACTCAATATTTATTCTAACTATTTCCCTTTTTTTCTTTATTTCTTTATTCTTTTATTTATGCACAAAAACGTGCTAATTATTGTTATTTACACAATGCATGCTCTTTATCAAATTACTTTTATTTACACAAATATACATGGTGTTTTGCACAGGTTTTTAGTTAAAATAAAGGAATAAAGAGTGATGAATGAGGATTCACCACCTTTCCATTCGGGATGTACGCTTTCTGATGGATTTTGGGCTATGCAACGCCCCTGCTACTTTACAGTGACGTAATCTTGTAGTTTTCACCGACATGGTGGGCAAATTTCTGGAGGTTCTAGTGGATGATTTCTTGATCTATGGAGATTCATTTTATCAATGTATTGATTACTTGGACCGAGTCTTGCATAGGTATTGCAAAGTTAATCGTATACTCTCATGGGAGAAAAGCAACTTCATGGTAGCCGAAAGGATCATGTTGGGTCACGTTGTATCAAAACATGGCCTGGAAGTTGACCCAGCCAAGATGGAGGTGATTTCCAAACTTGAGCCACTAACTACCATCAAGCAAGTCCGATCATTTTTTGGGCATGTCAGTTTCTACTAACGATTTATCAAAGATTTCAACAAATTGGCCCGACTGTTGAATGAATTGTTAGGCAAGGAGGCAGATTTCATTGTTGATGACCATGTGCTCCAAGCCTTTAATCAATTGAAAGATTTGATAACCCAGGTCCTTGTCTTGCAATAACCAGACTTGATGCTTCTGTTTGAGATAATGACAGATGATCAGATTATGTCATCGGTGCAGTATTGGGACATAGGAAAGATAACATGCCATTTACAATTTACTACACTAGCAGATTTTTAGATGAAGCTCAAAAGAACTACACAGTTACAGAGAAAGGGTTTCTAGCGGTAGTTTTGGCCTTGAAAAAGTTCAGATCCCGTATCCTTGGGTCTAAGGTGATTATTTATACTGACCACTCGGCCATCCGATACTTACAACAAAAGAAGGACAACAAACCACATCTCATCAGGTCGATCCTTCTGCTCCAAGAGTTTGACCTTGAAATACGAGATAAGTCTAGAGTTAAGAATGTAGTGGCCGATCATTTGTCCAGACTTCCCGAGCCTGAAGCTCCTGAGCCGAATCTGTAGCATATAACTAAGACCTATCAAAATGAGACAATCTTATCAGTCACATCACTCCCCTGCTATGCCGATATTGTGAATTATCTTGTGTCCAAGAGAACTCCACAAGATTGGACCAAGCTTAAAGTAGACAAGTTCTTGTTCAGTATTCAATTTTACCAGGGAAGGATCTAGATCTCTTTCGTGAGGGGACTGGTTGTATCTAGAGAAGGTGTATACCTCAGGAGGAAGTCCATAGTGTCATTACGCATTGTTACGATCGAGAAGATGGAGGACATCACTCAGGCAGAAGAATGGTAGCAAAGTTACTCCAAAGTGTCCTCTGGTTGCCAACCTTGTTCAAAGATGAAGAAGACTATGTAAAGCATTGCATTGACTGTCAGAAGATGGAGGAACCATTGGAATGAGAGACACAATGCCCCCGAAATTTATCCGAATTACAGATGTATTCGATGCTTAGGGTATTGATTTTATGAGCCCATTTCCAAACAGTCAGGGGTACGAATACATTTTTCTTGCTTTCGATACGTTAGTCGATGGGTGGAGGCTATCGTAACCCTAGCCGACAACAGTCGTGTCATTTGTTGTTTCCTGAAATATTACATCATTTCAAGGTTCGGGATTTCGAAAATTCTCATATCAGATGGGGGTAGCGATTTTATCAATAGAATGGTGAAGAAGCTAACTCATGATGTTTGCATTGAACATTGTGTGGCTTTTCCCTACCACCCACAGTCCAATGGCTTGGCTAAATGATCAAATAGGGAGACTAAAACAATTATTTAGAAGCTTGTTTATTCGGATTACAAGAACTGGTCTCAGTTGCTTGATTCAGTTCTTTAGGCTTACAAAACCGCGTACAAGTCACATTTGGTAATATCTCCCTACCACCTGGACTACGGCAAGCCATGCCATCTGCCCGTGGAACTAATTCATAAATCCTTGTGTGCGATCAATGTTTGTAATTTGTACTCCAAGAAAGCTAGGAATACTTGAAAAATGGATCTGCACAGACTACTCGAATTTAGAAGTTACGCATACGACAACAGCCTGGTGTACAAGGAGAAGGTCAAGAAGTGACATGACAAGCACATCCGTAGAAAGACTTTCGAGCCATGCAGAGGGTTTAGTTGTTTGATGCGAAAAAAATCTTTCCATGAAAATTGAAGAGCAAATGGACTAGGCCGTTTACAATGAAACATGTGCATGACAATGGTAGCGTGATGATATCTGGATTGTCAGCTGATGCACATCCCTTTGTAGTCAATGGACATCTACTGAAGCCTTACCTAGAGCCTGATACTTTCCTATCTACCATTTACTCTATTCAAGTTGTATATGGAGATGAGTTGAATTCTACCATAACCGATGAATCAGACAAAATAGACAAAAATATTTTTGAATTATATCTTCTTCTAATCATTATTATTTTCTTTTTGTTCCGAATAGCTATCACCCCCTTTCATCATTGGTATACTTAATACATACTTTGTCCTAAGTATGGGGGTGTATACCCCGAGTTGTTCATTCTCTGGTCCCTCACATGTCCCCTCAATTTTTATACTGTGTATATACTTAGAGATATTTTACCCTATGTATGGAGGGGGGCATGTCGAGCCGATGATTTCGTACATTCCCACCCTTGACCCTCACTGCCATGTGTACAGTCTGTTATACTTAGACTTATTTCATCCTAAGTATGGGGGGACAATCAACTTCTCATTCATTCATTCGTTAGTCATTGTAATATAGGCTTTTCTATACTCAATAGGAGTTATGTCTTCTTCTTTTCTCTTTGATCTATGAGGACATATCTCAAGCTAATTATAGGGGGGTCGTATATACTCCGCATATACTTTAGCCATAAATCATACTTTCATAATTTCAATAAGTGTGGCTAAAATACAATTAATTAAGTGAACAGAAAATGCTTGTATAAAATTCATTAAAATTCTATGTATATACCAATAAATAAATCTGGTAAAAATATTTTGCAAAATGTTTGAAAAATGATTTGAAAACATTTTCAACCTTTGTAAAAATGTTTTGTTTGAAAAAATTTTGTTACTTTATTTGAAATAAAATGTTTGAAAATACATTTGAAAATGTTTGGAAAATGGTTGCAATTTTTTTTAAAAAAAACTATATAACTATTTGAAAAATCCTTGCGAAATGATTTTTCTAATGTTGTAAAATGATTGTAAAAATTATTTGTCAAATTAGTTTGTAAAATAAAAATTTCAAAATATTTGCAAAATTATTTTCAAATTATTTTGACAACTATGACATAATTCAACCAAATAAAATTCTATACAAACCTTTATATATACCTATAAAATCCTTCACCGTAACTCTTCTAAATAATAAGAAGCATTCCGTATAAATATTTGTGCCTACCTCTTTTTCCAAAATCTTTTGTTTCGAAAAATCCCTCAAATTTTACAAAATTAAAAATAAAAAACATTTGCAAAAATCTTTTTTAAAATTGCATAAAAATTTGCAAAACTTTTTCTAAAATCCATAAAAAGTTCAAAATTAGAAAATTACATCACAAAATTATTTTCTACATTGTTTATAACATTTGCATTTTTCGGATTGAGTTTGATAATTGAACAAGTCTAATAAAATCCGAAGATTGGAGCTTGGTTGGAGTTTAAATACACTTAATCACAGGAACCTTAGAGGAACTAGAATTGAGGTACTTCGGGTCAATTTGACTTAATTCTTTGATATCATGAGACTTTGTTCAATGCCATCATGACTGCCTAAGTAGAATATTTCATAGCACACGCATGATGCTTGTTGATAATGACCTCTCTTACATACCTGTGCTTTTCACTTTGCTCACCTTAATTGAAGTGGTAGAGGGCTGGATTTATCGGCATGAGACACAAGCCAATGGAAACATCAGAAGTCAGACATTTGTGGCCATTGTACCCCAACCCGATCTATTGGTGATGAGGTCTAAAGATAAAAGTTTTGGGTTGCAATAAAGCTTCAAAATAGGCATAGTCCACTCGCTAAAGAAGAAAAAGTCCATAAGTAAATGTTGATGTATATAATATTCAAAAAATGGAAAAAATCAAAAACTCCAAAAAAATGTATAGGTCTGATTGAAAATAAAATGCCTAGTGTATATATCAGTATAGTTAATAACCAAGCTTGTGCTTCAAAGTCGTATGTATGTGAGCATGTAGCTGGATGACTTGGATACACTGGTCAAGCAACCTAAGATAGGTAGCTACATTGCCTACCATCCATTCTTCTCTCCCCTTCGTCTTCTTGAGCTGGTTGTTACCTGAACTTAGATGGGAATACCCCGCTTCTCGAGGAAAGAGTTGTTAGATTGGGAAATTAGGGTTACAATGTTGGAGAAGACTGACTTGTACTGCTTCGGTCGAGGAGAGCTAAATATCACACATACTGTCCAAGATAGATTCATAGTCATAAGGGTTTGCGTATGAGTTGATTTGTTCCATGACTGTAGGGGAGACTTGAGTAGAGTTTTGTGAATCTCGTAGGCAGTTTTGTTTCAAATACAATTCCCAATAAGGTTCTGATCGCACCTCAAATCCTAAGGTCCGACTTAAGCTCCAAACTTTGAGTTTATGAAGACAAGTTTGAAAGTTAAAATCATTCCACTTTGTTTTCTTTTTCTTTTATTTATTTTCAATTTCTGCACTTATTACATGAGTGTTTGGTAGGGACTAGCAAAGAGAAGTATAGGGGGTGACGAATCTCCATTTGATCACCTTTATTCTACCATTTTGGTCTTAAAAATCCTAACTAAATGCATGTAAATAGCATTATTTTGTACAAATTAACATTCATTATTTATTCCATTTATAGTATGTAAAATATAGTTTTTAATGCTAAAATTATATAATAAAGATAAAATAATAAAATATTAAAATGCCAAAGATATTTTATGACCCTAAACCCCGAGACCTATGCATCTTGATGATTAGGTTGAGAAGGAATAAAATAGGGGGAGATAAGGGCCAAAAATCAAATAAAATACTAATTTATATTCTTCAATATTGCATTTTTGGGACCTATGTTGTTTTTTATTATTTATACCTCTAATAAAAAACATTGTACATAAAATTTGTAGATAACAATACATTGAAAAAAACAAAATTGATTTCATATAAAAATAATATACAATATAATTTTAATACTCGCAATAAAAATCCAAAACTCAAACTTCCAAAACCCATATCTTCTCCATATGAACTCAAAATGTACCAATATTAAATCACACAGTCTGCATATTTATTTTCAATAAGTTCATTTAACATCATAAAAATTCAAAAAAATAACATTAGGTTAATTTCATCCTAATTAACTTACTGACAAATTTTCATCCTTTTTACACATCATTTGCGCAAAAAAATACACACAATCCATAAAAGCGTCCAATTGTCATACATGCATTTTATGTCCTAAAAATACAAAAACAATGTGCCATGTATTACTCCTTACATAAATGATTATGTAAAATTAGTTGTTTAGAATTGTGAGCGCATTTGCTAATTATATTGGAATTTGCAGCTCAGGATAATGTACCCTTAAAACTATCACTTTGCATTTGCATATCATCACTATTTGCATTAAAAATATTGCCAAAAAATATTCCCCTCGAAAACCTAGCATCTAGATCATCTAAAAATTAATATAAGGAGATATTGTAATCTTTGAGTTTGACCTTAGGCTTGCTCAAGTAAAATAAATTTGACCGCTTCATTTAATTGAAGTGTTTTTTTATTGATCTGTGATTGCCCACCTGCGATGAACAATTGACATATTAGCTAAGGGTAATTTTAGGTTCATCACTGGATACCTAGGTTAAATCAAATTCTTTTTATATTCCTTTTAATTTTGGTTCTCAACGGAAATTATGAAATCTTTGAACATTTCAATGTTTTCTAATGGGTTAAGGAAGAAATCACATACCATGAATAGTAATTTATGGATAACGCATATCATTAATGTTCATTATGGTATAGGGGGGTCCACATACATCAATATGTATGAGGTCTTGAATACCTCAGCATCGTAGAGAAGGGTTCATCCGACATTTTCACTTTGAATACAATATTCACAATTTTGTAAGGTTTGAACATTCGAATAATCTAAAGTTCTATCTCTTGATAGTCTATTAATCTTATCAATAGACATATGTCCAAGGCTCTATGCCAGCTCATTGTCAAATGATCTTCATCCTCTCATTGATCTTTTAAGGTTTAAATTTTGAGTATTAGAAATGTTAATGAACCATTCATTAATATTATAATTTAGTAGAATCCTCTAGATGTTAGATTACTATATAAAATATATCCATCATAATAATGTATGATAGGTTTATTCCAGAATGTGTATTTATTTCATACAAATTTAGAAATAAATAATGAATATATTCTAATATCTAGGTCATAGATACATTCTAAAGTTGATGGCTCTCCCACTGAAAATATTTGGTCTTTTTAGCCAATAGAGATTGTTGCAACAACTGTATCAACTCCCCTGTAGATGACTATTAAAGCTTAAGATCAAACTTTCTAGTCTTCTGAAAAATATGCAACCAACTGCAAGCGGTAGTAGAAGAATGAGATACAACTATTAGACTTTGATCTTATCTAATAAGTAAGTCGATTTCAATGATGATATGTAGATGTATAGTATCCCGATGCACCATCTGGGTCCTTCTCTAAGGACCTTACATAGTCTAGATAGTCATACTATCAATACATCATCTTGTTGCAGCATTGGCATTCATCCAACTCTTTAGATGTCATATGTATGGAAGTCATAGAAGTGTTGTCAACTCTTTGAGTCACCTTCTTACATGGGTCAGACCCATGCTTCCACTGTGCTTCCTTAACACTTAAACAACTATTTCTTAATACAGAGGATCTATTAAATTGAACTAGTCCTCAAGGGACTTCAATATAAAAGTATTTCAATACTTATTCTTCATTCATGATATTTATGCAATATGAATAATATGATGCATCATGAAAGACTTGAGTAGAGATAGCATAATGATGTCATTGATCATATACACATTTATCTTAACTCAAAAAAGACTTAGGTTAGGAAGGTACTCAAACAATTTGAGTACATCATCTCTTATCAAGCTACTATTTTGGATAATGAAGCGAAACATGCCATTCATGATTAAATGTTGAGAGCACGTATGTTTGCCAATTATCTTCTTCAAATTTTAAGAATAATTACAATCATCAATGACATGTTACTTCCAAAGCACACTTGATGAGATATCAAGAATTTATAGACACACAAACTATAGGTTGTTGTCCTATTATCGATTTAATTTCCATTCCTCATTATTATGAGGAAACTTGCACATTGCAACCACATACATTATGTGTCCAACTGCAAGTACTACATTATGTGTCCAACTGCAGGTACTACATCCAATCAATGATACTGGGTATGATTGAGTATAGTTTTGAGTTGTTTCATAGAAAGTTATTTGAAATAAGATAATTTGCATAAATATATTTTTTTATTAAGGTTATTATAATATTTAACTCAAAGTTGTCTTGCCTTTTAAACTCTAAAAATCCATTCCCTTATTAAACTTTCAAAGCAAAAGATATATCTACTGATATATGTCTAGCAAGATCTGAGATCTTCCTTTTATCATTGTTACATTCCAATAATATGAGAAACTATAACTCGGATAAAAAGAAGCGAGAACTCATTCCGCATTGCAAGTCCAACTTGCATTTCCAATTAAGTCTTTATCACTTGAGCCCACCAACCCTAAGGTGATGTTGACCCATTGTTAATTGAATAAATCATCAACATGAATAGAACTCACTATGCGCTATCCATATCGCCCCAATAATATGAGGAATTAATATTTAGGTCAGTACGCATATGATCTTACTCTTCTAATAAGCAAAGAGATCGATCCATGAGTGCTTGTATTGCAATCCATGGCGACGGAACCCTTTGCTTTGACGGGAGATCATGGATGTCATTTATATGATCCATCATATCAATTCAAATTTTAATTAATCATTATGAATCATATTCATTACGATTAATTCTTTCAAGGGAATCATCTCCATTCATAATGGAGTAGTTATATTAATTGCATCTAATTAATTTAATCATATTAAATTAATGAACAATCTAATTCAACCAACAAACAATTAGGGTTTTCTTGATATTACTATATCGTATACATCACATTTGTACAATTGTATTATTCCAATTAATTGATTAAAGTACGTAGAGTCTTCTCATGCCACCCATCCTTGAATGGATCAAGCTATGTTGGGAAGATTATGCTAACAAGGAGCGCTTCCACTGTAGTGCAGGGTACCAATTAAGTAATTCATTAGCATATCTACTACCTAGACACCATCACCAAATCAATTCAAGACAAACACATTTGGTACAAATTGTACGAAGAGGTTTTGTCGATCATATGCTCTTGATGATAGGAATGATACATATAGTAATCACTCATAGATATTAGGCATCTTATAATACTTTTGAGATCCTAAATTTATAGGGATATTTACCCAGCAGACCCTAAAATCTTTCGAAATTACCTCTACGATTTTTGAAACATCATAATTCCTCCCACGACCCTGTAATCTTGCTCCGTCTTACCCTACAGACCCTCCCGTCAATTTTAACTACATTTGAGTCAGTTACTTGGGTTATTCGTGAGTTAATCTAACCAATTAACCATCGAACGGTTATGAGGGGAGGGGGTGTTGCAGATGGGGGGGCATTTGTCGGGGAAAGAGGAGCAGGGAGCTCCGTCAGCGGCAGGGGGGTCCGGAGCACCATCGGAGGGGCATCGGGCACCATCGGGGGTCGGGGGGCAGGGCGGTGCTCGGGAGCACCATCGGGGGTTGGGGGGGCAGGGCAGTGCCCGGGAGGCGGGGAGCAGCATCGGGCGGCGCGGGGGGTTGCAGCGGCAAGGGGTGGGGGGCGGGAGCACCATCGGGGGTTGGGGGGCGGGGCGGTGCCCGGGAGGCGGGGAGCAGCATCGGGCGGCGCGGCTGCTCGTACTTCGTGGAGATGTCGTGATGCTCCTGTTTAACGATCTCGAAGTCGAGAGCGAGCTGCTCCATCTGCATTTCCAAGTCCTCGCGGTCCTTTTTGTACAGCTCTATCTCCGCTGTAAGGTCCTCAATCCTTTGGCCAAGCGAGAACGACATCGCAGTATCGTCCCTCTCCATGGCAAGCAGTTCTTCATCTTCCTCATGCTCAGAGTTTGTGCCAACAAACGCCACATTCGTGGTATCGTCTGGGGATGGTAATTCTATAGATTCTCTAGATACTTGCTGAAAGTTGGGACATGGCATTTCTCATGTCTTTCGATCCAAGAGTTCTTAGAGATCCTTTACCGCGAGTACCAACTCGGAGTTGGAATCTTGCATCATCTGCAGCTGCAAGCTGAGAGTGGCATTGAGATTCTTTTCGTGTCTCAATTCTTGCTTCGTCTCCTCCAGAATCGAGCTAAGATATTCACCATTTCGTGGACTGTCTTGTGAGTTCTTTATCTGTGTCGTATCTGTGGGCTTCGAGCGCCGGCGGACCGGGAGAGGAGGGCACGGAGGGAGTGGGAGGTGGAAGGTAGGGGTTAGTGGCACTTGCAGTAAATTTGCTAAATAAAATGGGTAGAATATAAAGGAAGATAACAAAATCCGGTTAGTTTTAACGGGCAAATGGATGGGGGTTAACCACAGGGTCTGTAGGGTAAGGGTTAGCAAGATTACGGGGTCGTGGGAGGAATTATGATGTTTCAAAGGTCGTAGAGGTAATTTCGAAAGATTTTAGGGTCTGCTGGGTAAATATCCCAAATTTATAATCATATCGCAAATATATTCTTGGTTATGCAAGTAAAGTTATCCTACAACTATTCTAGAATAAATTAGGATTTCACGAAATTCTCATTCAGTACTCATTGATGTTTAATTAAATATTTTCATAAATATTAAGCATTAAATTAATCAGGGTAAAATCATAATTTCCTATATTTTCATTGAATGATAAACACATTAATAAAGAGATCTTGATGATCCAATCACTATCCGACCCATCTCCATAAAATATGCAATATCTAGGGCAAACAGAGTCGGAATCACGCAAAATAAATTAGAGTGGCTTGGAGGTTTATTTATATACTTAGTTAAGGTGTTTGTTTTATGTTTCATTAAGAGAAGCAACAAGAAAAAATTAATTTCTTACAAATCCATGAATACATGCAAAAATAATTTCACTGTGGGAACATTTCAAATTTTAATTCATGAGCTTTTGGTGCCAAAATCGTCTACTATTTTGGGGATATATTTAGAAATTCTGAATAAATTTTTTATCTAAAAGATCATTCAAAAAGTGCAATAAGAGGAGCTTTTCATTTTAGCGAAAAGCATTTCAAAACATGCATCATAAACACAAACCATGAGTCCCCGCACAATCAATATGAAAAACCTTATTCTCATACGGTTTGGATCATATCCAAAACCTTTGACCAAGTCTTTGATACCACTTGAAGGCTATGTTTTAGGACTTAGCATCTCATGGAAGAGTGTAGGTTTCATCCCATATGACCTAGGGCAACTAGTCATACTAGCTGCATCGGGCAGCCTGCATTAAAAAATTTTAATAGATGAGATTACATGATTCGAGAACACTTCTCAAATCGTTTCATCAAGATCACAAACGAGTTATACAATACCTCTTGAAGCGTGTTTATGACCACTTTTCTCTAAAGTAAGAGACCTCCTGTCTCAAGTCAGATCCGACGAAGGTCGCACTTGCAGGTGCGTGGATGAGATGCGTGCTTACCGTAATCCAAGTTGATGATCCAAGTAAGGAGTCTCCTGATTTCATATCATGAAATCTGACACATTCTTCATGAGCAAGAAGAATCGAAGATGGAGGAAATCCACGAGTAGTCGATCTGGCAACACATTGGCATCGTGACGACTACGAGTCTCTCTATGTGAACAATGTAGATGGCCACAATGTTGAGAGAGAGGGAGAAGAGACGTGTAGAGAATACGGAGAGAGAGAGAGAGTTGTTTCTCTTCAATTTTTGTTTAGGTACAAAAGACTAGGGCTACCCCTCCTTTTATACTAAATTGGATGTCTATGAATCTCAATACATGTGCACTCATGAATCAAGGGTCTAGATTATTTTGTTCTTTCATTCAATGGCCATGATTTTGTTGCATAAATTTGCAATATTAAATAACCAAAAAATTGCAAATAATTTGCAACACATTCAATTTAATTCAAGTCGATCTCATGTGGAAATAAAGAAAATAAAGCAAGCCTCATTCCCTTAGTAGAGTGGATAACCATACATGTAGTAGGACTCCATGGTCGTTCACCCTCTTAAAGGTGAAGATGGCTTCCATCTTCCTTAATTGGTAGATCTCATATCAATCCAAATATTCCACATGTGCAACAACTTTTGTTGCATAATTATTCACCAAATAATTCTATATTATTTAATGATAATTTCAATCATGCCATCAACAATTATGAATCACATTCATTAAACCAATATAAAAATGTAAATTGCATTTACAATAAATTTTTCAATGTGAATCCAATTCACATTAACATTTAATTCATAAACACTATATACAATTAAATTTCTCCATCATATTATAGACCATATTTATAATATTTATGATTATTATGGATAATGATATCCACATTAGTCATGTTTAATTATCTTATATGACTATTCTCATGTGTCCAAATAATATGAATCACATTTATGTCATTTGTGATAATTAAATCATATTTAATCATCAATTTCTTAATTCTCTGATATATTATCAATAATGGAATAATTCTAAAACTCTTTCAAAATCAATGTGCTTTCTCCACAGATACTTGGAGATAAGGACAGGGTGATTGTACATTCCATGTATAATGACTTGGATATTGAGATCATATCTCAAATCCAGATCTTGGGGATCTCTCATCCATGTTTGATGAAATCAACCTATAAATCTTATCTTCTCATTGCATCAGAATCACATTCAGGTCCATGCTCAACATTTGGAATAAGATTAGTTTACTTAACTATTGCGAGGAGTCACTAAAATCCAAAAGTGTTTCATCACTCTCTCAGAATGGAAGTGTCATAGTTATACAATCATTACGATTGCATTACCTTTGAGTATTGCTAATACCTGTCCATCCTGCATACTGGAAAACCTAAAATAAACATGAAGTTTTAGATCACATTTGAATTGTCTCCTTTAGGGTTTTATCGTTAAGTTTCCCATTTGATCACTGGGAGTTTGTATCGATCATATACTTTCCAAAAGCATATACCATACCTAGGTATTGCTCATATATTTTTTAAAAGCATATATCATACCTACAAATTTAATCAAGCTTCCAAATCAAGATGAACGTGCACAGATTTTGATCCCAATATCTCATGAGTGAGTTCATGTCTTCTGGTTCAGTAATTAGCATGTATGATCCCTTTGAAAGATCGTATTACTCATATGCCCTTAAACCAACTCACTGGTGTATAGACCCAGTTTAGAGTATCAACCAATCGGTCTGCCAAATGTACATACTTAAATATATAGTTACACATTTGTCTCCAATTAGAAGATGCATGCCTATATTGTGACTGTATACGACATAGGTCTTGGTTATCTCGATCTCGTTAAGTCAACTGTATGACCTAACTTATCAAACACCTTCGAATCTCTATTCCTATGCAGAGAACCTACATCAAGAGGTCGGTCAGATATCAACCGTTAGAGAAGGATTGCTATCTCCTTCTCAAGCTAGAGATCCTTTCTTAACAATCATTTGATGGTGCTTCATGAGTCCTCAATGTAACTCTTTATATATCACCCAAGCACCAGCCTCTATGATTCAATAATTGAATTGACAGTTGTATGATTATAAAGATGACTATGGTACATATCCTTAATTAAACTAAGGGACCTATTATGCAAATTAGTTATTCTTCATTTTAGATTAAGGAATTGCAATAACATTTATTGCATAGTGACTCGTTGTTGTGTCACATGTCTAACAATGGTTTGGGATTGTTTACAACCATTTTGCATTATGATATTGGTAACAGGGAAAGTATTCCATTCTGACATTCAAAATTGGGCCTTGAGGCGTACTTTTCTTCTAGACACCCACTAGATTGTTGTTTAACAAAAAATAAATAGATCTGCTTTTGTTGTGGCATCGCAATAAAAAATGCTCACATTAAGTGGACTAAATTGCTTCAACTTAGAGTTACCTTGCGTAGTGATGGCCACGGGGATCATTTCCGTGTTGAGTACAACAAGATCTCTCTATTTGAGAACGACCACCCTTTCTTAATTATGAGAAAGAGTATATACTCCAGTAAGGCTTACTACATATTAATTCATAGTGACCTTAGAGTCCCCTTCCTCTTTATTGTACAAGAACAAAAGGCTTTCTGGAAGAATCTCCATCCTTATGTGACTCTTCTTCCACGAAATATATGATGAAATTATGGATAATAATAAGGTAGAGTAAGGAATAAATGCATCGATCTTCATGTAACTTTAGTAGGTTAATACGACGAATATGGGATTTATCCAATCAATAAGAGCATTACATCTCCCTTTTGTGAGCTACTTGTGTTTGTCTCAAACATCTTCTTACTTGGAAGATTAAAACATAACTATGATAAACCAAGTAGATTATTTGAGATATGTCATACAAAGTTATGGGAGAAGAACAAAGATTTAATGTGGTTTGTATTTTCCTGGTCAGGAGCGCCATATCCATCTCCACGTTTGTAAATGCTGTGGCAAGATCTTGAATGATTCAACGCAGCATCAACGAGGAGCTTTGGGAGAAGGCCATCATATCGCTCCTTGTTCACCTTCTTCCAATGTTTCATGATTATGCCATCCACCGCTTCTATGGAGGCTTGTTTGGAAGCGTCTTCATGGTGCATATAACACTGCATTGCCTTGTGTACATCTCCTCTCTTGAGCTCATCCTACATCATAAAGAAAACTCTTTGGCTCAATAATAATTTTTGAATAAAGAAGTTTACGTAATTAGAAGAGGAAGAAACTCACATCAGATGTTGCCAAATCGTCTACAAGCCGATTTATTACTGCGGTAGAAAGTATGAAATTCGAAAATTCATGCCAAGATTCCAGTATCTCCGATGATAACTCTTTGCATAGGATGGCATATGCATGTATCATTATCAATGGTGTGGCCATAGTAACTGCAGCATTACGAGTGTACTCGTCCATTAATGGAACATATTGTTCGTGGTACCACTTTGCTTCTTGCATGTATGCTGTACTTAGGATGGCCCACTGAATGAGGAGCAAATAAAGTTAGCCACATTGATTATACATTCTTATAAAGTATAACTTTCAAGGTACTTACTGCTTCTTGTATGTAGATTGCAATGTTTGCCCCTTTATCTTTTATATCAGAAGATGATATTTCATTATCAAGGTTGTAGATAGATTGGAAGTATATCTTCATGTACTCTGGTAGTTGATCAGCTGCCTTCACATCCCACCTATTGAACATTATCCACAAATTAAATATAAAGTATTTTATCAAATATTTACATAAATATCTATGAACTTCTTTTCGATAACAGAAGAGTAAAGACCAACCTATTTACGACGTCGGTGAATATCTCTAACTCTTCTATAGTGCCATAAACATCATAGATATCATCCATTAGTGTTATCAACGCTATTATCTGAGTTGTGCGTATCCTAAAGATGGAGTATTGTGGCTGAGGAAACATTCCCACTGTCCAGAAAAATGTTTCGACAATTCGATCCCTTGCAAATGGTAAATGCTTGATGATACCCAAGTTTGTCCACCACCTAGCCACAATTGTAAATGAAATATCGTTAAAGAGTGACTAAAATATAAACTCTACAAGAATTATGAATGCCTTGCAATTTTTTAAAAAAATTCTAAGATTTGTGATTTTAATGACATTTGAATAATACATACACCAAATATATCTCCTCCATAAAAAAGGAACGTCCTTTGCTATTTTTGATAGAAGTAATTTAATACTATTAATATCTTTTAACATATTATTTTTAGCCATTTATCAAATTAATGATCAGTATATTTCCAAACTAAAGGAAATCCTAGCAACTTCACATCAATCTAGCAAATTTGGCATTTTTACTTATATTGACAGTATAAACACACATATATGTATGTATGCACATATAGTTATCTACATAATTATATGTGTATATATACATATATACACACACACATATATATATACGCATAAATATATACGCATAAATATATAAATATGTATATCCATATATATATATATATATATGCATACACACAAATATAAATATATATGTATGTATGTATAATGGAGAAACTTCAAATTAGGCAAGTTCTCACCATATATATGATGAACCAACGTCAATTTAGATATCTCTCCCGTGTATTTTACAATATTTTATTCCATATAATAAATATTAACGTAACATGTACAGTGAAATTTAATTATTAAAATAATATTATATTTGATTAAAATATTAATTTTAATACGTATACTATATTTTACAAAATTGTTTTTTATAACGTATAATTTATACTTTTACATAATTGGTAAAGAGTTTTTACTGAATTGACAGTGACGTTTACAATCTTAGGAAAGACCTACCTCCTTTGAAAGGTTAAACACACATGCAAGCACACACACATTTATGTATGTGTGTGTGTATATGTATATATGTCTATACAAGTATGTATGCACACATAAATCTATGTGTATGTATAGGGTAAAATGAGGTTGCCCCATGGGGGAGCTAACTTGGCTCCTCTTGTTCCATTTTTCCAAAATTTATTTTTTTAAAAATGAAATCATAAAAATTTATCACTATATCCCTATATTATGTCATGTAAGCTTCGTGCGAAACAGAGACTCCTAAGACATCCATTAAGATAATGTCTATTTCAACCATTTTACAACCGTTAAAAAGTGAATGCCTAGATGGAGGAAGTCTCTGTTTCGTATGAAACTTGAATGGTATACTATATGGATGGTGATGAATTTTCACGATTTTATTTTTTAAAAATAATAAAAAAATAGGAAAAAATAAAGTGGGAGAACCATGTTAGCTCCCCTGAGGGGGCATTCCATTGTACCCATATATACATATATATATATATATATATATATATATATATGAATATGTTTGTTATTAAAGGTATAAGATTAGAATAAAAAGGGAAAATGTATTTAAAAGTGCCACATGTATGGAAGTTTCTATCTATTTTCTCAGAAGCTTTCTTTTATTCTTTAAATTAGATATTAGACTTGGACATTTTTTCTTTCGAAAATAGTAATTAAATTAGCATTAGTTTTTAAATATCAATAATTTTATACCATACACAAAATAGAAGGTCTCGAATATTTCGGAAGAGAAACTTTACGTTGAGATTTTCTTGACGTCTTCCTTGTGGACAGCTTGTGTGATATGGAAATTCAGCCTCGCCAATTCAAGAATCTTGGGATTCACATGGTCATCTTTAGAGTAAGCATCGATGAACCAATGAGCATGTGACCATTGCAGCCTCCGATGAATGGGAAGGTCCAACGCATACTTCACTCTTTCAGAAATGGTCCGTGGTAATTCTACGGAGGCATCTTTTAAGCTGTGAACTGTGAATTCTCTGGCATCGTCAAGCAGCTTCTCTCCTTCAAATGCGTAAAAGGAGGCCTCGTACAAACTTAGGATTCCTTTGATTCCATCAATCTGATAATTTGACTTAAAGCGATCTCCATTCGTGTACTCTGCAAAGATATCTAAAACAAGTACCAAAACATTGTTATAATTATCTAAATCAGGTTCTCAAAAATCGCATCCGGACTAGCCGGTCGGACCGTTTGGATTGGAAACCAGGTCCAATCTGATCGGTTTGGTCAGTTTTATGTAATTAATTTAAAAAAATGAAAATTGAAAATCAGTTTTGGCCGATGATCGTACCGGCCTGATCCCGTTTTGATGATTGGATAAATGTTTAAAAAATAAAATTTTAAATAATGAAATAATATGATTTTCATTACTTGTGATCTTCTTAACTTCTACAATATCAGTTAAGCCCTCTCTTTTCTTGGAATATAAGTTGTGCCAATACTTTCTTAGAGTAATTTCCTAAAGGCAACTATAAATAAATGATCACAATATTGTATTCATATATTGCTAGAAAATACGACCAACTTTTGTAGAGTTTTACTCAAAATAGACAATCATTTTATGCTATTGAAAGATTTGACATTTTTAACGGTTATTTCATCGATATATAAATACATGCTTACATATATGTATCCAATTTTATCGGTTAAAAAATCGGTTCAACCGGTCGGACCAGTAAATTAAACTCGGTTCAATTTTTTACGAGTCAATAGGAATGATGATGTCATGCTAACATCATCACCGGTCCAATTGGTTTGGAGAGGTGACCCAACTTGGTTGGACCAACCCGAACACTTTCCGTTTCAGCATCTGGACATGCTTTTAAAACCTTGATCCAAATGATATCATATGCCAAAATACAACTTTCATTTTAGCAAGTTAGTCACGTGTAAAACATAGTTGTTACGAATCATGGAACTAAATAAGCACAAGCTCGATCATCAAGCAAGCATGCAGACATATAGATTTATAAGGTTCATACAACAATGAATCATTTGAATATTTGTTATTGTATCCTTCAATGTTGAATGTACGATGGATATTATTTGTCGCTAATTATATTTTGTTCCCGTAATTAGCAAGAATGATATATTCATTTATAAAGGTTCATATAACAATTTTTTATTCGTTAAAATATATACAATCATTAGTAAATTTACTAATGTTTAGAAGAAAATGTCGGATAAACGTTAATACATGATTCATTGCCAGAAATATAACAATGAATAAAACAATTGTTGCGAATTTTAAAAGACAAGTACCGAATATTATTCGTTGTTATATATTTAATTAGGGATGATATAGCTATGAATGTTGAATTACTCGTTGTCTTAGGTCAATTTTGTTTTAATTGGAGATCAATCTGGCAGCATGTTTAGAGAGATATAAAAATTTGTTTCTATTTGGAGATTTGTCTATATGGGGACTATATAAGCCCCATGGCATTAGTGTGTTGAATAATGTCTATATACTCGAGTTCTTCCACCATATTGAGAGAGATCTACCACCGTCACTTAAGAATGTATCCCAATTACGAATGAACCTTGTAAATCCTTTGTTGTGGTTGCCTTCATGCTTGCTTATCCGTGTGTTTGTTTACGAGTTTCCTGTGCTGCTTCCAACAGTAGCAGTAGTAATATTTGATTTCGAGATAAAAGAAAAGAAGCAATACTATAAATCACATTTACATTTAGGGCCCGTTCGGTAGGAGAATAAGCAGGAATAAGGATGGGGAATAAGGGGAATAAGGGTCTATTCTCCGTTCGGCTGGAGGATAAGAATAAGGAGAATAAGGTGAAATAAAGGTATGTAAGGTGGGATAAAGATAAGAATAAGAGTGAAATAAGATGAAATAATGGGGATTAGTCGTACCACGGGGAAACGTGTTGAGGGCTTATTCCCCTTATTCCAATCCTCCTTATACCCCAAACGAACCTTAGTTCTCAACTAGAGGAACTCTCGTCAAGGTTGAACTAGTGGATGCTTTTACTTTGATGAGTGAGTCCATATTTAAATCTCATAAACTGCATCTGAGATGTCAATGTATTATGTACGGATGTTATTTAGCAATCTAAACAGGAGACTACAGAGAGATGGTCACATCAAGTCAACGATAGAGCTTCTAATGTACAGGCCAACAATAGAAGACTTCCAACAACTCGAGTGGAATAAAACACTGACAAAATTTGTGGTAGACTAGATAGGAGGCACATCCATGAGAGCTACTGTAAACCTCGATCCCGGTCGTTCGATCATGATCGAGCGGTTTACACAAAATCCGGATTTTTGTGGGTTTTTACCGAGTGAACCGCTCGAACAGTCAAGGCAAGATCCGGATTTACAACAGATCTCTGCTGTACAACAGAGGATCTTCTCGCTACATCTATAGTCACAGTCAGAGAAGTGTTTGCATGCAAGTTAGTATTCTCCAAATTTATTATAAGACCGTTTGTCCCACGAAACATGAAGTAAATTTATTGACAAAAAATAAAGCACACAAGTGAGGAAGCATACCTTGGGAGATATCGAAGCCATTCTCCCTGAGCACCCGAAAAAGCAAAGATGTGGAGTGCAGATCTCCCTTGAGCAAGATCTCACCTCTGTTCTCGGAGACGTACTCCAGTGAATCCTTGATCTCGCTTTCAAAGAGTTGCCCCAACCCAAGTTGTTGCAATGCGTCCACGGTCTCCACCACCTCTGCGGCATCTTTCACCAAACCCAACTCACGTATCACCTCCTCCTTCAAAGTCACTAGCCTTTCTCGACGTCTAGCATCCTGCCATCACCTCCCATACTATACTTGAGAAATCACACAAGAATACGCAACGTGCATCATTAAGCAATGTGTTTGGTGTAACATTCACTACCATTTGGCTGGCTGTTGGTAAGGACTGTATGAAGTCGTCGCTCCAAAGAGTCCGCTGATAGTTAGCCGATCTTCTCACCGGTGAGGCCGTTGCAGAGGCCACAATGGTACGATTGTGAGGCCCGTAACTTGCCCGTGGCACCGGCGAGGATCGGATGCATGCCAAGGAGGGCAAGGAGAGCAAGAGAGGATTGATTGCGGCCATTTACTTGGTGTGTTTTGAAAGGTTTGCCATTGGGTGTGTGATATATAGGACACAATTACTCAATCAGTGGTCCTATGCATATAAAAAAAGGAAAACATATGGAAAAATGCACATTTGTGGATGTTGTGACACACGTTTTGAACATGATATTTCGGGGTTTAGCTATCGTAGGCCATCCCAAGTCAAATCAATTTGATAGTTGTCATTTTGATTGCCTCCAGCACTTCGTGAAATAGTTGTCGATCTTTACAAATTTCAATGATGGCCATTCATATTTAGGGAGTGGGTCGATCATGCTCAGCAGACGATCCAGACGCTCATATTTAAAGCATATTTTCGAATAAGGTCCGCCAAATCTGGATATTCATGGGGGGGTTTTCTGCTGTTAATTATGCCAGTATTTCAGGAGAAATTAGTCAATTCACCCTGGTTCAATTATTAAACTCAATTATTTCTAGAAAGTGATGGACTCCACATGTGATTTTTTTAATAAAAAGAATCAATTTTGTTCATGGATATGGAACAAGAAAAACATAATAAAAAAGCTGGCACATGCACATGGCGTAAACAGATTCTGAAATATGTCAAATCATAATCTAGCAAATGTTTACTTCTTTTCACAAAACCAAAAGATATCGATCAAACCACCAAAAACAGTCGTTTAGGCCTAACGTAAAGTGATTGCTCCAGCTTGTCTTCTTTACAATTCTTGTCAAGGGAAGGATGTGAGCTCACTTCATGGGATGGGATGGGATGGTGTGACTACCTAACTCTTCCATAACTTGCCGGAAGACCCTTTTGATTCTAACGCCAGCAGACCTGCACGAGTCACCCATGCGAAGAAAATCGCACCCATTAGAAGATAGACGAAAGAAGCTCTACAATTGATATGGTTAGCGGCAAAAATCAAGTCCAACTAGCCCACGGGTTGAGCAAATAAACTTAGCATCATTGATAACTAGCTGAATATTAATCAATATGTTTTGAATTGTGTTTTATCATCACACCTTCCAGATGATCCATAAGAGAGTACCTTTCTGGGCAAACAACTGCCAATTTTCGGTCCATCCATCGATGAGGTTTGGATTTTTTTATTATCGATTGGTAAGTACGGAAATCCATCTCCAGACCATATGTACATAAGATTTCTTTGTAATCAAATAATAAAAAGAGAGAGTTGATAATCTTCCTATTGACTTTTGCATAGATGACATCGTGGCGGATTAAATTGTGCTTGTTGGACATGCGAGACTGATGAGCGTTCGAGCGACTAAGGGTAAAGGGTATCAATTGTCGTTGCGACCTCAACCACTCGGGTCAGACTCAATCAAGAAACTCAAGACCACCAAACAAGAAATCCAGCAATCAAACAAGAAATAGCGGTCTCACTATTTTATTTTACCTAGTATAGCTACCAGGGTCGAACTCAAGGAGCACGAAATGCGTGAGCTACGAAGTAGTCAGGATCCAAAAATAAGAAGAAATAAAATAATTTGGTGGATTTTATATTTTTCAATTTTTTATCATTTTTAATAATAAGAAAAGGTGTAAAAGAAATTAAAAACTCACAAACAAACAATTATTTAACACATCAAAAATACTCAAAAATTTCAAATAAAAATATTTTTGAGTTTTAGAAATATTCAAATACTTTTATTAATTTTCATGATTTTTTTTATTTTTAATTAAATTTCTAAAAATGAAATAAGAACAAAAATACTAAATAGTGTACAACTCAAATCTAAAGGCAATTTAAAATTATTTAAAATGCTTATACAATTTAAGGGATAATTTTATGATAAACTATAAATAAAAACCTAACTACAGAAGAAAATGCAATTTTTTGATTTTTTTATGAATTTTTCATAATTTTTCTAAGGTTTTTAATGTTTTTTAATTTTTATGGTTTTTATAAATTTTGGAACAAAATGCAAGAAAAATTTCATGGAAATTTCTACACCATGGCAGGAGCCATGTGTCTAAATCTCATGATTTTTGGACGAAATTTGCTATTTATTAAAACAAAAATAAAAGGCACACTACACAGGAACCAATATGTAATTATTGGAAAGTTTCAAGACAAACAGTAACACACAGGAATGATGTAGGGCTTAATCTGCAAAGCCCCCAGATTTGCACGTGGGCGGCACGTGAACTAGGCGCTCAGGGGTATAATTGCCATTCCTATTTATAAACATTCATTCTATAACAACAATAAAGTTCAGGTAGAAATATGCAAATATCCCAAAGTCACGTAGGGGAGCCACATACTCCACAGACAAAAGGACTAGATTGCAAATATAAAAAACATAAGGGGCACAAATGCAAAAAGTCTCACTGTGTACTTTTTATTTTACAGACTAACCAATAACAGGAAATAACTGTAGGGGTAGCAGAGCAAAATACCCAAGCAGCTCGTGCGTCGCGCGTGGGGTGACAGGTGGTGCGCTCTGACCGGATGACGTCGTGCGGCTCTGGCGTGTATAGCTGGTGAATCCAACGGCCATCAGGAAGTGCAAACGTGGGCGTGCGGAGGCCTTAGATGTTAGATCTAACGGCCTGACAGGTGCATGCTCTGGACGACTATGATGAAATCTGGGCGCAGGACGTAATCCAACGGCAGAGGGAAGGTCTGGAAGAAATCCGCTTGGGCGAAGTTCACCGGAGCACCGAGGGAGATCGGCGGCTCCGATGAACGATCTGATTATGTTAGTCTACTCGCAAGGCTCCTCCGCATCGGGTGGACAGGTCCGATGAGCTCGTCACTGTCGGATCTCCTAGAAGGTGGACGTGACCTGGGCTAGCTCCGACGAGACATGATGAAGGCGATCTGGGGTGTATCCACACACGCTACAACCTGCAGAGGAAAGCTCTAACTCGGAGGGGTGCTCTGGTCAAGGTTATTTGACTGAAATCAAGGGGAAGCGACGGTAGATGGAGTTGGGGGTTCCGACGAAGCGACAGAAGGAACCTAGGTCCTAATCTTGGCTCGTACAACTAAGATTCGGGTGATCAGGTCGCGTAAGGAGGGTGACGGTGAGCGGGTCTATCGATCGGAATAGATAAGGGTGGCTGATGAATCTCCGACCGGTGGGTTGGAGCTGGCGGAGCGGCGGATGAAAGATTCGAAGGATATGGAACTAGGATCGAAATGGAGGCTACCTGAGGGTCCTATCTGAATCCTAAGTTCCAAGGGGTGCTGTCGAAGGGGATCGTCTCCTCGACCTTGTTGTGGAAGGCAGGTGAGGCTCGTCGCGGTAGAACTCCAGCCACGATGCTCGAGCTTCGGTTGCAGCGGCCTTCTCTGACCACCAAAGGCCGAACTTGATTGTTGTCACCAAGGGGAAAGGTTCTAGGGTAGAAGGGAAGTGTGCGACACGAGCTCCTGCTCTAGGGAGTCAAATGAAGAATATATAGGAAGTCCCAGGTGCCTGTAGAGATCGGGTGAGAGCACGCAATCTGAGGAGGATCCGCGACTCCCTAGGGATACGCAAGGTTTGCTGATCCACTAGGGAGAAGCGGGCGGTGAAATTGGGGCAGGAGAGGGTAAGATCCGAGTTGAAAAAATGGGAGAAAACCTGGTGCGACTCAGATCTATGCGCAAGATGGTCTGGGAGGGGAGTTGATCGTGGTCAACATCCCCGCTAGACCAATCAGAAAAAAGGCTAGGTCAAAAATATTTGTAAAATACATTAAAAATAGAAATTAATTTTATTTTAAAAAATGTTCAAAATGAAAAATATTCATTATTTTCTAAACTATTTTTTTGTGATTTTTATTTATTTTTATGAAAAATAGTTTAACCTATATACATTATATTATATTATATACAAGTATAATTTGCCTATGTATTTTGTGCAATTATTTTTATTTTCTTATTTTTATAAAAATCCCCCAATTTTATATTTTATTTACTTACAACATATTATTAGAGATATAAAAAGATTTTTATTTTGTTTTTATTAGTTATCTACAAATGTAAAATAAATAGGTGTATGATACATATATACATGTGTTATATACACGGTGAGAGAGAATTTATTTTATTTTTATTTTATTTTCTAATTTTTGCTTTATTTTTAGAAATATATACAAGGGACTATAAACACATTTTTATTTTTATTTTTTTGGAAATAAAATATATACATAAAGAAGGTGTATGTACAAGGTAGAGTGACCGTATCTCTCTCTACTTATTTTATTTAGCGATCAGGTCCATTTTGGAACCTCTCTTGGGTTCAGGTCACTCAATATTTATTCTAAATATTTCCTTCTTTTTTTTATTCTTTATTCTTTTATTTTTGCATAAATTCATGCTAATTATTAAATATTAACAAATGCATGCTTATTGATAATTTATTGTATTTACAACTATATACATGATGTTTTGCCAAGATATTTAGCTAAAATAAAAGAATAAAGAGTGATGAATGAGTATTCATCACCCCCTATACTTTACTTTTGCTAGTCCCTTAGCAAACACTTATTTAAAAAAGAAGTGAAAAGAAAGAAAAAGAAAAAGAAGTAGAAGAAAGTGAATCAAGGTTGATAATTAAACTTATCTTCATTAAATTGAAGTATGGAGCTCAGTCAGACCTTTGGATTATTAGTTTGTCGAAACTTTATTTGGACTTAGGTTTAAAACTCAACAACCTCTAAGTTTCACCAATCTATGGTCAAGAATACTCAACAATCCAATTCAGAACAAGTCTACATACACAAACTCTAATGACCATGAATCTTTTCTTGTACTGTGTAAGTGATATGTAGCTCCCCACCTTAGAAATGGCAAAATAACAACCATCCTCAACAAGGTAACTTTAATGCCCTAGTCTAGCAACGCTTTCCTCGAGGAGCGGGGTATTCCCTTCTAAGTTCAAGTTAAACCAGCTCAAGAAGAGGAGGAAGAAGAGAATGGACCATGACCAGTGTAGCCATGTATCCTAGGGAGCCCAACTAGTGTAGCTAGGTCTCGGTGCTACAAGCTTCATGAGATGGGCATGGGTAACATAAGCTTTGCTTTATTTGACTATATACACTCCGGTGGGTATTTCATTTTCTATCAGACCCACCACTTTTTTGGAGTTTTTCTTTTTGCACATTTTTTTCGATGTGCATATGTACAACATATCTACATGGTGCAGCATATATACATAAGGAGTTTTTCCTCTTGAGCCAGTAGACTATCCCTCTTTTGAAGTATTATTGCAACCCACAACTCCTATCTTTAGACCTCAATGCTATCCGACAAAGTTGAGACGCACTTCCTTCACTAAAAGAAGAAAAGAGGTTCCGCCTAGAAGTACTACCCTCATATGCTACCCCATGTCAAAGAAGACTGCCTTCTCACCACCTCATCCGTAGAGAGCTAGGTGTAAAGTACAGGTGCAAGTAAAGCCATTGCCTGTGAGAGTCATGTGTGTGTTGTTAAGTGTTCTACTTAGGCTCATCAAGATGATATATGATCATAGCCTAGTGGACTCAAATAAATAAGTCACCATGGACCTGAAAAGTCTCAACCCTAAGCTCTATAAGGTTCCTCTTAGAATTAGGTGGATTAAGATCTTAACCAAGCTCCATTTTTCAATTTAATTCCAGGATAGTTTAAATGTCCACTTTGATTCATAAAAAACTGTACAAATATATACAAAAATGCTTTTGTGTAAATTTTTGAAAAAATGCAAAACTTTTGAAAATGTTTGAATACATGGATGTATGCATGGATGCAGAAGTTTTGCAAAATATTTACATACATTTACAAAAGGGTTTTTGCAAACTTTATATTTTTCAAACATTTTACAAAAATTTTGTACTATATACATAATTTTGATATCAAAAATATTTACAAACTCTTTACACAACACATTTTTACAAACATTTGTACAAAAATAATTTTGTAAATAGTTATGTATGTAAAATAAAGAATTTTATATACAAGATTTTTTTTAATTCTTATGGGTTTTTTCAGATTTTAGCCATTTTAATTATTAACACACACACACAAAGTATGATGTATGGCTAAAGTATATATATGAAATATATACGATACCCCCCTATACTTAGCTCGAACGATGTCCTCAGAGTGAATCAAGAGCGATGAAGAAGATGTAACTCGTGCTTAGTATATGGAAGTGGAAAGGAAAACTATACTACAACGACAAATGAAAAAATAGAATGGAAAAGAATCTCGGGGTTTCCCCCTATACTTAGGATCAAATAATCTTAAGTATAGAAGACTGTATACAAAGGGAAATCCGACAGGGAGAATGTACAGGGTCTACCTCCCCTATACTTAGGGTAAAATATCCCTAAGTATAGGCAGTAAAACAGAGGCAGAAAGGATAAAAAGGAAATCAAAAGTCTCACATCCCCCTATACTTCGGATAAAGTGCACCCTAAGTATAACATAACCAACGATGCAAATGGGGTGTTGGACTGAAGAATGGTGTGATATGGACATCTGGATCTATACAAGGTGGAAGACAGTGATAATCAGGCGCGAGATGCAATAGATGTGAGTCAAAGTCCACATCTCATGCAAAGTGAATAGGGGTGACGTCAACGACCAGTGGCTCATGATCTAGATATGGTTTGAGCCGCTGCCCATTTGCACAAAAGGTAGACTCAGTGACATCTCAGATATGTCAATGCTTCCATTGCCATGTACCTTTCAGACCAGGTATGGTCCCTTCTACTTGCTCTGCAACTTCCCTAGAAATAATCTATGCCTAGCTTCAAACAACCATACTCTCTGTCCCGACACAAACTGCTTGTGGCTGATATGAGAGTCATGTCACTCCTTCACTCTCTCCTTGTACTGTAGGCTGCTCGAAAAGGCTGCATCTCTAAGCTCCTCTAGGGCTGCCAACTCTGCCCTCCTCTGGTCTACTAAACTCACTGGATCCAAAAGTATGTCCGTGACAGCCCAAAGTCGCTTGTGTCTCATCTCAACAGGTAAATGGCAGGGCTGACATAAACGAGGCAAAAGGGAGATGTACCCAAAGGGGTCTTGAAGGACGTCCGATATGCCCACAAGACTGAGTCCAAAAGCTATGACCAATCCTTTTGGTCAGGGCGGACGACCTTCTGCAATATAGTCTTGATCTCCCTGTTCGACACTTCAACAAGGCCATTAGTCTGAGGATGATATGGTGTGTCTACTCTATGGTCAATGCTAAACCTCGCTAACAAGTGCTTTTACCTTGTCGTTGACGAAATGAGACCCCCCGTCAAATATCAACACTCTAGGCACTCCGAACCATGAAATGAAATTTTTCCTCAAAAATCCGCATACAATCCTAGCATCTGCGGTTCAGGCAGGGATGGTCTCAACCCAACGACTCACATAATCAACAGTCAACAGAATGTACTCGAATCCATGACTTTTAGGGAATGAACCCATGAAATCGATGCCCCGTGCATCAAAAACCTCAAAGAAATGAATGGGCTGCATCGGCATCATATCACACTGTCCACAAGTGCCCATCCTCTGACAGTCAGTACAACTCTTCACGAACTCATCAGAATTCTTGAAGAGGGTAGGCCACCATAGGCTGGATTGGAGCACTTTCTGTGACGTTCTCCTCCCATTGTGATGCCCTCATGCCTCAAGCTTGTGGCCGTAAGTGAGGACGTTATGGTGCTCCTCCTGAGGAATGCACCGACCCCAGACGCTATCCCCTCCTCCATGATAAAGGATAGGATCCTCCCAATGGTAGAACTTGGCCTTCGCGAGGAAGGTCTCAAGTCGCTGCTTGGGCCAACCTTGTTGAACTTTCTTGGCAACAAGATAGCTCACAATGTCGGCATATGATGACACGAAATCCGATGCGGTTAAGAGAGGATAAATAATATGCAAAAAGATGTCGTCGTTCTCAACCACGTGATTCGGTCAACAAGAAAAATAAATTTTAAACCACTTAGAAAATCGGATAAATCAATGAAAAATGTAAGCGGCTTTTCGCTATTCTTCATACATGGTATAGCGACCAGGGTCAAACACAAGGAGCACGTTTGAAAAACTCGGCTGTCAAATTTCAGAGTTAATTTTTAGTGGTTTTTGATTTTTTTTTATTTTTTAAAAAGAAGAAAAATATGCACAAAAGAGTAAAAATACACACGAATTGCTTTTTTTGTATATTTTAGAATATTCAAAAATTTACAGAAAAGTCCTAAGAAAATGTTTTTATGTTTATATGTTTTAAAGTATTTTTGGTAAATTTTTCGGAATTTTTTGATATTTTAATGTTTTTCTAAAAATGAAACAGTCAAAAATAAACAAAATGTACACAGTCAGGAGTATTTTACAATTTAAAAATCCTTTAAATACCCAATACTCCTAATATTTTTTTTTAATATAAACTAAAGACAAATATCTATAATCAGGAACTGAAAGTACTATTTTTGGATTTTTCTATAAGTTTCTACAATTTTGTAAGATTTTTTGTATTTGGCAATTTTTTTGGTTTTTATCAAAGGCAATTGCACAAAAATTGGTCCAAATTTAAAAGACACCAAAACACAGCTACAGGAGATTTTGTGGAATTTTTGACTATTTTGTGAATTTTTATAAATTTTCAAAGTGTAGGTTAGCAAAAAGACACAAAATCACTATTTTTGATTTTTTTTAAAAAATATCAAATGTCAATGAAAAATGATGAAAATTTTATACAATGAAAAAGACCACATCAGAAACATGCACCTTTTTTTTCAAAAATTTTCGACAATAAATGTATTTGTCTCAATGAAACAACCATGCAAAGTTAAATCTGGAACAACAAGGACCAACTGACAATTATTTAAAGTTTGTACACTGAAAAGATAATAAAAATAAAATGGCCGGTTGAATATGAAATTTACCCAATGATAGCGTGTTGCGCACGTGTATATACTGAAGCGGAGGTTTCTTTGTAATTATGAAAACCTCTAAGGAGCTTTATGTAATTTCTCAAATTTTTTATTTTAAAAGTTCATAACTCCCCTAGGGCTTCTTCTTCGTTCCATTTTTCTTCAACACCAAAAAGGGCTGGAGGCACCTGCCGCCCCTTGAGAAGGAAGGAGGAGCTGGGCGGCCACGGGTCGGCGGTGGAGTCGGGCCGCGCGAGGGAGCGGATGCCCGTGGAGGAGGGGGCCGCGCCCAGTGCGGTTGGCCTACAGGCGGATGGATCTGGAGCGGTCGTCGGCCTGGGAGGCGCGGGGTGGAAACGCGGGCGGCGCCCGCACGGTTGGTGGGCGACACAGCGGCGCAGGCCCGATGAAGGCGGAGGGGGCCGCGCACGACGCGGAGGAGTGGAGGCGCGCGGCTGCTTGGCAGGAGGGCGGAGCCCAGCAGGCGCGGGCACCCCGCGTGGGGGCGGGCGTGGCGCAGCAGCGCGGGGTCGCGCACGAGGGAAGGCCGCCTGGAGGAGCGGCGTTGACGGTTGGAGGCGGCTCGACGGAGGGGAGGTGCTCGTGAGGTGGCGCGAGGACGCCGCCAGGCAAGGAGCGGGCGGGCGGAGGCGCGGCGGTTGGCCGCGTGCGGTGCGGTGCGGCCACCTGCTGGAAGTGGCTGAGCAGCCCCCGCTCGGGGGTGGAGACCTGTGTTATTATTATTTTTTTGTTTTTTTGTTATATTTTATTTTGTAACCTGCAGAAAAAGTTAAAAAAATGTATTTTTTTGATTTTTTTAACAGAATATGTAAACAGTAATAATAAAATTTTTTTACTGTTTTTTTTGTTTTTTTGGTGAACCTGCAAAACAAATGATTAG
This sequence comes from Ottelia alismoides, assembly GCA_037367405.1. Taxonomy (NCBI): domain Eukaryota; kingdom Viridiplantae; phylum Streptophyta; class Magnoliopsida; order Alismatales; family Hydrocharitaceae; genus Ottelia; species Ottelia alismoides. Next base: position 325,137 of record JAZKJV010006396.1, read on the forward strand.
AGAAAAAGGTACAACAAAAAAATTTTTTTGATATTTTTTTATCCTTTATAAACAAAGATTAGAGATTAAATAAAAGTAATTTTTTTGTATTTTCCTGCAAAAACAGATGTGAGACAAATAGGAAAAATAATTTCATGTTGTTCTTTATTTATACACAGAAATGTGAGAGTGTGAATATATCGAATCGTCACGAAGTGGAAGATAGAGATCCGTATCTCCGACCACCGTGCGTGGCCGGAGGTGTGTGGTTGCGTGAGATAGAAATGAAATGGAGGGATTGAGAGATGAGATGAAAAATTGGTTTTGGAGGCGGATCAAAGGTGATGGATTTTTTATGATCTAAATTCTAAAGATTAGCTATGCCTAAGTAGAAAATAAATCTACGATTTAACTAGGAGAAAAAGACAGGGAATAAAAGTGGATCTCACCTTGAGGTTCGGACACGCCATGATGGCCTCGACGAAGCTCAAATCGTTGTTACCGACCGGATCGGAGGCTAGGACCCTCTTCAACAAGAAACCTCTCGGAAATCGGGCTCCTCTCCACCAAAGATCGATCAAGTGTGAATGAGGGAGGAGGGGACCATTAAAAAGAGAAGAAAAACAAAAGAGGAAAGTATGTACAAAAAGGAAGGTGATTATGGGTTAACTAAATAAAATAATTAATTAATTAATTTCGAAATTCGGATTTAAATTAAATAAATTAATTAATTAATTTATGGAAATCAATTAACTACCATAACGGTGGCCAAATATGGTGTGGAATAAAATCTAAAATATATGGTAGCTTATTAAGTCACTTAATTCACATAAATCCAATAAATTAAATATGAATTTCGGAATTAAATTAAATTAATTAAATAATATTAGATAATTAATTTTTAGGTGGTTTTTATAAAAGGAAGTTAATTATATACATATATTATACACATATAATACAATTTACATATGTACAAATAAGGCAATATTTTTTATAAAAGATTTTTTATTTTAATTAATTATTTATTTTATTTTTAATGAAAACAATATTTACAATTATGTACATTATGTATAAAAATAAATATGAATAAAATATATACAATAAGTATATGGATAAACTGCACAATGCACCCCAGAAAACCGACTTTTTAACTGTAACTCCAAAAAATACGAAACCATAGCCATTTTAAAGATAATTTAATTTAGAGTATGATGGAAGTGAGTTTGGTTCAATTTGAGCTCGTATGGAGCCGGAATTGGTGTTTCAATTATCGATTTGCGGCTTTTTCTGGGTGTAATTATTTGCAATATATACAATATTTTAATTTGCAAATATTTTTATTATTTACAACACAATTATTTTCACAACTTTTATTTTCAAAAATAATTGATTTGAGGTCAAATTATATACAAATAAAATAATACAAGTTTTGTACAAATATATATAAGAAATATTTACAAAATATTTTTGATTTTTCTAACAGAAGATCCTATCTCTCCCTACTTTATTCCTGGTCGATTAGGTCAAGTCTTGACCTTCTCTCGGGGTTTGGATCAGTCTGTATTTATTGCATAAATCCATCCTTTTCTTTTTCTTTTCTTCTTTATTCTTTTATTTATGTACAAAAAGTGTTGAAAATGAAATTTTAGCAAATGCATGCAAAATGGTAAATTGATGGAATTAGTTATATTTACTGGTATTTGACTAAAGAAAAGAGGCTAAAATAAAATAATAAAGGCGATGAATCATGGATTCATCTTTCCCCTATACTTTACCTTTGCTAGTCCCTTAGCAAACACTTATTTGGAAAATAAGTGAAAATGAAAATAAAGAAAAGGAAAAGGAAAGAAGTTAGAACAATGTTGACTTTCAACCTTATCTTCATAAAAATGTAGTCTGGTGCTCCGTCGGACCTTTGGATTATTAATGTGTCGGAACCTTAATGGGAAATGGAATTAAAACCTAACAGCCTCAAGTTCCATAAGACTCCTATTCAGGTCTCCTCAACCGTCAGATCAGAACAAGTCTACAGACACAAATTCTTATGACTATGAATTCTTACTTGTACGTGTAAGTGAAATATAGCTCCTCATCTCAAAAGTAGCAAAGAAACAGTCTCTCTCAACAAGGTAACTCTAATCCCCCGATCTGGCAACTCTTTCCTCGAGGAGCGGGGATATTCCCTTCTAAGTTCAAGTACAACCAGCTCAAGAAGAGGGGATGGAGAAGAGAATGGATGGTAACCAGTGTAGTTACCTATCATTGGATGCATGACCAGTGTAGCCATGTCACCCGCTGCAAGCTCACAAATGTATGACTTTGAAGCTCTTATTCTTTTTTTAATTGTATATACACTCCAGAACCTCCTCGCGCTTACTTTTTTTATTCCAAACCCCTCTAGGGTTCCTTGCCGTTCTTTTTCACAGGAATAAGGGAGCCGCCGCCCCTTGAGAAGGGAGGGGGAGCTGGACACGGGGCGGTGCCTGCAGCGGGCCGGGCTGTTAGGGACGCGGGTGCGGAAGATCACGCGACCGCGGAGGAGCGGCGCACGCGCCACTGCGGGGCTCCACGCGAGGAGGTTCTGGAGGAGACGGAGGGAGGGGCCGCTGGGAGCGGTGGTCGGCGGGCGACTAGGGACTCGCACGCGGGCGGTTGGTGCAGAGGCGCGCAACCGCACGCTGTAGAGGGCGAGGTCAGCCTCGGAGGTTGGCGACTTCCGCTGCTAGCGGATCTGGAGTGCGAGGTGCCCACGCAGGTGGTCGCGGAAGGCGGCCTCGATGGCTGCTCGAAGTCGGGGCGGAGAGGTCCACGCGCGCGCGGGGATCGCACGGAGGGGCTGCAGATGCGGGGCGGCGGAGGGCCACGCGTGCCTGGTGAGGAGGGCACGGGGTCGCCCAGGGGAACGGCCCGCGCACGCTCAAGCGGGGCGGTGGAGGTGGTGAGCCGCTGGCAGCGGGGGGCGGAACCAGCAGCCTCTCGGCGCGGGCGCGCTGCTGGAGTAGCAGGGAGGCGACCGTTGGAGCGGGCGCGGGGCAGAGTTGGCAGACCGCACGGGGGCGCAGCCTAGTGGCAATCTAGCAGACCGTAGCATCGCGTGGCCGCTGGGACGAAGGCGGAGGCAGCTTCCGGAGATGGCGAGATCTGGGCGGAGGGGCGGAGTCGGTTTGAAGGCACGGCCACCGCGACGTTGAACGCCGGCCGCGAACGTGGCGGTGAGGGCTGAAGCCGCGCGTGGGGGCGCGACACTGGCGGAGGGCAGTCGACACGACACGCTGGGCTGAGCAGGTCCGCCTGGAGCGGGAGGGCCGCGCTCAGGCGGGATCGGCGAGGAAGGGAGGAGCCGCCGTCGGTGGTGGGTGCCGGCGCGCGGAGGCCCGCAGGGACTGCCCCTTTTTTATTTTGTTTTTTTATTTTTTTTAAATCTGTAAGCATAACAGTAAAAAGAAATCCTTTTTTTGTTTTTTTATATTTTTTTATATTTTTTTATTTTTTATCTGCAAAAAAATGTTAGAGGATTTTTTTATAATGTAAACTGCAGATGTATACAGAATATAAAAAGGATTTTTTTTTAATTTTTTTATTTATGTTTCTTTTTGTTATGTTTTCTTGCAACACAAAATGTTAGAAATAAAGACAAAATTTATTATTATTATTTTTTTTACCTGCAAAACAAGGATTAGAAACAAAACAAATATATGTTTTTTTATTATATCCTGCAAAAACAAAGGTTAGACAACAGGATACAATTTTTTTTTTAAATTTATATACAAAAATTGGAATGTATGAATGAGCAGATCTAGGCGATGCGGGAGAGAGATCCGTGTCTCTGGTCACCGTGCGTGACCAAGGTGACAAGTTGTGCGGGATAGAATGTGAAACGGATAGATTACGAGGTGAGGTGAAATCTTCGATGTCGGATTGGAAAGTGAGGTGATGGAAATTGTCTTTGTGATTTTAAGATCAAAAAACTACTCTCTAAAGCTACGCAAAAATTAAAAATACGATTTATCTAGGAAAAATAATGAGAAGTAAAAGTGGATCTCACCTTGGGGTTCGGACACGCCATGACGGCCTCGACGAAGCTTAAATCGCTGTCACCGACCGGATCGGAGGCTAGGACCCTCTTCAACAAGAAACCTCTCGGAAATCGGGCTCCTCTCTGCAAAAGATCGATCAAATGTGAATGAGGGAGGAGGAGCCCATTAAAAAGAGAGAAAAAATAAAAAAGGAAAGTATGTACAAAAAAGGAAAGTGATTATTGGGTGGATTAATAAAATAATTAAATAAATAAAATAATTAATTAATTAATTTCGAAATTCGGAATTAAATAAAATAAATAAATAAAATAATTTCCAAAAATGAATTGGCCACTTTAATGGTGGCCATTAAAGGAATGAAATAAAATCCTATATACATGGTAAGTGTATAAATCAAATAAATTAAATTAAATCCACTAAATCAAATAATTAAATATAAATTTAGGATTTAAATTAAATTAATTAATTAAAGTTAGATAAATAATTTTTTTGGTGAATTTTAAAAAGGAAATTAATTGTATACATATATTATGCACATATAATACAATATACATAGGTACAAATAATGAAATAATTTTTATAAAAGATTTTTTTTACTTTTTAATTTTTTTATTTTTTTTATTTTTAATGAAAACAATATTTACAAATATGTACATTATGTATAAAAATAAATAAGAATAAAATATATACAATAAGTATATGAGTAAACTGCACAATACACCCCAGAAAACCGACTTTTTAACCGTAACTCCAAAATTACGAAACCACAACCATTTGAAAGATAATTTAAATTATAGTATGATGGAAGTGAGTTTGGTTCAATTTGAGCTCGTATGGAGCCGGAATTGATGTTTCAATTATCGCTTTGTGGCTTTTTCTGGGTGTAATTATTTGCAATATATACAATATTTTTTTACAAATATTTTTATTATTTACAATACAATTTTATTTACAACTTTTATTTACAAAAATAATTAGTTTGAGGTCAAATTATGTACAAATAAAATAATGTATGTTTTGTACAAATGTACATGAAAAATATTGACAAGATTTTGATTTTTCTAACAAACGACCCTATCTCCCCCTACTTTATTCGCGGTCGATCAGGTCAAGTCTTGGCCTTCTCTCGGGGTTCGGGCCAGTCTGTATTTATTGCATAAATCCATCCTTTTTTTTTCTTTTCTTCTTTATTCTTTTATTTATGTACAAAAAGTGTTAAAAATGTATAATTAACAAATGCATGCAAAATGGTAATTTTATGGAATTAATGGGTATTTACAGGTATTTGACTAAGGAAAAGAGGCTAAAATAAAAGAATAAAGGCGATGAATCGTGGATTCATCATTCCCCTATACTTTGCCTTTGCTACTCTCTTAGCAAACACTTATTTGGAAAAAAAGTGAAAATGAAAATAAAGAAAAGAAAAAGGAAAGAAGTTAGAACGATGCTGACTTTCAAACTTATCTTCATAAAAATGTAGTCTGGAGCTCTGTCGGACCTTTGGATTATTAGTGTGTCGGAACCTTAATGGGATATGTATTTAAAACCTAACAGACTCTAAGTTCCATAAGACTCCTATTCAGGTCTCCTCAATAGTCAGATCACAACAAGTTTACATACACAAATTCTTATGACTATGAATTCTTACTTGTACGTGTAAGTGAAATATAGCTCCTCATCTCAAAAGTAGAAAATAAACAACCTCTCTCAACAAGGTAACTCTAATAACCCGGTCTGGCAACTCTTTCCTCGAGGAGTGGGGATATTCCCTTCTAAGTTCAAGTACAACCAGCTCAAGAAGAGGGGGTGGAGAAGAGAATGGACGGTAACCAGTGTAGTTACCTATCCTTAGATGCATGACCAGTGTAGCCATGTCACCCGCTGCAAGCTCACAAATATATGACTTTGAAGCTCTTATTCTTTTTTTTTCACTTGTATATACACTCCGGCAGGCATTTTATTTTTCTATCAGGCCTGTCCACTTTTGGAGATTTTGCATTTTTTCTTTTTTTTGACAATATATATACAAGATGCAGCCTGTACATAAGGAGTTTTTCCTCTTGAGCTAGTAGACTATCCCTATTGTGAAGCATTATTGCAACCCCACAGCTCCTGTCTTTAGACCTAAACATCACCAGACTAGCTTGAGACGCATATCCCTCCCTAGAGGAGGACGAGAGGTTCCGCCTAGATGTACTACCTTCGTATGCTACTCCAAGCCAAAAGATTCTGCTCCCTCACTACCTCATCCATGAAGAGCTACGTGTAAAGTGCATTGTCCAAGGTAAGCCACGGTCTGAAGGAATCATGTGTGTGTTGTTAAATATTCTACTTGGACTCATCAAGATGACATGTGAACATAGTCTTATGGACTCAAAGAATTAAGTCACTAGGACCTGAAAAGTCTTAACTCCAAATCTTATAAGGTTCCTCTGAAATTAAGTGCATTAAGGTTTAACTAAGCTTCATTCTTCAAATTTATTCCAGACTTAGTCTAAATGTTAAAATCATCCTAAAAATGCTCATGCAAATGCACGAAAATATGTACATGCAAGGAAAAGAACACAAAATCTTTTTGTGAAACAATTTTCAAAATTTTGAAATTTTTATGGATTTTTGAAAAATGATGATGCACATGCAAAAAGTTTTTTTAATGTAAAAAGTTAGTAATATATACAAATATATACAAGATTTTTTTTAATAAGGGAAAAGATACATATTTACACAAGATTGAGTTGATTATTTCACAAGAATGAGATGCAAGAATTTACAACTTGAGTAATTTATACAAGTATATACAGAGTTGATTGATTTTTTTATTATTATATTTTATTCATTTTTTTGTGATGCATATATTCCTCAAATTTATTTGAAAATAATTTTACAAATAATTTTGAAAACTATAGTCCAAAATAATTTTTCAACCATTTTTTCAAACATCTGCAAATAGTTTTTACAAAATAATTTTATTTCACACAAAGAGAAAAAATTTTTTACAAACCACAATATTTTTTACAAATGTTGAAAATATTTTTCAAACATTTTTCAAATAGTTTTCAAAAGATTTTTCAAATAGATTTTCAAGCTACTTTCAAAATATTTTAAAATATTTAACATGATTTATTAATCAGTATATACAAAAAGAATTTTGAGGAAATATATGCATCTTTTTATTAGTTAGTTAATTTTTTTGAGTATTTACATAGTATTTTAGCCATATTAAAAAAAATGCAAGTACGAGTTATGGCTAAAGTATATATACAATATATACGACACCCCCTATACTTAGCTCGAACTATGTCCTCATAGTGATCAAAGAGCTAAAAAGAAAGACATAACTCGTGCTGCATATATAGAAATGAAAAGAATAGTATACTACAATGACGAAAAAAGAATATAAACAATAGAAGTCGGTGATCCCCCTATATTTAGGATCAAGTAATCCTATGTATAGCAGACTGTATACAAGGAGAAAACCGAGGAGATGAATATACAAAGTCTACCTCCCCTATACTTAGGGTAAAATATCCCTAAGTATAGGCAATAAAACAGAGGTAAAAAGAATCAAACTAATAATCACAAGTCTGACATCCCCCCTATACTTAGGGTAAAATACACCCTAAGTATGTAATGATCATGAGATGGATATGGGGTGTGAGACAGAAGGAATGTATGATATGGACAGATAATCTATACAACTGCGAGTAATCAATGTTGAGGTGCCTCTCAACAAGCGCTAGAGTTTACGCCCCTAGCTGGGCGCAAATGCTAGGACAACGTCGTATCGAGGTTCAGGACGGCATCTGTCAGGAGAATACCGTACTGTCGTTGCAGTCTCAGTGGGAGAACAACAACGAGGTCAACACAGTAAATGATAACACCCAGATAAACGGTTAGGCGGGTGTTTGCTACTGGGTAAAGATATGGGCAGATGAAGTTGGGGTCCGGTAACACAAAAGAAATCGTTGGCTCAAGATCTATATGGAGTGAAAGGGCAGAGCCGAAGAAGTCGAACATGGAGAAGGAAGGATCTGTCAGTGAATCCTCCACGTCAATCACCATCTCAAATAGATATGGAAGATCATGATCTGGAGACTCACTATAATGGCAGATATCTGATGTATAGAATGTAGACAAATCAGTGAAATCATCGAATACCTCAAAGATCGGGTTATCCTCACGAGGTTCGTCGAGGAGAGAATCATCAAATTCATGCTCAAAAATATCAGAAGACTCGGTCTCGTGATCTGTCCGATCGGATACACTCCCAGAAAGTGAAACCGAGTTTATATGGTCCATAGCATCCTCCCACAGATAACCCTCGGGGAGTAATGCCGAATCATCAGGCAACTTGGGATCTATGCTGTCGAAAATCAGGTCCTCCAAAAATATATCGACCTCATCAACTGGGAGGACACAAGGCTCAAATACGGGACTATCAAGGTCTGTAAAATCCAAAATCGGTCCCTTATCAAGCTCTCTTTGCTGAGATGGATCAGAATGTATCTCTGAGTCTGAGAAGATCTCCTGAATAATAGACACTGAATCAATTGTGTATGGACACTGGAAAGATTCAAAGGATGGCTGAGATGTGGGTTCCTCCTCTATCTCTTTGGATCCTAGCAGATCTAGAATCAAAGAATCTTCTACGTGAAAGAGCGGGACTGGCTCAAAATCTGACTGTAAATCCAATGAAAACACAACCAATGTCCGGCTCTCGGAACTCACAGCAGTAGGCAACACATCCATCAAATGAGAAGTAGTAGCATCCATATCCTCTAATTTGTGTTTGTTATCAAGATCGGCATGGTTTGTCACACACTCTACTGTTGTCATCTCTCCCTCATATGTTGTCCCGAATAAATCATCTGGTGTATACGCAAGATCAGAAAGTGTTCCCAAGATGGTCTCAACTAAATCCAGGTCAGGACTGCTGTGTGAACCACCACACGAGGAAATGACATATGCAATCTGCTCTGCGGTCCTCCCCTCATGGCGATATGGATAAGGTCAATCATCGAAAATCCATGATCCGGAAATCGCCTCACAAGTTCTCATAACCTCAACCATGAATCTATCAATGGCTTCTGGAGGTTAACTGAAAAATCACGAATACACTACCACATCATCTCTACTCTACGCTGGGGGTAAAATTTTTGCAAAAATAACGATCGTAAATCTCCCCACGTAGCAATCTTCCTTCCCAATCACCTGTGCCAACTCTTGGCTCTACTCTGAAGTGTAAATGGGAAGGTAATCAGTATCATTTCTTCATAAGTTATATCAGAATATGATCGTGATCTACAAATATCCTCAAATTCTTTGATATGTAAATACGGTTCCTCGTGCACATCCCCAAAGAATTTCGGCAGTATATCAATTAACTCTAAATCCAGGATGAATGGTCTCGAAGTAGAAGTGGACTGTACTTCCTGATCTATGTATTCATCCATCATCCTAGGATAAAAGTTATCTAAATCTCGCAACTGCCCCATTCGATCTTATGTATCTATTTATTTCTTGATAAAACGAATTTATTTTATTCTTTTAATCCCTTGTTTATAGCTTTAGAAATAATATAAAAAAATAAAAATTAGAAAAATAAAATAAAAGTAAAAATAAAATCATTCAACCCTTTATACAAAATACACATACACAAACTACATTCATTGTTTATTTTCTACCCTTAAATAATTAGTAAGAAGAAAATAAAAATTATTTTATACTCCTAAAATTATGTTGTAAATAAATAAAATATAAAACAAAATTATTTTTTAAAAATAATAAATTAAAAAAACTAGTACAAAATACATAAGTATATTATACCTATATATAAGATTGTATATTGTATATAACATAGTTTATTTTTTATAAAAATAATTAAAAATCACTGAAGAATAGTTTGTAAAATAACAAACATTTATTTATTTTATACACTTTTTATTTTAACATCAGTTACTAATTATTTTTTATTCTTTTTATTTCTTTCTATGTTTTGTCATCTAGCTTATTTTGTCCGCATCCTCGCCAGCTTCTAATTGGTCCACCTCTTCTTCGTTAACTGACGTCAACATCATCCCCCCGTTCATCTTTTCCTATCGAAACGGGTTTGCTCTATTTTTTTGCCAATTTATCCCTACTTGATCCGGTCGAGTTCTTCTTCGATCGACGACTCCGATTAGAGGATGTGGATCTTAGATTCACGGACGATGCCTATCCTAGCAATTTGCGTCTCGATACACATGTTATTACTTGATCTCTCTCGCACCTGCACCGCATATAAAAGCTTCTAGGGCAGTTTCTTTATCATCTCTGGTCTCACACTCAACTCCAAGGAGCTCTGTCATCCTTCCATGAGTGACAGCACACAAGGCCCTTCATGTAGAGAGGATTTGAGGCTCAACTCCTCTGATCCAGTGGTTTCTCCTTCGTGCTCCGCCGCAAGGCGAGCACATTCCTTGCCACCCTTTTGACCCCTAGCCACCTCCAACAGAGTGGCAGCTTCATGGAGCGACCTTTAGATCTTGGATTGGTGCTGAATCGACGGAGCTCAAGCTACGTGGCCAGACCTCCGTCGCGTTTAGCCTCCTTGGCCAATCACAATCTCGGATTAGTGCTCTCTCCTTCGCCTGAAGCTTAGGAGCTCCTCCGAACCTGTAGGTACTGCTTGCACCCACCGTAGTTCCATCTTTGATTCAATTCAACCATCCAACTATGTCGTTGTTCACTGGCTCCGACCCCGAGGTTTGGAGCCCTTCACCCACATCTATCTGCACTGATCGACATGTTTAGTCATCATCCATCTTCTCCCGCAACATTTCCCTTGAATCCTGCTCAACATAGCAGGATCAAATCGGGTCTCCATCCCCCGCATTCGTAGGAGACCCAAAGCTCATTCCCCATCACTTTATATGCAATAAATGATTGTCGGAGCTTCGCCTTTGAGCGTTGTACCCTTTGCTGGTGTCAGCGCATGCAAGAGAACCATTTGGGACCCCGGTTGTTGAGGTGGAGCAGCTCGAAGCGAGCAACCACTGCCACGATCATCCGATTGTCATCTTCTTCATCGGAGCTTCCAGTCTGACGTATACTACTTCAATGAGACTGCCGAAGCTCCCAGATCTTCCATCGGGTTGGCGGATCTCTTACCCCGCTCGATCTAAGTTCGTCCAGGAGGAATTCATGCAGAGCCACTCCCCGTCGTTGGATGTAATCCCTTCCGCTAGGTTCCATCGTTGCCGCCCCACAGAGCAACCTTTAAACTATTAGATCTGACGCCCCCCGATGCATTTGACCCACACGTCTAGACATTCACTGCACCGTCATATTATCAACAAGAGGCGATCATCACCATACGTCAGAGTCGCCCTACGCATGTGCCACGTGCCCCTCCGGGTATATATTACCTTTTTACCCATGCATGTTAATATTTTCCTGTTTAGTCCATTAAATAAATATTGTAGTTCAGAAGCTTTACAGTTTGAACCATGAGTTTTTAGCTAATTGCAATTTAGTCCCTTATAGCCTGTACCATGTGTAGTCCTACGTGAGTTTTGGGTTATTTGCACATTTTTCCTGGAACTTTTATGTTGTTACTGAATGAATGTTTATTTTTGAAAATTGCATTTATACCCATGTGTGCCCAGTATTGAGCATGTGCTTGAATTGAGTGGGATTTTTGCAGTACTGACCCTAGACTTTTATACTTTGCTATTGATTTATTCCACAAACATAAAGTATTAATGAAGAGGTCCCTATGAACTGTGACTAATTACATGTCTTTTATTAGACTTAATAAATAGCAAATTGATTCGAAAAATCCCCTAAAAATCACCATTAACTATTTTTGGTCTATAATATTTATGGTGATTTTATTGGATTAATTTCTTTGCATTTTATAATTTTAAAAGTTCAAACACCTCCAAAATATCGCTATTTGGACTATAAAAATCATAAAAATTCGAAAAATGTTTTCAAATTTCTATTAAAATTCATGTTGTGCCATTTTGTGTGCTTTATTTATAGTAATAATTTTGTTTGGAAACTCCCTCTAAAAACACTAAAAATCACAAAACACCCAAAACCTTATAAAAATCATATATAATCATAAAAAAAATAAAATTCCATTTTCATTCTTATTTGTAGTTTTTAATTCATAATTTATTATAAATTTACTATTCATGTCTTTAAGGTATTTTAAATATTTTAAATTTGCAACTTAGTCCTTGTTGTGCGCTTTTTGCATTTTTGATAACTTTTTGATTTTATATAATTACAAAAACATTTGCAAAACCCTAGAAAATTACCAAAAACATTTTAAAACCCCTAAAATCCAAAAATATTTTTATCTTATTTTTTATTAATTTTAGCCTTATAGAAAAAGCTAAAAAGATTGTTGTGTTTTTTCTCTTATATTTGTTTATTTTATTTCTTATTAAAAATTGATTTGTAAAACTAAAAACCACTAAAAATTGTTTTATTTTGAGAACTTCGACTACTTCGTATTATTTTCGTGCTCCTTGTGTTTGACCTTGGTGGCTATACCAGGTAAATAAAATAACGATCCGCTTACATTCATTGTTGTTTGATTTATTTTGAATTGTTTATTCTTCTTGATTGAGCTCGTCTGATTGATTGGGGTCGCAATGACCTTGGATTTTATTTGATACTTAACCCTGATCGAACAAACACTCATCATTGACACATGAATTATGCATTGAACATCGTGTCACTTCTCCAAACCACTCGCAATCTAATCGCATGTCCGAATGTTCAAATAGGGAGATTAAGATAAGTATGTAGAAACTTGTACTTCACGTCAGGAAGAACTCGATGCAGCTACTCAACTCGGTTCTTTGGGCCTATCGGATTACGTTAAGCCATCGTTAGGAATGTCTCCCTACAACCTTGTTTACGGCAAGCCATGCCATTTGCCCGTGGAACTCATTCACAAATCATCGTAAGTAATTATTGAAAGGAAATCCTTTAATGATTTTTATATAATTGCTAGAAGAGCAGTCATGATCTCGAGATTTCTCAAATAAAAAATCTAATTATAATTCAACAAATAAAAAAGCTGAATGTAAGCAGAGAAAAACATGATTGCTATTTATTTACTTGTATAACTTTCATGATCAAACTCAGTGAGGCTACAATAATCCTGAGAGTTATTTAAATCAAGGAAAAATAAAAGAAATAAGAGAAGAATTCTTTATAGGTAATTTTTGGTTTTTAATGGAATTTTTTCCATTTTAATTTGTGCATGTATTTTTTATTTTTTTATTTTTATGTTTTTTTAACTTTTTATTTTTTTAATGAATTTTCAATTTTTCAATTGTTTTTGTAGTTTTTAATTTCGAAACAAACTAAAGTAAAGCAATATGCACAAAATAATGGAAAATGGTATATTTTTATTTTTGAAATAGGGTAAAAATATGCAGAAAACTCTAGTAAAAATATTTTTGTGTTTTTGATAATTATTTACTAATTTAGTGAATTTTATATATTTTTAGATTTTTAGGATTTTAAAAACACTTAAAAATAGGAAATAAGAAAAACAAAATGCAATAGATGCTTTTGGATTTTAAAATATAAAACAAAAATAAAAATATACAAAATATTTACAGAAATGTAGAGTATTTTTCAAGGTTTTCAGAAAGGCATTCTATGATTTTTTTTTGATTTTTTTTTGATTTTATATGTATTTTTAGGTGTTTTAGTGTTTTGTAATTTTTTGGTTTTTATAAGGAATATAAGAATGAAATTTATATAGAAATTAAAACATACTAAAATAAACATATAATACCTTTTTGGTATTTTTCAAAAGATTTGTAAATTTTAAATTATTTATTTTTTGCAAATAAGAATAAGTTGGGGTGTTTCTTATTTATTAAAAATATTAAAACTATTTAAAAATTAAAAAAACAAAATTGTTATTAATTATCTACTTACCAGCAGTTTATTAGGAATTTTAAGAGTTTTCTAATGATGCTTATCTATTTTTTTATCTAGGTTAATAAAGAAAATTAAAAGCTACAACACAGGGACTTAATTGCAATGAATGTTAGAATAAAAAGACAACACAATAAATATAAAGTGTTGATATGTGTAATTCTCCCACTAGAGGCATGCCAACACACGTGAGATGCGTTGGTACGGACCTCGAGGGAACTATTAAAATCCTAGTGACCAAACAATAATAAGAAAAACTTAGGGCATTTATTGCAATTAAACCAATTCACGTGCGACACATATTTATATAAACAAACGTGACTCACTTGTGATTTAATATAAACATAAGGTAAGCAATGCAAATGTTCAAATTCCCACTGTCTAACACATGTCCTATAAGGGACTTATTGACAATATAAAAAATAGAAGGGTTGGAAACACAATTATTAACCTCACACTTTCTATCCTTGTGTGGATCAGACAGCTGGATTTGGATATGGAGACCTCAATCTGATGGTCGAGCTTTGGGGCTTGATAAACGATGTGGATGCAATCTGGGTTGAGTGTTCTTGATTGGACGCTTCTGAAGGCTCCAGAAAGAACTCTTATGAAGGTTGAGTTCGATGACTTTCAATTTGGAGATATCTTCGCCTTCTGATTCATGGGCACCTCCTCAACGTCTTTGCTCGATCCTACTGCTCCACTATGTCTGCCTAATATGATTTGAAGTCCGATGATGATCCGGAAACAGTGTTGGAGCACTCGTAGGTCAACAACTGCTCAGTGTCTCCAGGTCTAGATCTACAGTTCCTCTATCACTCCTAGCACCTGCACAGTGTCCTTATTTCTCGAAGTAGATCTCCAACCAAGTGATTAGACATCGAATGATAGATATGTGAGGGATGTCAGGATTGAGTCCGGACTCCAGATCCGATAATTTCTGGAGGTGTTTAGATTGTGAAAGAAGACGGACAAGGTGTGGCAGATTTATGTGCTAGTTGATTTTGTTAATTTTATGATCGAAGCTCCCGGATCTTGAAGATCGAAGCTTGGAGATGGAAATCTGGTCTTGGATAATTTCAGGGATTAAAAGTGATTCGAAAAGGGGGATTTGGAATTAATGTTACCTAGAGCTACATACAAGTGGAAGAAGAAGGTCGTAGCCTCGATTCGATGAGGAATTCAAAAAAGCATGGTCGTCTTCCGGCGAGCTATGCCGACGAACCCGGATCGCGTCTCCCAGTCAGTGTCGCGTGCTCCCAGTCATGGGAAATGATTGTTGTCACCTCACCCCTTCTCCAGGAATCGGCTTTGGATGAATAAATGGTGGAAAACAGATCAGATTACAAAATGGGATGGTGGGGGTATAAATAGCAGTGAGCTCAAGACAATTTTGAAAAACGATTGTGTGTGAATCGAGGCTCAAATTCACGAAATTATTATCGGGTGATCGAATTCGATAAACATGCTATCAGATCAAAGAAGAAAGTGGGGTTTATTAATGCTCGGATCAGGAGGGAAAAAGGGAATAAATGGCTTTAACGATGGATTTATTCAAGTAAGGCTTCAACGGACCCGAGTCTACCACTGAGAGGGGACTACGAATAAGACAAAATACACTACACAATAAAAAATGAATAAAATGTTAAATACATTTAACATAAATTTAAGTAAATAAATAATGTCAATAAAATTGTTTATAATAAAATAATGTTATTTAAAGTGATTTTTAATAATTTAAATAAATTAAGTAATAGGGTTAAAATAAATACTAACCTTTATTCATAGGTATATATACCCATATATACAACACTTGTATTTTAATAATTTATTTTTAGAAAAACTATTTAATTTATATTTATTTTCTTACAACATTTTACAATAATTTTTAATATAATTTTATTTATTTTTATGAAATAATTTATAAGGTTGGATAAATAGGTATATTTACAATATACATGGTAGTATATATACAATAGGTACAATGAATTGTTTTTTTATATTTTGATTTTTTGTAATTTTTATTTCCATTTTTCTTGAATAAAATACAATATTTGCAATTATTTCAAAGTAAAATTTGAATAAATAACTACATAAAATAAATGAAGTTAAAATACACTCCAAAAAGCCACATTTTACTTGTTAACTCTAATTTTAGCGAGACCACTTTCATTTTAAAGCTTATTTTATTTGGAGTATAATAAAATTTAGTTTGTTTTATTTTGAGTTTCGTGGAGAAGATATGGGTCAGAGAAATTTGGTTTTGTGGC
The DNA here is from genome assembly GCA_037367405.1 of Ottelia alismoides. Lineage (NCBI taxonomy): Eukaryota > Viridiplantae > Streptophyta > Magnoliopsida > Alismatales > Hydrocharitaceae > Ottelia > Ottelia alismoides. Next base: position 341,374 of record JAZKJV010006396.1, read on the forward strand.
TTTCTAAAAGCGTCATTATTTATGCTATACACAATGATTCTTCTTGCAATCATTTTTAATATTTACAACTTATTTCTTTGTACAAGTACCAAGAAGAAAATATATTTTTTGAGATTAATTGAATTATAAATAAATTAGTATAAGAATTTATATATAAAATAATAATGTATATACAATTGTTATATGATAAATGAAATTAATTTTTCCTTATTTTTCTACAAGTGGCCTTATCCCCCCTACTTTATTCCTTGTCAATCATGTCAAGTCTTGATCTTCTCTCAGGATCAGAGTCAACATGTATTTATTGCATATATACAATCTTTATGTCACTTTCTATTTCCTATATTTCTTTATTTATTTATTTTAGGTTAAAAGCAATGGTTCTTATACAATATTTACAAAGCAGTAAGAAGAATAAAAAGAATATTTTATTACTATCTACAAGTGTTTAAGATGGGATTTTAAGCTAAAGTAGATGAATAAAGATGATGAAATTCATATTCATCATCAATAGATGTCTGTAATTTGGATTCCAAGAAGGCTGGAAAGAACAGAAAACTGATCTGAATCTACTCCTCGAACTCTGTGAATATGCATACGACAAAAGCCTGAGGCACAAGGAGAAGGTCAAGAAGTGGCACGACAAGCACATCTGCAGCAAGACTTTCGAACCTGGTCAGAAGGCTTGGTTGTTCAATGAAAAGCTCAAATTATTCCCTGGGAAGTTGAAGAGTAAGTAGACATGGCCTTTTATAGTGAAGTATGTGAGTGACAATGGAAGCATTGTTATATCTAGTTTGTCAGCTGACGCACAACCATTTGTGATCAACGGATATCTACTAAAGCCTTATCTTAAACATGATACGTTCATGTCCATGGTTGATTCAATTCGGGTGGTTTACCATGAAGAGGTCAATGTCACAACATCAACAAATCAAGATAAGGCAAGCAAAAATATTTTTTGATTATTTAATCTTTTTTTTCTTCTTTTTCATTTTAATTATTCAAATTCTTCTTCTGTGTTACCCCCATCCCATTCATAAATGTTATACTTAGGATATGCTTCATCATAGTATGAGGGGTGAGCATCCTCGAGTAGTTCATTCTTAGATTCCGTGCCTGTCTCCTCAACTTTTGATTATCTATCTATACTTAGGGATATTTTTCCCTAAGTACAGGGGGGGACATGCTGAGATGATGATTTATCCATTCCCACCCTCGACCCTCCCTGCATATTGAATACATTCTGTTATACTTAGGATTAATAGATCCTAAGTATAGGGGGATGATCGACTTTTCACTCGTTATCCATTCGTTGCAGTATAGACTTTCTTGTACTTAGTACAAATTATGTATTCCTTTTACCTTCGATCTATGAGGACATAGCTCAAGCAAAGTATAGGGGGGGTCATATATACGTTGTAGATATTTTAACCATAACTTGTACTTGCGTATTTTCAATAAATAGAGATAAGTAATAACATTTAATACACATACAAAATTCTTAATAATTACGGTTAATAAAAAGGTTAAGAATGTTTTGCAAAATGTCAGAAAATGGTTGGAGAATCTCTTCGAAAAATATTTTGAAAACTATTTGGAAAAATGTTTTGTAAAATGTTTTCAACCTTTGTAAAAAATAATTTGGTTTGTAAAAAATATTTTCTTTGTTTGAAGAAAACATTTCGAAAATCTATTTGCAAATGGTCTTAAAAATAATAGCGAAAATAGTTTGAAAAATCTATACACATTATTTGAAAAATCATTTGCAAAATGGTTTTCAGATTTTGTAAATATTTGCAAAACTTATTTGTCAAATTATTTTTAAAAATAAAGTTTTCAAAATATTTGTCAAAATGTTTTCAAATTATTTTGGAAACGATGTGCTTGATTTAAGAAAATAAAAATCTTTTACAAACACTCTATGACTTGTAAATAATTACTTACGAAATCCTTGTAAAAACCAAGTGTAAATTCTTTCACCTAATACTTGTAAATAAACAAAATGCACTGATGTGAACATATCTACACATAATTATTTGCCAAAACTCTTTTGTTTTTGTAAAATCACTAAAAATTGGAAATATGTTTTCAAAATCACGTATAAATTACAAAACTTATCGAAAATTCATAACAAGTTCAAAATTAGAAAATGATTTCAGAAAAATATTTTCTGTAATTTTCAAACTGGTAATGATAATTGAACAAGTCTAAATAAAATCCAGATATTGAAGCTTGGTTGGACCTTGTTCTACTTCATCACAGGAACCTTCAAGGATCTGGAATTGAGGCTCTTCAAGTCTACTAGATTTAATTCTTTGAAACCACAAAACTTGGTTCAGTGACATCTTGATTGCCTAAGTATAATATTTTGGAACACATGCATGACTCTCATCGACGGTGACCTAACTTGCACAACTCACACCTTGCTCAACTCAGTTGAAATGGTAGAGGGCTGGATTTGCCGCCATGAGATACAAACCAATGGAGACATCAGAAGTCACAATACTATGCCCATTTTACCCCAACTCTATCCAATAGCTATGAGGTCTAATGACAGAATGTTGTGGGTTGCAATAATGCTTCAAAAAGGGGATAGTGTAGTAGCTTAAGAGGAAAAAGTCCATATGTAAATGCTACTACATATAGTAAAAAAAGGAAAAATTTCAAAAACTCCAAAAAAATCGATGGGAAAAAATAAAAAAAATCAATTCCTATTGGAGCATGTATACATCCAATAGGCAAGTTTGAGCTCCCAAATCAAAGACATATATGAGCATGCAGCTAGATGCCTTCGCTACACTAGTCAAGTATCATTAGATAGGTGGTTACACTGTCTACCATCCATTATTCTCTCCACCTCATCTTCTTGAGCCAGTTGCACTTGAACTTAGAACGGAATACCCTGCTTCTAGAGGAAACAATTATTGTATTGGGGAATTAGGGTCACCACGTTTGAGAAGCCTGACTTTTACCGCTTCAATCGAGAGGAGCTACATATCACACACATAGTACAAGATAGACTCATAGTCATAAGGGAATGCGTACGATGTTAGTTGTTCTGACCTAGCTTTTGAGGAGACTTGGGCAGAGTTTTGTGATTCTCAAAGGCCGTTGTGTTTCAAGTCTGGTTCCCATTCAAGGTTCCAACCAAACTAAGAATCCAAGGGTCTTACTGAGCTCCAAACTTTGATATTATGGAGAAAAGTTAAAAAGTTAAAATCAATCCAAGTTCTTTATTTATCTTGTCTTTTTCTTCTTTTCTATGCTTATAGGGATAAGTGTTTTCTAGTGACTAGCAAAGGCAGTATAGGGGGTGATGAATCTCCATTCTATCACCCTTATTCTTTCATTTTGGCCTTAAATCCCTAGCTAAATTCATGTATATATCATTAGTTTATCAAAATAAACACTATGTAATACAAAATACTATATAAAAGATTGTATATGTATTGCAAAAATAAAAGAATAAAGGAAGAAAAAAAAGAAATTAAAAACCATATGTGTCGAGAGACCCTAAACCCCAGGACCCAGTCATCATGATGACTTGGTCAACAAGGAATAATGCATGTGGAGATAGGACAGAGAAACTGTATAGAAAATACAGAGAAAACCATACACAAAACCCTAATTTTATTGCCCAAATATTGCCTTTTGGGACCTATTTTATTTTATTATTTTTACACATATAATAATAAAACCCACTACATGAATATTTTAGATAAAAACACATATTAAGTTCACATAAAATAATGAACAGTGTGCCCTGGATACACAAAATCAAAACTCAAAATAAAAACTTCACATACATGTATCATCTCCGTACTTCATCAAATTGACCAAAATAACTTTAATTGTATATAACTTTTAATAAGCAATTTTATAAAGGTGATTTCATCTAATTGGAGTTTAGATGAAAAAGTTAGATTCTGGGCCCTCATTGTGCAATATATGTGTATATTATATTCAAAATATCTATTCTCTAAATTTTTCAATTTCTTATATTTTTATAAAATTTTAAATATTATTTAAATGCATTCCATAATTAAATTATACTAAAGCCATTAAATAAAATTAAAATAAATCAATTACTTCTATATTTAGATTAAATATACTTGTATATACTTGTAATGTATATATACATAATTAATTAAGTGTACGTACAAACTCAGAAAAATATAATAAAAATACCTAAAGGTGTTTTAAAATAAAGCAAAAATATATAAAATACTTGTTTTAAATGAGAAAATATATCTTATAAACTAAAAATAAAAATGTCAAAATACAAGTATTTTTACCTATATTTTACTTGTAAATAGTAACTTATATTAAAAGGTCTCCTAAAATTAAATAAAAATATGTATTAAATACTATGTAAAATTAGAAATATTTTTTATGTTTTTGTAAATAATCAATGAAATCACGTATTAATTTATATTCATTTTCGAAGACATTTATGCCATGGAATTTCCTAGTTAGTGCATGTGGACCAACCATGGGCGTCTGTGTGATGACCTCTGGTCAACTGTGCGTCCAAGCCTGTCGCCTTTGTCAGGCCTCACAAGCTCCCCATTTTCTCCAATTTTCCACTCAATCTCCACGCCTACTGCACCCACGAGCTCCTCGTCATCCTAACCTCCTCATCTCCGCCGCCCACGCCGACCATGCCTTCGCACCAACCCTCGCTTCACTACACATAATCGAACTTCAAAAATCGCCACATTCTCGCCTATAAGTACCGCAGACCTAGTCCTTTTATCAGATTTGATCCCTCTTGGAGTCGCCTTTAGCCCCTCAATTCATCTTTGAGATTCACGATTGGTGACAAGAGTCGTGGATCGCTGTCATGCAACGAGGACATGCTTCGTCGGAGCCAGATCCACTCATCGCTGGCATTCTACTAGTGGTTCAGCTTCTCCAGTACCCTTACAACATTGAGGTCCATTTTAATGCTTTCTTTTAAATATCGCATCTCGATCCTTGTCGTGTTCTTTGTCTTGTGATCCCCTTTCCAACTTGATCTTGCTCAAATAAGGCGAATCCAGATTTGCATTTTGCTGCCTTGTCGAAACCTCATCGTCACTTGCATCCCGTCGTTGTTTTGCCTTACTTTTTGGTCAAAGAGAGAGAACTCGAGATGAGTATTATTTTATGCAGGACTTGCGCTAGTGAGAGCTATCTGGGAATGCGTGGTCAGCCTAGAGCAGCTCCAGGTCAATTGAATCCATCGGAGCTCTCTGAGCTTCATTGAGCTCCCCTAAGCTCATTTGCAAGTGCAGAGTACTTCCAGCAATGCATAGCAACTATCGGTAGGAGAATAGAATGCCGGAGAAAGGAGGATATCAAAATCAAATTTTGCCTCTTTGGAGTTCGTGGTAGTTCATCCAGAGGGCTTCGGGGCCGTTGGATCCGTGTCAAGGCTGGGATCTAATCACAACCCTCCATTCCACGCAAAGTGGTTTGCATCTCCGAGCGTCAAAATACCACATGTCATCAAGTGGGCGTCTGGATGAATGGACTTTATGTGGGTAAGTTACATTAATTACCTTCTCCTTTTTATATTTCATAAAAAAGCACTATAAAAATTTTATTAAATTTAAAACTTTATGTTAGATTTGCTTAAAATCCCTGGTATGTATTTATAATTGTGTGTTGGTCCCCTAGCAACTCAACTCATGTGACTCCCCATGTGAGTTTGGTAAATTGCATGTAAAACCAATTAGCTTTGTATATTTTGTTTTAGTATATAAAAAGCGACTTTCAGTGTATAAGTTCTTGTGTTTTTGTAAGTTAACCGCTCTTTTATTCTTAATTAAAAAAATGTCCATGTTAGCTTAATTCTTTTTGTGCATGTTTGTCTATTTTCCGTAAATACCGCATGTGCTCTAAAAAACACAAAAAAATTGGGATTGTATGCCTCATTAATTGCTTGTTCTCGCCATATATTTTATGATGCATAATTCACGTGTTTCATATTTATTAAAAATAAAAAGAGCACATTTAGCCCATGTTTGCCCAATAAAACACAAAAAAAATTATAAAACCTTAATTAAAAAATCCAAAATATTACTTAATATTTATTATAGTATTTTGTAACTCTAGACCAAAAAGCACATAAGAATTCAAAAGAAACTCTTAAAAGTAGCAAACCATTGCTCTGAAAAAAATTTGCAAAATATTTTTGAAAAATAAAAAAATAGTTTCTTCCCATACATATATTATTCTCTACATATTAGAATAAATTTTGAGAAATTCTGACCTTATTTATTGTTTTTAATCTCAGAACAATTCGACCTATTTAGTAAGTCCCATATATTTTGTATATTTTGGACTTTCAAAATACCAAAAATAAAAATTATTAAAAAATCATAAAAATAGAATAAAATAAGAAAATACTCAAATTTTTTTTTGTAATTTTTGACTGTGCATATCTATATTTTTTTATTATAATACCTTATATTGTATTATTTCTTTATATATATAGTTATTTATAGTTAATGTTATTATTAATTATTACAGAAACTTTATAAATAGCTTTATACCCCCCTTAAAAAATAAAAGGGCATATTATTCAGGTAACTTCTAATTTTTGGATATATATTTATATATTCTTTTATATATTACTTCTATTATACGTATATTATTTTATATATACATATATATACTCTTATATATCATTTATAAATAATTAAAAAGAAAAATAATTGAGAAATTAGAAAATTTAAGTATATATATTTATAATTAAAAGGAACTAATATAAAAAATAAATATTTATTTATTATTTTCATTTAATTAAAAACCCACAAAAAATATGTAAATAATTAAGTGAATATTGTACAAATATACCTATATTATTTATTCATTATTTATTTATAAATAATATACATGCTACACAGACTTGTCTCCCTATGTTCGACCCCTACCTGCTTGTCCATTATACACATTCATCGTAGGGTATAATAAATATTGATCCACACTTGATTTTATTGCTCGATTTATTTTATTGTGGGTTGATTGTTAATTTAGTCAGAGAGTTTCTTTGTGATGTCATCACAACGACTTAGTGGTCCTACATTGTGTGGACCACAAGACAGTACCCAAGGGGTTCTTTACAATATTTCAGAGCCTTGCTCTACCGTCGATCGGGCGTAAGTGACGAGACATGGCACGATGTCCTCCGCTAGATCATTCCTTTAAGTGTTAAATTGCAAATCTCCTTGTCCACTTTTCATATTTAATATATAGTCATGTAAATATAAATAGTAGTGTAATATTTTATGTAATATTTGCATAAGGGCCCACATACTTTAGTTTATTTACATTTTGGTCCTCCACTAGGTCACCTCACGTACCCGTGCACATGAGGGTCTAGGATTTTGCATTTAAGCCCCTATGGATTCAAAACTAAATATATTTTAAATAGGGTTATATTTTGGAAAAAAAATGCATATATGGTCCTGATCTTTATTAAAATTGCATTTATATACCTGCTAGGAGCATATTAAATGTAGAGTTAATTAGAAAAATTACTTAGATGCCCCTAAACTTTTCTTAGTGTGTTATTATATGCACTTATACTTTGTTTAAATTGCAAATAGGACCCTACTAGTTCTCAGTTTTTATTTATTATATAGTTAATTTTAAAAATAGTATTTTATACCTAAAAATGTAGGAAAATTACCTAAGGTGCCTGTTACATAGATTTATCATATAATTTTTTTCGCCAAAACTTTTAAGTTAATTTCCTATTTTAAAAAAAAATCAAAAAGAGGTATTTATTCCCTATTAATTAATATTAGAGAACCACATGCTATATATATAGACACAAGTATGCGCCTAAGTCTATTAATTTATTGAGCAAAACGAAGGTGATTAATTTCATGATCTTAATGCATCAAATTAAGGAAATGTCAATTAAATGAATAATGAAAAGATGACTAATATATCAAACTAATCATTGAAATTTGAGTCCAACTGCTCAAGATATAGAATAAATTGTTGAGGGGCATAAATACAATATACTTATAGGAATAAATATAAAACTATCACAAACAGGTCCATGGAAGGCATAAATGCAAATATGGAAACTCGGATGGGCCTTCGCATAAATACCCAAGTGCTCCACGTGACACACATATGCTTGGACATGCATGCAATTCTGGAGAAGATGCAGGTGTATGTTACAAATTTCCAAGCCAAAACATGAGGCGCACGTGGGTGCGGGCTTGGATTAAGGGTCGGAGCCAATGTAGATGCCTCAAGCCACGTGGCGACTCAAGGAAACATCTAGTGAGGCTCGATCCCACCAAGTCTCCACGCTTCGGGGCACTGATGTGACATGTCCATGGACGTTTGGTGGATACGGGAGGGTGCTATCCAATGACACATGTAGCTTGTGATTGTTCCTCCTCTTCCTCTCCACAACAGCGCAGACAGAGCTTCGTTGAGGATGGAAAAGCTCCTCGACACTCTACTGTAGTGGTTGGTGATCATAGAACGTTCCTAGTGAGCTCATGATGTAGCCCGAATTGTTGTAGAGGGACAGAGCCTCCTGGACCTAGTTGTCGATGACCGCACACAGGAGGCGGATCTCTAGAACGGAGCTTCACCCGAAGTCCGACCATTGATGAAGTATACCTACAATAGGGTTAGGGTGGATATAGTCGAAGCATGCGAGGTGATAAGGAGAGTTGTAGAACGGAGAAATGGAAAGCCCTAAGTGATGTTCTGCTCTGACCTATCAAATGAGAAAGCTTGGGGTGGAGGAGGTTTTGAAGAAATGGAGTAGGTGAAGTAGACATCCCAAGATACGGGGAGGTCCAGCATAGGTGAAGGTGTAGTTGATTGAAGGTGATGATGAATGGTAACATCTAATTAATTAAACGAAAAAAAAGGAAAGGCGTAGAGAGATATTACCTGGAGGTTAAAGAAGGTCGCTGATGGAGGATTGGGATTGGGTTGAGCTCCATCAGGAACTTGATTCATCTCTCGACTGGGCGGTCGTACCAAGGAGCTCAAATGACCACTCGTGGGCCGTGACATGGCCTGATGGCCAAGGGTCACACCCGGATTGAAACCTCCATTTCTCGTGATCGATTCAACCTCCCCATGTCACGGAGAGGAGAAGAAATCTATGAGGCCATCTTTGAATTGGTGGACAACCCGCAACAGAGCTAGGGGCCGAGGATTTGAACGTAAGGCTCGATGTTTACATGTGATGGATCTGGGTTTGTAACCATCCAGCGTTGCCCAAGAAGATGGGTTGTGGGTGTTTAATGACACATCGTGGAAGGTAGGAGTGATGGCTACATCATGGAGGTGCAGGATCATGTGAAATAGGCCTGTTGTGGTTGGGAAAAATGGAAGAAAGCATAGGGGTGGCGAGGTTAGCACTGGAAAAGGAACAATTATAGAGGAGGATATGAAGTGTGAGTCATTGGATCTGGTGATCCAAGGCCCATGGAAGGGGACGACTGAAGGGCTGAAATATTATCCATCAAGGTTTAATCGACAATGGGAGGATGAGGTAGGTGGCGAAAGGAAGGTGGGCCATGTGGGTGATCCAATTGGCACCACTTGACACAATAGAAAATTAAAAAAAGAATAAAAATAAAGAAAAAATCATAATAAAATAGATTGAAGTAAAATTAGAAAAAATGTAAAACATTAAAGTTGTAGATCACAATGAGATCTACAATATTCATGTTGAACAAAATGTCAACGTAAGTTTTATGTACGTAGATATATTTGTAAGCATTTTTTAAGAATTAAAAACACTTCTTTTCATCCCTTTTGTTATTTTATTTTTTAAATTTATAAATAATGTAAAAACAAATATATAAAACATTAAACTAATTTTTAAGAGATTTTTTTAATATAATAAAATAAATAAATAAAGTAAAACAGTGTTAATTATATACAATAATTAGGATTAGTTATAAACAAGGGTTCATTTGTTAATTAATGAAAAGTATCTGTACATTTTATTGAAAAGTATAAGATAGAGGGATAATAAATAAGAAATATGATGATAAAACATAGATTTATCACCCCCCTATACTTAAATTGTTCTCGTCCTCGGACATTTAAAGAATGAATGAGTTAGATTATTCCTTGACCGTGTTTATGAAAACTCGAGACTTGATTTATTAAGAACTCTTGGTTTTAGTGATCCTAAAATTTTAAGCTAAGCCAAGCTCTAATCAAAAGGAATCCAACTTCTCTAATTATCAGACTCTTTGTATGCTAATATAGTATAAGGATGTGACATTTAGTGTGCACTGCATTCATGAGATTCGAGTTGAAATATCACCTAAAGTCCTAGTACAAGAGACTCTCCTCAAGACCTAATCATAAACACTAGGGAATAAATCAATTCTTGCACTCAATCCACTGTCTCTTTAGTTTGTCAGATGTTGAAGTGAAGGTGAAAGGCCAGTTGATGGAGGGTATAGGTTTGTCTCTTTTCTTCTCTCCCTCTCATTGGAACAAGGATCCTCTTGATTGCCTTATTACTCAACACATTTATATTTTCGGTTGTTGATAAGTGTGCCTGTAAAGAGAGTTCGTAATTGACTGCACTTATTTTCTTGGTAATACATCGAGGTGTGTCTCCTTTGAGTATCTGGTATATCTTCAATACCTATACATGTATTGCTTACGATGTAGAGCCTTAACTGAGTACTAGCTTGACTCCTATGGACCTAATAGGTTTGGTCCATGTGGACACTAAAATTGGTGGGAGCGCTCCTCTTTGGTTGGATCTCTTTTATATTTGTCTTTGAAGTGTAAGATCTTTTCTTTCTATTTCTTTTCTATTGTTTTTTGCTAGATCTGCAGCTTTTACTAAGTTGGCGTGTACTAATCAACATTTTTTTGTTTTATCTTACCTTGGAACATAGGTATAAATCAAGAGTTTAGTACAAGAGCCTTGTTCTCATACCAGCTTAAGATGCTAACACTTAGGTGTCATGAAGCCTTCATAGATTTTATTCCATTCTCGAGCATAATTAAATCAGGTCTAAACTCAAATATGAAAACCTAGTTGCTCAAGTTAAAGCTCAACTCATATTATCATCAATGTTGTTGTATATGAGGTGTAGGACATACTCGTTAGGGTAGAGATTAAGTGTGAAATACAACAAACATATTCAAACTAAGGAAGTGTGAATATTTAAGTTTGAGACCCTAATGGCTAAGGCTGGCTAACTTTGAATCTTGAGATCTCATAAACAAAAGTTTCTTCATTCTTTAAGTCTCGAGTGACTGTGAGAGTGTCAGGGATACACCAAACCAATTAGTTAATTTTTAAAATTTTAAATCAGGTTAGGAGTATTTACAAGCATAAACTGGTCTCATTTCCCCCCACATTTTGAAAAGATTTTTTTAAAAAAATTACAAACCATGTCACATAATATAGGGATTTTCAAAACTTTTTCAAAATGTTTTCAAAAAAGTAAAATCCCATTTTCCAAACTATGCTAGATATTTTTCAAAACAGTATTACATAGTCAAAAAAATTCAAAGCATTTACAAACATTTTTACACAAATCAGTTGCAAAGGAACTATACACTAGTCGGAAAGTTTGAAAATTTTTAAATATGAGATATGGCTAAAGTATATTTAAATTATGATGGTACATGCCCCTATACACTATTCTTATGTCATCATAGAACAGATTTATATGACGCCATAGCTCATGCTGAAATATCGAAAGATATATGGGAACTAACTCAAGTGCCCCCCTTTATAAAGGTTAAAAATAACCTAAGTGTGATAAGAGGACTAAGAGGATGGGTCAAATGAGTAAATAATATAAGGGGATGGGGGCTCTGGTTCCCACTATACTTAGGCTGAGAAGAGCTAAAGTATAGAGAGAGGAAATGAATAGATGGAACCGAGGTGAACAATCAGATGGAACATAGTTCCCCCAATACGTAAGCTGAAGAGGAGTTGATGTATCAAGATATGAAACTAAGGATGGGGAACATGGACACTAGTTAGGGTTAAGTGAAATGAATTAAAAGATGGTTGAATCTTCGAAGATGAATATTGAGTCTAGGATTTAATGGAGGGTTGGATTGAATACATAATCAAGGCTCAACCAGCCAAACAATACCCCTGTTGATTTCACCAACTCGCATAAGAAGACCAACAAATTTTAGTCATTTTACTTGTCGATTTTATTGGTGATCAATCAAAATATAAGTCTGTTACACAAAGTTTAAAATGAGTTTTGGGAACTATCCTAGTGATGCATCCTCAACTCTCAACATGCAAAAATCCATCCTGCTTATAATGGTGGGGTTTTATCGCCCATCATACAATTGTTAATGTTACTCCACTTAATTTTACTCAACTTGAATAATTCAGTCCCTATGTTATCTTAGGTTGCAACTGAGATTAATGTCAAGCAAGCAACCATTCGCATCTATCATCTAGAACTGATTCCTTTTATTCTTTATAAACAAAGATAGAGTAATCAAGAAAATACGACGCACACGGAAATCATGATGCATGCTCGAGAATGAGATACTTACAATGATTCCCATCTTTTTCTGTGTTTTATGCGAGATCGAATTTAAATTTATCACTGGATGCATGCAAGTCAAGAAAATTTGCACCTAAAACATGCTACTATTAGCGGTGAAGAAGTTGACTTGATTTCTAGCTAAGTAGAGTAAGTTTATGGTGCATCTCAATGAATATATGAAGTAAATCTCATAGATTCCTATTCAGCGTGTCCTACCTTTTATCAAACAAAATGAAATATAATTATATTTAGCTCAAAGAGGCACATGCCTAACCCTAAGTCAAACACTCACGTGGAGCCCCACCCAGAGTGGGGTGAAATAGGCTCTACACAACACCTGAAAATCCAAGTCTATTAATACACCCGCGAGACCTCGAACGAGGACCTCTAGAAATGCAATTATTACATACATATATACAACACAAAAATTGAATAAGAATGTTGATTAAATCCCTTGATGCTTCAAAAGGTGCTTCTACAACTCCTTGCAGTGGAACCTCTTGACTCCTCGCCTTCGCATTTCTGGAGCATCCTTAGTCTCTCTGAGCCCTGCCACAAAGTCCATGAATTAGTTATATACTCACAAAATATAATTAACCCAGAACAATGCAATGGAATCACAAATAAACAAGGTGACTGACATGAGTAGCAAATCATAAACTTAATTAAATATTAATATCTAATAAATCAAGATGATGAGAAATGTCCCCAAAAACGACGCCATCTGATGAACTGCATTTTCACCTCTTTAAAAGTCGTATGTTATCGTAGTATAGGAGGTGAAAATGGACCATGTTGAGAACGACCCTTTTGATTAGGTGAAGAATTTTTACTTGGTAAGTTTGCCATGGTCGAACACAAGGACATGGCTATCTAATTGATTCATCAGATAATAATATTCATATTTAAATAATTAATTCATTTACTTATATCAACAATTCACAAATATGACATAAACACAAATCTTATGATGCAAAATATAATACATGAATAGAATGTATTTTTATGGGAATTTATTATGAAAATTAAATAAAAAAATAAATATAACAATAATATGATGCAATGCAAATAGAAATATGAATGCACAAGTATGCCCTTGAGTATATTAATTAATTGAGCAAAACAAAGGTGGTTGATTTCATGATCGTCTGATCCATAAAATTAAGGCAAATGGCAACTATGAATAATGAAAAATACCAAATATGACAAATTAATCATGTTGTTCTTGTTGTAAAATTGGAAAAATAAAGATGGCATTAGATGGATATATAAACAAGCATCAAGATGAAATTGAAATTATCGAAATTGACGTTCAAATGCTCAAGATATAGAATTAAATGTTCAGGGGCATAAATGCAAGTGAAATATAGAATTACATATAAAATTGCACAAACATGTCCTTGGAGGGCATAAATGTAAATATGGAAATGAAGAGGGACCTTCTTACAAAATACCCTAGTGCACCACATGAGGCATGCACGCTTGGACATGCATGTAATTTTGGAGAAGATGCAGGAGTCTATTGCAAAATTTCCAAGCCAACACATGAGGAAGACATGGTCGTAGGCTTGTATCAAGGGTCAGAGCCGATGTAGGTGTCTCAAGCCATGTGGCAACCCGAGGAGACTTCGAGCGAGGCTCGGTCCCACCGAGCCTCTATGCTTTGGGTCAATGACGTGGAACGTCAATAGCCATTAGATGTACACCCGGAGGGTTTCATCCAACAAAACATGTAGCTTATGGGTGTTCCTACTCCTCCTCTCCACGAAGGTGCAGACAGAGCTCCAATGAGGATGTTAGTGCTCCTCAATGCTTTAACATGAATGCTAATAATCCAAGAACCTTCCTAGGGAGCTCACGATGGCGATTGAGCTACTAAAGAGGGACAAAGCCCCATGGACCTGGTTGTCGATGACCGTACATCGGAGTCAGAGCTCTAGAATAAAGCTTCACTCGAAGTCCAGCCATCGACGAAGTACACCTACAAGATGGGATAGGGAGGATATAGCTGAAGTGTGCGAGGTGATATGGAGTGCTATGGAGTGGATAAATGGAAAGCCCCTGAGCAAGGTTATTCTCTGACCTATCACAGTAGAAAGTTCGGGGTAAATAAGGTTTTGGAGGAAAGGAGTAGGTGATGTAGACTCCTCGAGAAGATGAGGGAGGTCCAGTGCTGGTGAAGGTGTAGTCGATTAAAGGTAACTATGAAAAGTAACACCTAATTAATTAAATGAAAACTAAGGGGAAAACACAAAGAGAAATTACCTGGTGGTTAAAGAAGGTCATGGGCAGAGGAAGGATCCTAAGTTAAGCTCCATGAGAAACTCGGGTCGTCGTTTGACCTGGGCGATCGTACCAAGAAGCTCAAATAGCCACTCTTGGGTCGTGACTTGGCCTGACAACAATAGGTCACACCTAGATTGAAACCTCCATCGTCGCTTGATTGATTCAACCTCCTTCTATCATGAGGTGGAGAGGAAAGCTAGGCGGTCATCTTCGAAATCGGTGGACAACCCACATTTGAGATAGGGGTAGGGGATTTGAAGGAGAGGCTCAATGGTTACATGCCATGGATCATGGGTCTGTTGCTGTCGAGTGTTTCCCTAGAATATGGGTCGTGGGTGTTTAGTGGTGCAACGTGGAAGTTGGGAGTGATGGCTACATCATGGGCTGCAGGATCGTCGGAAAAATGGAAAAGAATTGAGGGGAGGCGAGGTTAGCACTGGAAGAGGGACGATTGTGGAGGCAGGAAATGAAGTAGGAGCCATTAGATATGGCTATCAAATGGCCCATGGAAGAGCATGACCAAAGGGAAGGGATTTGATCCATCAATGTTAGATCGACAACGGGAGGATGAGGTGTATGGTGAAAAGAGGGTGGGCCACGTGGGCACCCCAAGGGGCACCACCTGGCCCAATAGAAAAATTAGAAAAGAAGAAAAATATAAACAAAATATAAACAAAATAGACAATGTAGAACTAAAAAAAGTGTAAAACATGAATGTTCTAGATCTCAATGATATCTACAAGATTCATGTTGAACAAATGTCAATAGAAGTCATATTTACATGTATATTTTTTAAAGCATTTTTAAGGAATTAAAAACTTTTTCTTTTCTTCCCTTTTGTTATTTTTTGTATTTGTTGATTTATAAAGAATGTCAAAATAAATATATACAACATTAAACTAATTTTCAAGAGATTTTACATAATAATAAAATAAATAATGAAATAATGTAAAATAATGTTAATTATATACAATTATTATTATTATTTATGAACAAGGGTTAATTTGTTAATTAATGTTAATTAGTTGTGTATTTTATTGAAAAGTTTAATATAGAGGGATAATAAAGGAGAAATATGATGATAAATCACATATTTATTAGTTATATTGGGTACCAACTTTAAGACCCTGAGACTCATAAGATATTCATCTCTTGAAATGTAATATTGTTAGAGGATGACTTCCTTAAAAGTCAAGACAATAATAAAGTAAAGGAATTCACATAATCCTCTTAGGATACTGAGATTCCCGAGCCAAAAACTAAAGAACTAAATGTAGATGAAACACCCTTACATCTTCAAAGGAGCTCGAGGGTGGTTATGTGATGAGTGACCCGAGTAAGAAGGTATCAATGGTCGTTTCGTCCTCAACCTCTCGGATCGGGCTCAATCAAGAAACTCAAGTAGGACCACCAAAATAAAAATCAAGCAAGCAAATTGAATAGCGGTCTCGCTATTTTATTTTACCTGGTATAGCTACCAGGGTCGAACACAAGGAGCATGGTATGCCTAGTCTACGAAGTAGTCAAAAATCCAAATAAATAAAATAAAATAAAAAGGTGGTTTTTATAATTTTCAATTTTTTTTTGTAATTTATAAATTGAATAAAAAGTGTAAAAGAAATCAAAAAGACACAAACACATAATTATTTAAGGTAGCAAAAATAATCAGAAAATTAAAATAAAAATATTTTTGGTTTTTAGAAATATTCAAGTGTTTTTGGTAATTTTCTTGGATTTTTCTGATTTTTAGTTAATTTTCTAAAAATAAAATGAGGCCAAAAATACAAAACAATATGCAGTCAGAATCTAAAAGCACTTTACCAATACTTAAAATGCCTAGAAAATTCGAGCAATAATCTTATGATAACTAAAAACACAATTCTAACTATAAAAACTGAAAATATATTTTTTTGAATTTGTATGAATTTGTAATGATTTTTATAAAGTTTTCAGTATTTTTTAATTTTTAGAGTTTTCATAAATCCAAGTGCAATTAAAATTGGATAGAACAAAAGCATATAAAAACAAGCTATCACTAATTTTGTTGGATTTTTTAGAGGGATTTTAATATTTTTAATGTATATTTTAAAACAAATAGATGCAATTTTTGGGATTTTTTGATTTTTTAAAATAATAAATAAAAATAAAAAGCAACCAAAAATTCAGAGAAATTTCTACAACATGGCAGGGGCCATGTGTCAAATTCTCACAATTTTTGTATAAAAATTGCTATTTATTAAAATAAAAATGAAAGGAACATCACACAGGGACTTGAATGAAATTAGTAGAAAGTTCTCAGCCAAGCTGTAACACGTGGAATGTTTTAGGGATGATTTTGCAAAAATTCCAACACTGCACATAAATCACACGTGAGCCACTTACACAGGGGTATAAATGTAATTCCAATTCATAAACATTCATTCATTAACAACCAGGTAATCCAGGATGAAATACGCAAATATCCCACAAGGTACATGACAGACCACGTGAAGCACATACAGAGGGACTAAATTGCAAATAAAAGAAACACACGGTCCTAAGTGCAAAATATCCAAAATAAAATCAATGGCTAAAAATATTTACAGGACTAACTAATAAATGAAAAATAAGACAGGGCCTAAGTGCAAAAACCCTTATTAGTGGTGATCCAACGGTCGAGGGTTCCTCACTTCAGATTAGACGGTCGAGAGTAGCGGATACTGGTTCGACGGTGGACGTATGGGATCTGATCCTCAGATGGATCGGATGGTCGAGAACCTCGGATGTTGAACGATCATGATCAGAACTGGAGTGGTGACCTTGATCTGACGACGGAGGAGGTCCTCTAGAAGAACAACAAAGAACTCGCCGCCAGCGAGCTTCGCTCAATCGATACGAGCTACAGGGATCTCCTCTTGGGCTGCTCAGATGGGGAAATGAAGCTGGAGACCCTTAGCAGCTGCTACTATGCTCCAATGAAGTCGGAGCTGTCAAGAACGATCCGGCGATGCTGAAGTCCTGGAGTTGTTGTGCTCTGAAACCCGAACCTACAGACGATGTTCCTTCAATGCTAAATCTGCACAGATGAATCACTAGGTCGAGGGCAAATTGCCTCGACCCGTTAGTGCGTGAAATAGGTGGAGGATGAGGCGGGGCGTAGCCCTCCGACGAGGCGGCGACAGAAGAAGGCTCGATTCCTGTTCTGAGGAAAATCAGGGTAAACGTAGGGGCAAAGAAGATGGGGAGGAGTCTGATGGAGATGGTGCGATGGTCGATAGAGCAAATGGGTGGTCCGATCGCGATGGATAATCCGAGGAATGGAGTTTTACCGGAAATCGAAAAGATCGAATCCAAAGCAGACCAAAGGATATCTAGGCTACCTGGTGAATGGAATTGTCTGAGCTGAAGGTCGGGCACCTGTGGGGGTCTTCGCCTCAATGGATCGACGTGTTCAGAGGCTCGAGCTCTCCTTGCAGCAGAGCTTGGCGATGAAGTCGCCGGACCTAGGGCTATGCACCTCAAGACTTCATTGCAAAACGCTTCCTCACTTGCTGTCACTCAAGGAAGAATACGGAGCTCCCAGGAAACGAGGGCAAGGGCCAAAGATGGAGAATGAATTGCGACTCCAGGATATTATATACCCATCGAGGTTCGAGAAGTTTAGAGCAAGAGTGCCCAATCTGAGGAACGGATCCCTAAAGGCGTCATCGGGCGAGTATCGTGGATCATTCCTAGGTAATCGGACCATCTACTTGAGAGGAATGGAGGACAGATCGATTCAGGAATAAAAGGAGAAGATCAGGCGAATACTGGATCTGCGAAGAAATAAGGTCAACGTTCCCCATGGACCAATCAGAAATTAGTTAGGTCAAAATATATTAGTAAAATAATTTAAAAATAGAAAACGATTTTATTTTAAAATGTGTACAACATGAAAAATGTTTTTTATTTTTCAAACTTTTTTTTGTGATTTTTAATTATTTTTATAAAAAAGTTAAGGTATATACATTATATTATATTATATATAGGTATAAAATACTTATGTATTTTATATTATTATTTTTATTTTCTTATTTTTGTACAAATACCCCAATTTTATATTTTATTTATTTACAATATAAAATTAAGAGTATAAAATAATTTTTATTTCATTTTTATTGGCTATTTACAAGTGTGAAATAAATTGATGTATGATACATATATACATGTGATTTGTACAAGGTTGAGAGAGAGAAATTATTTTGTTTTTATATCTATTTTATTTTTCTAATTTTTTTATTTTTAAAAATATATACAAGGTAATTTAAATAAAATTTTCTTTTTTTATGAAATAAAATATATACATATAAGAAGGAATGTTCACAAGGTTTAATGGCCATATCTCTCTCTACTTATTTTATCTGGCGATCAGGCCCATATTGGGCCCTCTCTTGGGTTTAGGTCACAAAATATTTATTCCAAATATTTCCTTATTTTTCTTTATTCTTTATTCTTTTATTTTTCCACAAGATATATGCTAATTATTAATATTTAGCAAAAGCATGCTTATTGGTAACTTATTGTATTTACATCTATCTACAAGGTATTTTGCCAAGATATTTAGCTAAAATAAAAGAATAAAGAGTGATGAATGAGTATTTATCACCCCCCTATACTTTACTTTTGCTAGTCCCTTAGCAAACACTTATTTGAAAAAGAAGTGAAAAAGAGAAAGGAAAAGAAAAAGAAGGTGAAACACGACTGATTATTAAACTGGCCTTCATTAAATTGAAGTATGGAGCTCAGTCAGATCTTTGGATTATTAGTTTGTTGGAACCTTATTTGGACTTAGGTTTAAAACTTAATAGCCTCTAAGTTCCACCAATCTGTGGTCAAGACTCCTCAACAGTCCAAATCAGAACAAGTCTACATACACAAACTCTAATGACCATGAATCTTTCCTTGTACAGTGTAAGTGATATGTAGCTCTCCACCTCAGAAATGGTAAAGTGACAACCCTCCCCAACAAGGTAACTCTAATACCCTAGTCTGGAAACTTTTTCCTCGAAGAGCGGGGTATTCCCTTCTAAGTTCAAGTTCAACTAGCTCAAGAAGAGGAGGAAGAAGAGAATGGACCATGGCCAGTGTAGCCATGTATCCTAGGGAGCCTAACCAGTGTAGCTAAGTCCTCCCTACTGCAAGCTTCATGAGATGGGCATGGGTAACATAAGCTTTGCTTTATTGGACTATATACACTCCAATGGTATTTTATTTTCTATCAGACCCACCATTTTTTTGGAGTTTTTCTTTTTGCACTTTTTTTCGATGTGCATATGTACAACATATCA